>VYXF01012755.1:2336649-2416903 GCA_013397295.1 Polioptila caerulea | reverse complement strand
AAAAAAAAAAAAAAAAAAAAAAAAAAAAAGCAGCCTAAGTCGAGTTTCAGCTTGAGGTGGAGATATTTACCAGGCATTGGTTCGGGGTGGGAGGGAGGCAGAGAGAGGAGAGAGACGCCAAAGCCATGAATATGCAATGAGGGCTCATTAGTGCCCCAGTGTTGCCATGACGAATGGCATTATCCCCAGACTGGTGCAGCCTAAACATGAATTTTATAACGACCCATTTATCATGACTTGTCATGGGTTTCTTTACTGTACTTTCTACTGACTCTCACACCTTCCACCATTAGCACCTTGGAATCCCTTCCTTTTGTTCTTTTATCTTATTCCATCTTAGTTTTTGGTAACGATTCTCAGGCGATAAGGAGAGGAGCGCTGCAGATGCTGGTGCTCAAGAGTTCAGAGCTTCCCAAGCTGAAGACCCACCGCCAAAACGTGTTGGTGGTCTTCAGTCCACTTACTAGTGGATAAGCGTCCTCGTTGTCACAAGTATCTGCAATCTTGTCAGTTGACTCAGCAGAAAGGTCTCGGATTGACCGAGCATCCAGACAACTATCTTTCCTCTCTGGCAGATGTGATGGATGAATCTGTTTTGTTGACCTAGGCCTGTCTCCTCCTCAGCCCACTCCAGCTATGTGCACAGTGCAACAATCCACCTCTCATCTTCACGTTGAAAAAAGCACAAAATCAGATAAATAAACAAAAACTCCTTTCTCCCCAGTTTCACTTAAACGAAAAAAAAAAAAAGTACTAGGTGTAAAGCCTAACTGATAGAGAAAGCATTTACTTTCCAGGAGCAAGCAATATTAGTCAACTCTACAGGAAAACAAAATTACTGTTAAGTAATTAGTGTCTGGCTTTAGCTCATTTTTGGTCGCTGCACATTGTCTCTGTTTTACTGCTGTCCCTTTGGCCTACCCGATCCCACATTTAATATACCACTGCTTATAAAGAAATCCCTGTGGCTCAGAAGGCTGAATTGCCACTGCTGGGCTAGGGCCTGCCCTCTAGTATATAGAGGCTTTCATTTCCCAAGTTATGAATCTGACATCTCATGGCCAAATCCATGCCAGTTTATTTCTGAGAAGTCTGTCCTCATTATTTACCCCAAATAGTTTTGCTGTCAGTCTGCCTTTTTTTTTTTTCCCACTGTGAAGTGGCTGGAGTATCTGAAAGTATCAAGCCCCTCTTTGTTGGATTTTACACTTTTGCTATTACAAGAATTTGTCTTTAGGGATAGAAAAATCAAGCAACTTATTTCCAGCTATTACTTGGATAGGACTCCATGTTCTTAAACAAGTTGTGAGCTCCCATGATCTCTGAAAACAACTCTCCCGAGGTCTTACATCAGGGTAGTCCTACAGTTCTTTCATTACTCTACTGGATGTTTGAAAATATTAAAAGGCATCTAACATCCCAGGCCAGCAATTTATAGACTCAAAGTCTGGCACTGCAGCCCTCTAAACCTCTATTTCTTCCACAAAATCTGCACTTTGCTATTATTGTCGCCAAGACAGGCACGTGTTTCACCAGGACTAGTTTGTCAAAGCAACAGTCCATTATCCAAAGATTCATCACAGGTTCCCACTCTGGTACACGATGGAAGAGAGGCTGGATGTCAGCAAGGGAGGAGAAAGGAAAGCTTCCTCTCAGAAAGGTGCATTTGGGAAATGACACACCTTGATTAATCAGGGCATAGCTGATTAGGCCAGCAAATGCTTGCCTTTTTTTTTTTTTTTTTCTTTTCCAAACCCATCTGTGTTCCTCTGGAGAATAAACATATATTAAATATATGTATGTGCAGTTTTTTAAAGCCCCAGACAGCATCTTCCACGAATCCGTGACCTACGATAGAGAACTCCAGCTCCCACTACAATACAATGTTTTGTTAATTATCAGGAGACAAAAGAAGAATAGAAATCACTCTTAAAGAAGCAAACCAGAAATGACATCTAATATTGCAGAAAATGTCCACTGTCTTCACAAGGACTCAGGACACAGCAAATATTATCATTATTCCTGAGAATAAATGTTTGCCCTATGACCCAGGTGATCTGATCACCTATTGAGTGGGGAGAATGGAGAGTTGTCACAAACAATGTGGTTTAATTAAATTATTTTAATTTAGCTCCTATTAGGAGTACTAAAACTGGATGTACTCAGTCTATAAGATCAGATTGATACATCTGGTCCATTATCTGTAGTTTATGTGATGGAATGAGCAGACCCCTGTTTGAGTTGGCTGCAGGAATTCACAGGTCCCATCTATGGAGGTTATTCCATTATTTTGTGCCAATACTTGCAGCTACCTTTGAGAAACAGCCTCATCCTTCTTCCACTCACCTCATGGAGCAGATAGACATGGAAATAAGGAACATTAGGGGCCAGCCAGTGCAGATGACACCGAGCTCTGTGTCACTTTAGCACTCAGTACCACTGGAATCACTGAATCACAGCTGAATTTTCTAGGGTGAGATCAACAACCATTTGGAGGGCAGCTGCCCAGGAGAGGAAAACATTCACTTTTCCTCAGTCAACCCACAAATGGCAATCAATGAAATAAAATAACTGTAATCTTTAAAATATTAAGTCCTTGATTCTAAACTGACAGGATTCTAATGATAGGAAACACACAAATTTCAGGAGGAAAAGGTTACTTTCATTGTCATATGAATCCAGCTTCCAATAAAGTATCAGACTTGAGATTGTTTCATAGAGAAATTAAGAAATATAAGCAATATTTTCCGGTGGAAGGAAATGCTGCAAGGTGGGACTGTTTATCCTGAATTTAGTGTAACTCTTGTGATCAAGTGCTGTAGGATCAGAAATAGGCTGTCAACAGACTCACATGAAAATTCTGCTTTGAATAAATATATTTGAGTGTAATAAAATTCTGACCATATAGTAAAAATCCACAAAATTATATATGCACTAATTTTCTACATTTTTACAGATAGAATTCATAAACTTAGGATTAAAAAAATATCCTGAGAAAATCTTCATGTGTGATTACTATTTAATGCTTTTCAATGTCCTTTCAACTGACATGTATACAAGAAAATTAACAAAACCCCTGACTAACAAAATTAACAAAACCCAGATACTATTTCTCTGTATAAAGTGATGCTCTTTTAAAGACATGATAAAATTCTAAGCCTGAACAAAAAACTCCTTCTGACTGAATCCTGAAGTATTTGAACACCCAGGCAGTGCCAGGGACACATCCTAATGTACTTGTAAGGGCTCCTGATTGTGCTAAATAAACCTGACCAACCCTTTTTCGCTACTTTTGTGGAGAAATTAATCCCTCTCTTTTTGTTCTGTTTCAAATATGACCTAATATTTTTTTTTCTCTGTTCAAAGTTTGGCTTTAGTCATCCCAATGAACTAATGATCTTTTCCTGTGGATATCCTTCAGTTTTGTCTTTAAGGCTCCTCACCTTTCTCCAAGTGGAGCCAATGGCTTGCTGCTCCCCACTTTTAAACAAACAAACACAATGTCCTTCCTTCCCCCTTCCTCCCCACTTTCTTTAATGACATCTTCAGTCATTAATGAGTTAATAAAAATCTCAAAGTCATCTGGGAATAGATAAGGGGGAAGAAAGAAGAGTATTGTACACATAATGACAGGCTCCCTGCTGGCCCTAAGATGTCATGGGTCAGCCATGTCAAGAATGTGTGTGCCCAATCATCTGCTGATTTTTATCAGCAAGGCCTGAAGCAGAATCTGACACGGCCAGTTTGGGAGTTACAATGAATAAACAATGACTTCTTGGATTGTTGGCGGCTGTGTGATAGAGTGAGAGGGTTTATATATACTAAAACATGATGACATTAGCAATCAATATACCAATTACTGGACAAGTTATTGGACGAAGAATGCACATGTCCTGAGCTTTGTGCACTTTGAACATGCTACCAGCAAAGGAGACCACAGAAATAATGTTAATTAGCCCATTCCAAGCTTGATATGCTAATACCTGATGATGCCTTGAAGTTTCTGAGAGCATGAGGTAGGAAAAAACCTTGGTCTGATATAGCACATTAAACATTTTAAATATAAGATGCGAGCCTGACAAATCTATTTTTCATTAGGACTTGAGGAAGAAAGGAATAATTTTTTTTTCGAGTGAGCAACCGAGATTCTGACAGACTTAAATTGTTCTCTATAAAATTTCACGTAAACACCCTCAGCATACCACACAAACTTCATCACTGAGAAGTTAGAACATATCTCTTATAGGTTGGTAAAGAAAATATCCTGACAACTCTCACCTGCCTGTTCTCAAGTAAAAAAAGGAAGGTAAAACTCTAACATGCTTTTTTATTTCTGTGTGACTGAAAATGCATTTCTGCATCTGATCAGTGTCTTACATTCTTTAGTGTGCTCAAAATATTCAGTGTTTATGAGATTGTCTTCTCTTATTCTGGAAGTGATTGTGAAGATAAAATAACAGCATTTTAATTGAAGCCAGAATAGAATGGGATTATATAAATTAACTAATTCCAAGTAGAATATAGAATAAAACTAAAGTGGAGACCAACGTTGCAGGCAGGTCTAGATTGGAGTTAAATGGTGTCAGCTCTCCATTAAGATGGACAAGTCCATGATCTAATGGAAAGCTCATGGGTTTTGCCCTGAGATGCATTGTTAAAATGATGTGGGAAAGACAGGTTTTATGATGGTTCTCCATCCTTTTCTGTGTAGTCTCTGAATGACAATTTTACTGCCATCTTGGAAGCAGCAATGCCACGGACCCTTTGACTTTTGCTCAGGTGGGAGCAAACAAAGCAGGGTATAAATATAAAATTTAACTCTGCCTGCCACGACATCAACCAATGCAGCAGAAATTGTGCAGAAGTAGGGAGGAGAAGAGTTCAGACATCAGAGTGGCCCTGTGTACTTGCTGTGTGTCAGGGGCTGAATAAAATCTGCTGATACATCTCTTACAGATCACTTTTGGGATGTTACTCTAAATTACAATCAAATCTGCTCCTCAGAGCACTAAGCACATCTCAGAGTTGTGTTGAACGGTGATGGCAGAGGGACCAGCCCCAGACAAAGGGGAAGAATAGATGAGGCTCCATCTGGTTTTTAACTGCAGTGGTTATGAAGGGTGCAGCTGGATCCTTCCAAATAACTCTTCCCTTCCCATGGACTAAGTTCTTGAAAAGTTTAACAGTGAATTTGTCCAGCATGTGTGACATGAATAACAAAATGCTTTTAAATGTAAATGTTTCATAAAATAGCAGCATTACCATACATTGCAGTGAATACAGTTAAAAAAAACCCAACTCAATAATCCCTCCTCTGTAATTTACAATTAACTTTTTGCCTCAAGGTAACAGCTACATTCACAAAAATAATGGTAATAGATTGACCTTGTTATGAATGGATAACAAGCTGGAAACAATATAGTTTGTCACAGAGCATTAACTGTTACTGTTGAAATTGTAAATAATGTGTATAGAACTTACAGTGTAAATGGCTCCCCTTAAAAATATTAATTATGTCAATTAAACACTTGATGCATAATGGATTATTCTGAAACCTATTTAAGACCACGTCAGACTGAGTACACCATTTTCTAAGATCCCATTCCCAGACAACAGGAAAAATCTGTGGCTGTGCTTGACTGCTCAAGGTGGACAAAGGAATATTGCCTTAAATTAAAGATATATGGCTGCCTCTTTTGTTCACATTTCTCACTGCTTTTTCTCTTTAGAAGATGAGACTGTTTACAGACACAAGGCTCTTCTGAAGTGCTCTCAGGGTGCTTTGGAAACTCTTGAAAAGCATCCCTCATCCAGAGTGCTGGCCAGTCACTGGAGGATGTCCATGGGATACAGAGGGCTCCCCTGGCTTTTGTGCCGCTTTGGAATCACTGGGGATGGGACAGAGAAGGATAGATCAGTCCTTACCCCCGGCTGGTTTCTCTCACCAAAGTGACCTAACTCAGCATTCTCAATCCAGTGAAAGCTGAGGGTGAAGCTGCTCAGATCTCCTCCCTGTGTGTCCTTTGGAGCCCGGGCTGTGCTCATCCAGGAGGAGGTTGCTATCAGATGGCTTTATGGAGTGATCCAAAGCCGATAGAGAACACATGGCTTAGAAAAGATTACTTTTCTCCCAGTGTCTGGTGACCACCAATTCATGAACAAGACACTGAAATGTACTTTTTGTGCTTCCCAGCCACAGCCTCTCAGCTGTGGCTCAAGACTGGACTTAACAGCACAATACTTCAGTGTTCTGGCCAATTACCACGTTGCCTTATAAAGGAAGGATTCCCACTAGATTATCCACATTGAGAAAGTGATACTAAAATGACAAGCCACCAAGAGGTCAAATAACCAGTTGCCAGAAGTTAAAATAACTAGACTGTGGAGCAGCAATATCTGAGGAGCTGGCATGTGTCCCAGGACTGGTTGTCATACAAATGAAAGAAAAGACAGCTGGAATCTTTTTGGATTGACTGTTATTTTCTGTGAATAAAATGTAAATCTACCACTCTGGTTTTTCAACCAGATGCCTGAACTGGGAGTTGAGAAACTGATTCAGTAAAATATAAGGTCTCTTTATATCTCATTTTTCCGTGTGTGAGTTTCATCTACTTCGTTTAGCTTTATCCTTTGGGATCAAAGGCTGTTCAGACTGTCTGAGCACAAGGAGTCTGGTTGCAGTTTGGGCCCTCCAGTAATAGAAGCAAATACACTACATCCTCTCTTGCCAAAAGATGTGTTCTTCCACCTGGTCAGCCACAAACTCTCCACAAATGTACAACTGAGTAGGCACCTCTACCCACCATGGAGTCAAAATCCCAGCCAGGCTGGGTAAGCCACAGTTGGATTTCCCTCTGCCCAATGATTTTCCCTGGGCAGCTCTGGTTTCATCATCAGTTAAAGTTTAGCTGTTTGCTATACATTCGGTGCCATCTCTTTAAAGATGTATATCTGAGTGGGCAAGAAAGTTAGGGATTAGCAATGGGCAGAGGTCAAGTCTGTCAAGACTTTAAGCATGTTGTTGGTTGTAAAAAAGATTACATTACTGGCAGCCCTTTGCCAGATCAGTACTTCGATGCCAAATGTTAATCCTTGCTGGGGACAAGATGGCTTGTAAATGTTATGGGAGAACACAGCTTTTCCTGTAGAAAACAGGCATTTATGGTTAAAACATGGATTGTTTTCTCATGCTTGTGTTTGCATTTCATGCCAATTCACTCTTGCTTGCTATGAGCTTCACTTCAGTACTTACATTTAATCACTTAAAGTCTTTATTTGTATAGTTGAGGAGAGAATGGTTGAGTTCTTGAAGCACTGGGGAGTAGAAGAGCCAGAGTTCAGCCTCAAGTTTTGCCATAGAACTTGTGCTGTGGACAAAAGCAAGGTGCCCACTGAACTTTACTTTTCTCCTCCGTACAATGGAGCCTCATGTAAAAAGGATCCTGTAAAATTTTTTTTGTGGCTGTCAGAAGTTCAGTGTTTATCGGATCTATAAAGCAATCTACCTATTTTAGTGTGGCTAACTATATATCTGTAACTTTCTGAGTAATGTCCTGTATGTCCACAGTCATAGAATCACTGAAGGATTTGTGTTGAAACCTTCAGGATGATTTTGTTCCAACTCCCCTGCTGTGGGCAGGGAACTTTCCACTATAACAGGTTGCTGCAAGCTTTGTCTAACCTGACACTGGGCACTACCAGGGATGGGACATCCACAATTCTGCACTTTGGGAAGGCTTAGGTTTCCAGCTCAGGTGCTTACACAAGGACAGCCAAGGCATAGGCCAACACAGGATTTTAAAATAACTCAGATGCCCCAAAGTTTGTTCTGCTGTGGACCGAGAGCACAACTGGGTGTGAGCAGCAGCTGCTGTCAAATGAGTGCAGAACACTGCACATGGCTGAGCACAGTCAGGAAATTCATGTTGTACCAGTAGATCTCAGCAGCTGACAATGCAGAGAGCTGACAATCACAGAGCATTGCACAAACTCTAGGAAGTTCTGTGGCTGTCTCATGTGAAAGGAAAACAAGGAGATCTGGGTGCAAACTACACTCACACCTGTTTTTGGCATCCAAAGGTCCTCAGTGTCTCTGTGGCTCAGTTTTTCACCCTATTTTGGGAGGTAATGAAACTCTATGCTAAAGCAAAAATCAATAAAGCTTTGCTTTAAAGGGTTTGATGAGGTCAAGAAAACACCAGTGCCTGATGCACATGAGTTCAAGAGTAGAGGGGACCATGTAAGTTCCCAGGTAGATTTGATAGCAGAGTTCATAAAATAAGAAAAGCAAATTCAGTCTGGGGAAACCTGAGCTTCTAGGTTTCATGCAATGTACATTTAGTAGCTATAAAATTAGAATACTCTGGTAGAAGGGGATTCAACATTTTTTCTGGCAAGAAGTAAAAAATGATATGCAACATCCTAAGTATTAAATTCTGTTAGTTCAGTTTTGTTATGCAGATGGATTTTTTTCCTTCTCCTCTACTCTTTAAAATGTTTTGAATTAAAATAGCTTACTCAAGGTCACCGAAGGCATATGGTCCTGCTCAAAACTTTAAACAAAACATTAGTTTTTACAACCTTTTGTAATTTGGTATTGTATACAACATGGTTATAGACGGAGTTTCTGTAATCTTTGCAGTGGGTGACAGAAATATGAGAGCCAAATTTATAAGCCATTTAGTGAAGCATTTAATCAATTTCATGCATAGGAAATAACTCCGATTGCTTTGCTTTATCAATCTTGCTTTCTCAGAGACCTGCAGTCACCCCAACCTCAAAACACTTCAGTGCATGAGGGGGGAACCATATGCAAAAATCTAAGGCTGTACACAGTGTCAGGGACTTCTGAGGGCTGTTTAAACTTGCCAGCATCAATAATCCCTCTTGAGGCTGTTAATATATTTCAGAAGGAAGGCAGAAAGCTTAATATTTATAGGAAGTTGCAAGGCCTCTTTTTACAGAGATTTTCCTTAAACATCCTTTGTCTCGAATGAGTCTTTGACACTGTGTAGAGTTATGCAGATTGAGCTTGCCTCTAATGCTGAAGTGTTTCTGAATGTTGCCTTTAATCAGTAACAAACACTTAAAACACCCTCCCTGCATCATGCCCCTGTTTCTATAAACTATGACTGGCACATAATTTGTCAAATTCAGAGACACTGCTTGGGGTGACACTGCTCACTAAGGCCACAGCAGGAAAGACAACACGAGGTCTGGACTGTCTTGCAGTGCATGCAAGAGCTAAAAGTCACATTTGTTTGGGACTGGGGCATTTATGGGAGACCGAGCTGAAGGAATAGGAAAATTCCTCTTCTGGTCTTCAAGCCATGGCTCTGGATACACCACCTGACTTTTGGCAGTGGGCAAGAAGTCAGGAACACCACTCCCCTTCCACAGGACAACTGGTGAACTGGAAGTTCCTGAGCTCCGTTCTGTCTCCAGTTGCACCTGTACTCATAAGGGGCTGGGAAAGCTCTGATCCACTGGTATATGGCAGCATGAGGTACTGCTCTTTCTACAGAAGGGAAAGGAAAACCTTGACCAAACCAACCTTATCCTCTTCTCCTGAATCTAAAATCCCTTCCTGGAGTAAGAGTTAAGGCTTAAAAGACTATTTCAGAACACACTTTCTTCTCATGTACTACAACAGCTTGTACAATACCCCAAGCAGAGTACTATGCAGTGATTTTTTTTCCTGAGTGAAAAATTCCTGAAGGAGCAAAAAGCCAATCTCTCTGATAATCATCAGCTGCTCAACTATATTAAATTTAGACAAGGCTACAATAGTGCCAGAGTTGTCCCCTGCCCTCTAAAATTAGAACTGAAAGAATGGTGGGCATAGTGCTAAATATATAACTCATTTAAAAATAATGTGCTCTCAGGCTTTCCTAATGCTTGAAAAACTGATCATCATAAATCCCTAAAGATCTATTTGCACAGCCAGCCCGTCTCCATCAGCCCCAAACATGTTCCAGTAGGGTCTGTCCTTTCCTGAACATCCACTTGTTCTCACAGTATATAGGAAAAAAAAGCAGGAAGGATTTGCTGTTCTTACATGATAGTTAAACAATAAACTTTCAAGTTATCTACCCAGACAGAAGCTTCACCTGGCCTCTGCTTTCTGTTTGGAAGCAAAAAAGGAAAGAAAAAAGGGTTAATATTTACTATCTCTCATAAGCACTAGTACTGGAAGAGTTGATAGGGACAATCCATCTGAAATGATCACAAGTGTGAGGTTTAGCTCTCCATGCCATAGAAAACCATAACAATCCTCTACAGAATAAAAAAAAAAGACCCACAACAAATCAAGAATCTTGTTTCTTCTCCTGTTTGTCAGCTCTAGCAAAACCCAGTGCTAACACTTTCAGAATCAATAAAATCAGCAGGATGGATTAAGAGCAGTTTTGCATAGAAACAGAGGCATGGAAAACCTACATATTTCCTTCCTTCAAGGTCAGAAAAACTTCTACCTAGAAGCAAACGTCTTCTTTCCTTCCCAATTCACTTCTAACAATGCATGGGAGCCCCCAAGGGAAGAAGTTGCATTAAGGAAATTCATAGAGTCGGGACCAGGATGTAAATTGGACTAAAGGAATTCTGGGTCCTTGCAGGACTTAAAAATCTCCATCATGAGACAAGGGATGTCTTGGAAATGTAGGCTTTTATTTGCCAGCTGTTTTCCTTTTTCTGTTATTTTGACTGTCAGAAAATCTACGACAGACATCTTTGAGGAGACTGAAGTGAGGAGAGGAGAAACATTTGTTTGGGAGGGTTTCATGGAAGCATGAATGGAAATCACTCTGATGTCAGGTGTGGTTCTTCCTTGGGATGAGGAAACAAACCTGGGGTCTATGAGGACCCAAAAGCCACTTCACTGGAAAAATTAGAGATGGAGTCTGTGTGAAGCTGGGGGCTGTGGTTAAAACAGAGAATGCTGCTTCACCACAAAATTTGGTTTAAAAGGAGTGGTGTGGGGCTTTTCCTTCCACTTAGCTGCTCTTTCCCCCCTTCCCATGCTTGTGGGATGCTCAGGTCTGTGCTCACAGTCTCCTGCAGGGCTGTCAGAGGTGCCTGTGCCACAAGAAGTGAGTCTGGACTTGATCTGCTGCAAATAGAAATGCTTGTTAGGGAAGCAAACAGGTCATATTACACTATTCTTGTACCTTAAATAAATCAAGAAAGGTGTAAATGTGCTAGTCATGAACTTATTTCTCCCTTGGGCTACTTCCATGAGATGTTTCTTTCTCTTCCTTCCCCCTCCTTGTTCTACCTTTGCTCCTTTGGATGCCATCAGCTGATTGGAGGGGTTTGCTGACTATTGAAATATTAAAAAGACATGTTTTCTGCCTGCTCATCTGGAATATTCTGGGAAGGAATAGCTCTTTGAATTCTTCACCCATAAATTTGGGGTTTGCACTCTAGTTTTGCCTTGCAGAAATACTAAGGCAAGAGAAGTACCAGTAAAAGAAACTGAAAATTTTTTAGTACATAGATATACTTTTGCAACCTTAATGAACAGGTAATTGCTTTTCTTCTTGCCTTTTAAACAGTACCTAGGATAAAAAAATCGATGCTTGTCTGCTGGAAGAAGCCAGATGCTACCTAGAAAAGTTTATCACAACATGAATGCAGATTTTTGGGAGGGGAAAAATAGCATTGGAAGTCAAGGTTAATCTTTTATTTTCACTTTTTCAAGTGATACAGTGATTAACAAGCACGTTGCAATGGGCTGATTCTGGTGCAACTGGTGTTTTTACTGACCTCAGTCTAAAATGCACACTTTGCCACCCCTAGGAGCTGTTTGTTACTCTGTAGAATTCTCTGGACATAGTCTAGAGCTGCTCAATTTTTTTACAAATGAAAGTAAATGAGAATTAAAGAAAATCCTTCTACCTGCTCACTCGCCAGAGCTGGTTTTCTTGAAGCAGAATAGACACAATTAAAAAAAACCTCAATCAAGTTTTTTACTCTTTGAAGAACACAGTATTTTATGGATGTAATTTATAAGCAGAAAAGAAGAGAGCTATTCCCAATATTATCTTTATCTTCTAGGCATAAATAACAAACAACTCTGGTAATCAAAATTTACTGCAATTGTAATAGGTTTTGGCATTGTGTATGTATCACAGGGAATGTTAACATAATGTTGACTTTTGGGACTGAGGCCAATTTTTTTTATTTTATTTTTTGGCCTGGATTAATTGTATATATATATATAGATATATATATATGTAAAACCTCCCTTCCCCCAGTATATTTATGACTTCTATGGCATTTGAGAGATTAATTCTCATAAATTACACTGTTTAAATCTCCTAATCAGAAAGTTGAAATTATCTGTGACAATGTGAACTCGAAAAAGTTGTATACTATGAAAATGTTTCAATAATTAATGCATGCACTATCTAGAGCAATTGACAGTGAGGTCATAAACATAATGGGCCATCTGTGTTTGATTTGTATCTGAAAATGCTTAAAGGGAAAGGCAGGTAATTCAGGCTTCTCTTACAAATGTAAACAGGCAAGATTTTTCACCTTCTCAGAAGGTTGTTGAACCATTTCATTACTTTAAAGAAGAAGGAAAAAAAGGTTTTTCCAGGCTAGAGCCTTTTAACACACTGGCATTTTGCTCCTGTATTCTCTGACAGGCAGCACACACCAGTGGGGCTTTTTAGTCTTCTTTTGGAGTACACAGAGGATTGTCATTCTCCTTTATTTACTTTATATTGTTTGCTCTATAAAAAAAATGCCACTTCAGGCTCCTGAGCAACCCCACCAGCTCACTTTGCATTCTGGGACCTGAGTTTAAATAGTTTCCTTTAGACCTTTCCAAGTTCAGATCTGCACTGGGCTGTTGAAAGACAGCAAAAGGTTTGTGCAGAGATCTGGCTCGTTGCGCCTTTATGACCCTTCTCTGGATTTGTCCCAACTTGTCTCCTGAACCTTTTCTCCCTTGTGAAAGTCGAGATTCAGGTTCCCTGCGTGTCTGGGGTTGGATTTAGTTTAGCACTGGGTTTCTGTGCTGTGATGGGGAGCAATGGATTGTCCTGCTATCGTCAGGAATAACTCTTTATCTCTGGACCTATATGCGTTGGCATAAAGCCAATATCAAGCTGGAATGACTCAATAAATAAACAGCCATATACCCCTCTTGTTTTCACTGGCTGATCCGATGACAGTCGGGCTCCTGCTCTTGGCACCGACTGAGGCTCTACTGAAGGAAATGCCATTATCTTTCCTGTGCCAGGCAGAGATTAATACATTCTTAGAAATTGAATCCAGACAGGACTTCTAAATGATTTCATGTGACCTCCTGTATATCAGGGCTATTAAATACTACAAATTACCTATGATAAGAGCACAGACTGCAACCTATTTAAAACTCTGTACATTTTTTTTCCCCCCTCTGCTCTGCCCTTTCTTGTTCCTCAGATATTAAGTGTAGGCAGAGAATGGGTCATAGCAAGGCAATACTAAAGTCCAGAGAAACTGGCTGAAATATATCTGGGTATTCCTGCCCAGTAAGAATTCCTTCACTGTCCCTGACAATCTGATCTGGGCTAATTTCACTCTTAGATCTGAAGCTGGTGATCAGTGCCATCTTGAATATGACAAGAACAGACACCAGCTACCACTTGTGAGACCTCTTCATTGCCCCCCCAGACTTCAAACACTTCCTCAGCATTTCATGTCTAGCGTTGCAAAATCTTGGATTTAGCCAAGGGAAAAAATACTGGCAGAAAGCAAGACCAGAAGCTGAGTTATACACCAAGGTGTGAGAATTATTCTTGACATTGCAAGTGCCTGTCTAACACTTGAGACTGAAGCATAAATATTTTCCTAATGTTGGACCACAAGGATAATAAAAGGGGACAAGGCAAAGCTCCAGATTCATAGACTGGTAAGGAGGAAGACTCTGCTTTATGGATGTTGAGCATTTGCATTTCTTTCTCTTGCATGAGAATCCTCCTCCTTTCCCCATATCCTCTCAAACAGGAGGGTGTATAAATTGCTGGGTGTTCCAAGTCAGACGATGAAGAAGATAAATTCTACATTGTCCAAGCCAAATGATCTCAAAATTCAGCAGTTTGCAGCACTGGGAAGCTGCATCTCACTTCAAAGCTGACTTTCTGTAACTCCTGTTTCCATTTTTGCATCTTGTTGTGTTGTTGGCAGCAAGGTCAAATGCCCCATGTTATCCAATATTCTCCCTGTGCACAGGTCCTACTGCTTAGAAATCAAGTACTCTTCTTCCTTTCTAGTCCATCTGAGGAATTTGAGTTTATATGTTGCACAGAAGTGCTTGTTTCTAGTACCTAGATTATTTTATTCTCCTATGGTCTTACTTTGGTATTTCTCCCTTTTGGAAGTAAAGTCAGACCCAGCTAATAATTTGAATTACTAGTTTTTGTCAGAGCAGATAATTTCCCTATTTCTACTGGAATCTGTCTCTTTTTTAATTCTGGCTCTGGACGCTAGAGAATTTTGGCCTCGTTATGCTGAGTAGAGGTGGAGATTAAATACTTCAAGTTCAAGTGTTTTGAGACAGTTTCCCACTCTGTAAAAGTAGCTTTGTTCCCTATTCTTTGCATTGTTTAGCTACCTTGCAGTAAATACAACATAACAGACCCCCCTGAATCAGAACCTCATCCTCTCCCATCACTGGTCAAAGTAATAATTCTTCCTGTCATCTATAGATTTTATTAGCACAATTTTATGTGCTATGTGAAAATTTCATAATAAAGTTCAAGATTCTGCAAAATGCAAGTTGTGCCAAACCGAAATAAAATCTGGTGCAGCCATAGTCTGTGACAGATTAGGGAAAGATTATTGGAAGGAGAACTCTGTACCTTCCTGATTTCAAAATCAGCAGTTAAAAGAAAACCAAAGCTGATGTTTAATATTACTCAGTGAGGTTTCATGGTTTTTAAAATCCACATATACTTTTGTTCTCTCCAAAATCTTTGAAAATGAGTTCCATCATTGAATTCACGCTGAGGAGAAAAATACTTCCTTGTAGCAGGTGTCCTATATTGTATTAAGAAAAAGAGTGAATAATCATTCCCTACTTACCTTCTCTATTCCAGATTTTATAGGCCAGATATTGTGTTCCCTTTTTCTTTTTCAGATATTCTTTACTTAAAAGAAGCAGGAAGATGTTATAATTTTCTGCATCTATTTTGAGTCAGAGTGACCAGAACTACCTTGGATTTATATGTGGCATGAGGATATTTTCTGTATTTTCATTCTGTACTCATATTCTTGTATCTTATTTTCCCTTTTGTGGGGCACTGAATTGATGCTTTACAGTGAATTATTCACAATCACTGAGATCTTTCTGGCACAGATGCATCTACAGCCTCTGTGTGTGTCTGTATTGCACTTTTATTACTCTCCACCCAGTGACACTGAATTTCTCCTGTTTTTCTAATACTCTGGCACTTAGTACAGTGGGATATTTCAGCTTGGAGAGTGTTGGGTAATAATTCTCTATCATTTATCCATATACATTCACCATAGATAGTGACAAACTCCTGGGGGGCCCCTGCTCAGTAACTACCCCCACTCTGAAAACTGGGTATTTATTCTTGTAACCTTGTATTCTTGTATACAAATTCTTGTATTCTTTCTTAGGAAAGCTTAGTTTAAAGCACTGAAACCTTCTCAAAGTATTTCTAAAAATCTGTGTGCCCTTGCTGGAGATGCATGCGCATTTACTGATTCCTCTGGCAGAACCTCATTAAAAGGACTTTGTGCAGAGCAAGGGATGGTTCTGAATATCACTTGGCATTAAAAGCCATGGTGGTTTTGCTTGGTTAAATTTAAAATAATTTCAAAAGGAGAATGTGTTTTTGTTACTTAAGGCTGTGATCTGGCATTTGAGATATACAGGTTATACTCCTTCTCTGCCAAAAATCTGTTTTACTGAGCAAGTTGTTTCATCTTCCTGCAGTGCAGTTGCTCAGAGGGGCAGTCATTACTTATTTCTTCCATCACATCTCTTCAGCTTCTAAGCTTTCCAGGATAGGGGCAGCATCTTTATATGTAGATTTGCCTTGGAATCAGTTTGTATGGTAACCCTGAATGATGTCATAATCCAAGCTGATAATGCATTTGTTAAGGTCAAATAGCCTGATATGGGCATTAGGTCACTGTTTTTAATCAAGCTCCATTTCACTCTTTCAGTTAATATATATATTTTTTAATTTCAGTGTTACATTGTCTCAGTGAGAATATTTGTTTTGGTCACTAAATCAAACAGTATGCCAAAATAAAAAATTCTGTGTTATTTCAAGTAAAATGAATTTACTTTTATTCTACTGTTTTAAAGAAATTGGTTGGACTCGAGCAGTGATAAAATCAGTAAGGAAAAGGCCAAGGGCTTTTTTCATGAGATTTCATTAAGGTGTGATAATTAAGAATGGGAAGAGGACAAAGAACCACAGTGCCTCTGCACTGAAGATGTTGTGCCTTAAGATTCTGAGTAGTAACTGTGGGGTCAGTGACTGTAAACCAGTCCTGTAAATGCAGAATATAAGATCTGAGCAGGGCATTTCCTCACAATGATTATGCCAGCAGCTAATGGTCACACCCAGTGGGTCACCCATCCTTCCCCCCTCCCCTTTTAAAGTGACACCATCCCTGTTTTCACTCTGTATCTGTCATAAAGACACATTGATTTCCTTTTGGAGGAAAACACATATTTCTTCCCTCCTGCTAAGAAGATAAATCTGACAGATTTTAATCAAATGTAGTTGTTCACAACTATAGAAATGTTTCCAGTGGCACAGATGAAAACCTTTTTTTTTTTTCTTGGGTTTCTAGAAGTCAAGTTTATTTGGAGAGTGCACCTGTGCTAAAAATTTTACTGTATGCACCAGCAGTTAACATTTGGGAATGCCCTGTGGGCAGGTTTAACTTTACTGCCCTCCAACATAATGCCTGTCTTGTAGTGGTAACCATGAATACTGCCATAGTTAAGGGTCTGTCAGTGGTTCTGTCATAAACTCCCCTGTTTCCAGGGTTTTTATAACTCAGCCATAAAAACTCTCTCCAAGCTAAAGCTTAGCTTACCAAGGCAGACCTGATTCTGATCTTGGAAAGGCAGATGATACATATCCCTCTGTCTCTTCTGAAATTAGCTATGATCCCCCAGGAGGGGCTCTCACAAACCATGGGTGCCATACATGTCCAGCAATATATGATAGATGAAGGGGGAATAGTGTCTTAGAAAGGCTTTCATCCTCTTCAAATGGCAAATAAATTGGCCCTTTTACTTTGAAGCAAGAGAAGTCAAACAACACAGTGCTTTCCAATTTAAATTGCATTTTTACTTTAGTCTTTTATTTCTTAAAGTAACTTTAGGAGTTCATTACTGCTTAGCCTGGGCCATAGGAAAATATCTGATAGCATTTAGAAATGTGGAAAATCATTCACTATTTAAGTATTACTCTGGATTTAAGTCTGTGGGAATGAATGTGGAAATGGAAATCCTAAAGAAAAAGATCACTTAAATCTCACCAGAGTCAGTGTTCAGCAACACAGAAACCATGGCTACTGTGACCTTGAAAGAAAGAGAGTGGTGTTTAAAATGTAAAATGGCAATTTTAAATTTCTGCTAATTTGTCTGTAGACTTAAGCCAGCTTGTAAGCAAGGCTGGTTGCAAAGAGCTCCAGAAGTAGAGCAAATATTGATGCATAACAATAATTTTCTATAGTGGCTGCTAGTATAGATTTGGAAATAGGTTATGCATTCCTCAGTAAAATTAGAATGGGATAGATGTTTGCTAGCTGAACTAAGGGTTAGATGTTGTGTTAATGCCCACTAATTAAAAAAGTATAGTAAACTTTGGATGCTGGATATATTTTTGTTGTGGAATTTTTTTCTTTTTTGGGAGCAGGAAGAATTGTTCGACTCTGCCAAGATGTCAATGGGTTTTCCATCCTGTGCTGATTTCTCTGCTTTCCATTATCTCCTGATGCTCCAGTTCTCCTTATTCCCTTCCTGAATGCCCCACAGCTGAATGCTCACCAAATATTTTTAATTTGAACTCTTGGGTACATCTGAAAAATAGTAAAGAGAAAATAAAGGCATGACCTTGAACGTGCTACAAGAGCTGCACCTTCATGTGTTTATTTCCTAGTGCTGCCTTTTATCTCCAGCATTTGGCATTTTTGCAATAATAAAGTTTGGGCTCCAAGGAGCAGGAGCAGTGACTCAAATTGTGACTCTCCTATGATGATTTTATTTCTGGGTGCCACATGAGGCAGGTGGTATCTAGGAAGGAGGGGTGGTTTAGATCAGATATTAGGAAGAAATTCCTCCCTGTGAGGGGGCTGAGGCCCTGGCAAAGCTTGTCCAGAGAAGCTGTTGACTCCCCATCCCTGGAAGTGTCCAAGGCCAGGTTGGACAGGACTTGGAGCAACCTGGGATAGTGGAATTTGTCCTGACCATGGAAGGGATTAGAAAGAGGTGGACTTTAGGCTCTTTCCAACCCAAACCATTCCATGATTTGCTTTGCCTCATCCTTTGGCTGTCATTTTGGTAAAGTTTATTTGGCTTGACCAGGGGAATAATGTGGGCTATGATACAAGCTGGGAGAGAGGGAGAACAATCATTCAAATTGTGATTCCATGCCTGTTCCTCCTCTGCTCTACTCTTGGGACAGTCAATCTGCTTCATGCCTCTGACTGCTTCATGCTTCAACCCAGGGGGGCAAAGGAGAGGGGGGAACTGCCAATCCATCTCTTCCAAAAAGCAGTTTATAAGTCTAAGGAAAAACTACGGAAAATAAAAAAAAATAAATAGGATGGAAAAAAAAGCACTTTTTATTTGCTATTTCTACACTGATAATGGAACATTAATTTTAAGGATTCTTTTTGGAAATGAGTCAGGGGTAAGCCCTGGTCAAAGCCATTCTTCCTTTTAAACTCTATTTCTGCTTCTGAGTTAAGGGGACTTTAATGATTTTTGCCCTGAATCAGATAATTCAGGCCTTACTCCTCTTTAGATCTAGGCCAACATGATGATCTTTTGGTGACCAAGGTTTCCTCTAACATTTGTGCCTTTATGAATCTTCTCTCTTCAAGGTATGAAGGAAGTTTCTCCTTTTAAGGAGTCTGGTCTCCCAGTAACCTTGGGGTGGATTTACACATTTAAGTCACATCAAATGCTAATAGGAATTCTTTGGTCAAATCCTCCACCCTGTCCCTCTTCATGCCTCACTGGGAGAAAAGAGCTATTAGTGTGTTTAAAAGTAAATTTCAAGGTTTCCTTTCTGTGTGTTCCAATGGCTGAGGTTTATTCCTCTCGTCCTTTTTATTTTATTGTGAGGCACCTTGAGTTATTTGCATGATAAGACACCCTGTAAATGGATTATATTGTAATGCATTGTGTAGGTTTAATGCTGACAACAGCTTGGTTTGGAAGTAAGATAGCAACTTAGATTTTTAGTTTCTGATGTGCCGTGCAGAGAAATGCCTTTTGAGAAGCATGAGGCGAAGCAGGAGTGACGAGGAGGAGGCAGCTGGAGTTAAGTTGTATGAATAACGTGAGGGAAGGCTGGCGTTCAAGATGAGCTGAATGAATTAACTTCTCAGCCCCCAAACTGGAGAGAATCAACAGCACAAATGCCAGTGGCTCCCCCTTCTCCGCTCTAACACTTAATCTGTTTTTCCCCTTCATTTTTTCCCAAGGATACCAAAAGGGTGGCAATGTTCTTTGGTAACAGCCTTCCACATGGGCTGGGTGTACCTTTGCAGACACTGCCTAGAGTTTCTGTCATTAGTATATTATGTCATTATATACTACCTACTTAGAAGGTAAAGTTGGTCTCCTGGAGAAGCCCCATATTTCAGAAAAAAATGGTGAAATGAGCAAAAGGTCTGTTTTTTGGGGGAAGCAGATTGCCCTTATCTCTCACTGGACCATGTAATGAGTGCTGGTGCAGGACATTTGGCAGTCTGAGCATGGAAAACATACATTTCCCAGGAACAGGGTGTTTAAATCCTGGCAGAAAGAGCTTGGCTTCTCCTCCCAAGTATGGAGTTTGCATTGAGTGGGTAATTTAGATAATGCCACAAAAATATAAACTTGCTTTTCATCTCTGCTGAAGTTCTGCACAAGGCTGCATTTCATGTTACATGCTGGAGATACTCTGTGCAAGTGGCAGAAATATTCCTCTTTCTCCCTTTCAGTTGCAATAATAAAAGCTCTCCAGTTTTAAAAACTTTGCTCCGTATAACTCAAAGCTTGAATAAAACGATAGCTATTAAATCAAAGGTGCTGACTCTGTTTCACTTGTACCTTGTTGCCTTAATTCTTCATGGTAACCAGCATCCATGCACTGATTTAAAGTTTTGGGACATTTTAGATTTCTTGGGGATCTTTTCAGCTTTTGGCATGTACATGACATTATTTCACACTAACAGAACTATGTGCATATCCTGCATATTTTAAATAACTCTTTGTTATCTATAGTGGTTGAATGGAGGAAGCTGAGCAAAATTTATGCATCACTTAAATTAAAATGAAATGCTGCTTGGAATCACTTTAGGTTTCATTTTTTAGCTCAAAGTAGTCATGAATAGCATTTTGAAAAGCACTTTGATCATTGCACTGTTAAAAAAAAACAACAGAGGAGAGAGGGGAGTATCTTTTGGGGGGAAGCCTTTGAAATCATAAAGTGTAACTAAACTTAGTCAGCATACTGTGACCTGTCAGGAAAGAGCTGATCCTATTTAAGCTCCGCTGCATGCGGCCAAAATACTTTAAAGAGAATTCTGTAGATTTCTGTGTTTCCTGACGTCAGCGTGGCACAAGAGGAAGACTGGCTGCTATTTTTTTTTTAAGAGAAAAAGAAATGCTCAGAAGTGCCACCAAAGCATTCCTGACTTAGGCCACCATGCTGGTGATGCTGCAGTTTCTAGGACATATTGTCACTTGATCCAGCTCTGAGCCTGTGACTGAAAAAGGGACATTTTGTTTTACCAATCTATTCTTTTCAATTAAAATACATAGAGAGTCTTGTCTTCCCTGCTGCTCCATGGTTATAAGGAAAGAATTAGGCACTAACCATCCCTTACGGATGAGTGGCGTGTAAATCTGGATTAATTCTGGCAATCTGACGGAAGAAATATGAGGATCTGTCTCACTCCAGTGCATGGTCTTTATGCCATTGAATTCCTACACTGATAAAGAGATGCTGTGCATCCAACACCACACTCAGACCAAGAAACCTTTAATAATAGTTTAAATTAAAACAACTGGTGCTTTTAAAGAGAGGAAGAGGTTCTTTGTGAAGTACAAATAAATTCTCCATCTCTCTCTGTGAAGACGTCACTAACAACTCATTTAAGCTCTTCTCGTAAAAAGAGTGTTTGTGTTCTCAAAAGAAGTTTTGCAATCTGGAACCAAATGTTACTGGTTGGGGAATTTGGATCTCAGCTGCTCCTGAATGACTCCAAACTGAATTCCATTCATGATGGTGCTATTATTCCAGGCTAGCATGAGGGCAATATAGTGTACATGAAATCAGTGTTGTTGAATTATTATTTGATTAAAAAAAGAAGAAACCTTCAGTTGTCACTAGAAGCAGTACTTGGATGGCTTTGTGCTGTTGAAAATGTCTGAAACAGTTGAAAACAAAGCTGTGCAAATGGTATTGCTTTCCATAAAAGTATCTGTCATGGGGAGTGTCCTTTCCTTTTGTGGGAACACCTGTTTGCATGGTTTCTGCACTGTGGGGTGAGAGCACTGGATCCAAGACACGCCAGGATGCAGGAGAATATTGCAAAATAAATCAGCCTGCCTTTGAAATCTGAAAGAAATTTTGCTTTGTATACAGGGACGCAAAGTCTGATACAGCACTGCTGTTATCTGAAAGAAAAAAAGAGTGATCAAAATTGGTAATAATTCTTCCATTAAGTGGGAGATAAAACTTTAATTAAGACAGCCTACTGGAAGCTCAGGATGCTTCAAGTGTGACTAATTCTGACTGGCAAAAATATTAATTTTAACAAACATTAATTAGCGAGTTTTTCTCTGTGGCTGAGAAGACAGTTGTAGCGTGCAAGGGTCCGTACAGGGGTGTGCATGGACGTGCACACTGGGGCATGTGATGTGCTGAGACAGCAGGAGGGGTCTCATGTGTCCCTCAGTATTAACACGAGGTGGTTTGGTGTCTGAACAATGTGTCTAAAGACGTGGACGCGTGAATTTCTCACTGTGACGAACACACATCAACAGCAAACCCCCAGTGGACAACACTGGCTGTTCATATGTGAGGCTGCACCTGCACCTTCCAGTGTGTGACAAGGTGGGCACTGGTTTGGGATTTCTCCATTTCTGTGTGCCAGGCTGAACTCTTGTGAGACTCCACCAGGAGCTCTGCGTGCAGCTCTGAGACCCCCTGGATAAGGAGGTTGCAGACCTGTTGAAGTGAGGCCACGAGGATGATCCAAGTGCTGGAACACCTCTGTTATGGAGACAGGCTGAGAGAGCTGGGGTTGCTCAGCCTGGAGAGGAGAAGGCTCTGGGGAGACCTCACAGCACCTTTCAGTAACTAAAGGGGCTCCAAGAGAGCTGAAAGTGATTTTTAACTAGAGCATGGAGTGACAGGGTGAAGGGTAATGGCTTTAAACTGAAAGAGGGCAGGGTTCGATTAAATATATGGAAGAAATTCTTCACTGTGAGGGTGGAACAGGGCCCTCAGAGCATTCAAGGCCAGGCTGGACAGGGCTTTGACCTGGTCTCATTGAACTTGTCCCTGCCCATGGCAGAGGTTGGAACAAGGTGATCCTTAAGGGCCCTTCCAACGCAAACCATTCTGTGGTTCTCTGAAAATCTGGCCCCACTACTTCAGCTGGCAGGGAGAGGTAATAGCTCTGACTTTCCCCTTCAGCTGAGGCATCTGGGACTCTTTTCCTCTTCCAGAGTCCTGGAGTTTCCCCTTGGCTCATAGCCTCAAGGGACTGCACAGCTGCTTGTCCTAGAGCCAGATCAGACTGAGGTCAATGGCATAACTCGCCCTCCAATTTTTGGGGACTAAGGTTACACCGCTGATGTTACAGGAGAAGTGCTAAATGGCAGAATCAGCTGGATGGAGTGGCTACTTTAGAGTATTTTAGCCTTGTGGCTTGAGCATTTGGGTTATATTTTAGCAAGTGAGATGACCATTCTTTACAGATATTAAGAATGCAGAGCCTTGTGAATAGCGGAAAATCTAACATTTCATGGATATCAAAACTCATGCTCTTTTTTCCACAATACTAGTGTGTTGTAATTCTTTTTTGCCCTCTATTATCCTTTTACACTGCCACGAAATGTACTTTCATCTTTTGGAAATGACCCTTTAATGCGGTGGCTAAAATTTAATTTAGGATCTTTTGTTTTAAAAAGTGTGTGCTTTGTTGCACAGGAATAACAATGGGGCTTCAATGGTTTTTATTGTGACTGTTAGAGAAAAAATGCATTTTTGAAAGACATTAATGAGATTTTTTTTCCTGACTGCTCGATCTGCAAACTCTGCTCAACCTTGGAGACCAGGCTGTGTTCCTTCTGAGGTGTGAGCTCTTGTTACCAACACAAATTCTTCCAGTGATGGCTTTGTGGCCTTCTTCTTGCTAAAATAAGCATAATGTAATCAAAATTTAATTTTCTTTGCAAGATATGGGAAGAAATGTGGTTTTAAAGCACCTTGGACAATCAGTTTGAGAACCAAAGTACTTTTTTGAAAAGACTTGTTTCTTTTTTCCCAGCGTAAAACAGAACTTTGAATGAATTTTGAATCTCAATTGCCATCCTGTGTGGCCCCCAACATGAAAGTTGTTACCACTCTCAACTTTTAGCTGCTTTCAAACCATGTTTAACTGGAACATCAGAGACAGCCCCTTCAGCTGGTCAGAATAATTTCAGTTCCAAATATCTTCATGAAGAAATGCAAGAGCAGATGTTTGTATCTTTTTATTGTCTCAGTGCCTAATTTACTCAGTTGCAGTAGCTACAGAGCACTTTTTGCCTCTATTACTATAACTTTTAAAAATTTTTCTCTGTGGTTATCAAAGTTTTCTTCCATTCCAGCTACTGATTTTATTGCCTAATGCTGGCAATACTCCGTTATCTTTATCTCATCTTGATCTATGCTTTTTATTTGAGTTGCAAAAGACCACAGCCACAATTCAGCCTAAGAAGATAAACTAAAGTAATTCAAGCCCAGTGAATGGTTTTATTCTCTTGTGTTCTTACTTTCATAACTTACTACTTGTCTGATCCATTTTCAGCTGTAATGTACATATAATCAACCTTTTCAGGCTCCTCACAAGAAAAGCTTTTGTTCACTGGGCAGTAATCAGTATTAAAAGCCTTTAAAATGGTGAAAGTCAATGACACTGCTGCATTGTCCAGATGCACTGTTGTTGATGAAGAGAACTGATATTTCTGTGAAAGACCAATTTCATCTCAAAGTTTCTTCATCTGCCACGATCACAACATTTTTCACATATTGTTCTTCACAATCACAGAAGTTGGTGTCCACCTCTGATATTTCATTCCAGCTTGGGTAATTTTTCCCCCCCAGAATAACTACAGAATGATTTGATGGCTTGGAATAAAGCATTGAATAGACTCAGTCCATTAATGGAGCCTCTACAGACAGCATTATATATGAGCTATATATATTACAGCATTTGAATCAGTGAAGAAAAAAAAATCTTACAGCAAGAAGACACTTGATCACAAATATAGTTGTGTCACTTGAATATTTTAAATGTAAAGGAGCATCACTTTAAAAAGGAATAAGAAGAGTGAAACCATAACATTTTTTTCTAGGGGAGCACTGTACTATGGGCCTAATTATAAACCTAAGACTGGTTCCAGAGATTTCAAATCCTTTAACATTAAGCTTGTGATTAGATGTTTTGATATTTGCCATTGTCAGGGGGATACTTGTGTACTCTTCTCCCAGTTTTCAAATGTTTATTTTTGACTGATTACATACCAAACTTCTCTGTGAGGTGTCAGGTAGAAACAAGAATCCCTAAATTTTACAGTTAAGTGCTGTGGTCTCCACTGCTTTACAGCCTGGTAGCTCTGGTGACATTTGGATCTAACACAGAGGTGGGGAACACCCTCCCATCACCCAGAGCTGTCCCATGGAGGAAGAAAACACTAACTGGAGTTTCTGGCTCTGATTGCTTTCTGTTTGCCTCAGGGTGTCCAGCTGCTGAAGCACGAGTTTTTATTAGTTTCACAGCCCCATGAAGCAGCTTTGAAGGTAGTTGATTTTGGGACACCTTGACTGGGCTACCAAGTGGAAGCTGGCCTTCAAAATTAATTGTATCAGATACAGATTTATCTCTTGTCCTAAATCACATTTGGATGCAAACATTTTTACTTTTTAAACTGAGTCAAAGGCTGTTAGGTGTAATGGCTTTTGTTAGATCCCTCAGCAAAGCTGGAAAAGCAACTATTGGGCATTGGAAGCCTTCATTATGTCTGAGACACAGCAGCAGACTTGGCTAAATACAGCTGAAAATAGTTGCCACATGTTCACTGTATGAGTCAATTACACAGTTGCTGACAGGGAAATGGTTGGCATCCACAAGAAAAGACTAAAACAAAAGCTTCTTTTAATATTTTCCCATTTCTTTTCTTTGAAACAATTATTAAACACCTATTTCCCAATTTTTCCGTTTTTTCCCCCTCTAAGAGAATAAGTAGTAGTTTGGATTTTTTCCCTTATTTTTCTTTTCCCTTCCTTTTGCACTCCTCATCCTTCTTCTCCTTATTTTTCCTATTTTAAGACTAATTCTTGCAAATTGTTAATTCTGGAGAACTTACAGAGGAAAGCAAAGGAAAACTGAAACTCTCTAAAGTGGTTAAAGTAGTTTCATTTTTCTTTCTGCTGTTATAACTTTTCCAAACCAAACTGAAATTTTGGATATTATTCACTTATTCAACTGAAGCAACAAAATGGAAAAATGAAGGGAAATGGACAGGCAACAAAAATAATTCCAGTGCTTGTAAAAATATCATGTAAACAGTAGAAAAAAATTTGTTACATTTTGTACCTTGTCAAGGGGAAAACAATGGAGTTTTGAAATTTTTAATGAAAAGTTTTTCCATTTTTCAGCTGTTCTGAGAGATCCAAAGACCTCAGCTGTTTTCATCACTAGTGTTACTGCATTTCTAACTTGTCTTGGATCTTGCTTTTACAAGATGCTATCACAGCTATGCTGTGCCTCTTCTGAATTAACTGAGCTTTTCAGCTGCATATTTTAAGTCTACATGAGTCAAACATTCATTGGACTCATCAGTCATCAGCCCCATATATCACTAATGCCAACTTTGATACTAAGATGACTCACATCTTAATTATTTTGAATAACAAGTGTGCTCTTGTGGTAGGACAATATGATTTTGCTTGCTACAAAGTGGATCACCAGAAAGTCGCCACATAATTCAGGTTAGCAAAGCTATCATGAAAATGCGTGTTGGTACAAAATTGTTCATTCTTCATTATTTTCACAAGGATGATTTTTTCTCCCCCCAACTATCCATTAAGCAATTCCTGGCTTTGGAGATAACAGGTAGTTAAAAGTTTAAATATGACAATAAAGCACATTATTTTAAGTTAATTTTATGCTGTAAAATTATTTCACATGTAGAGAACTATGAAAAACACCTAGGGAAATGTTCTACCATAGAGGCTGTGGCTATGTTATTTTTTGGATTATGATTTCCTCTTTGATTGTTTGACATCTGTAATTCAATAGAACACTGACAGTGCTGCTTTGTGTGGCTGCTGGGCTGTAGATCACAGTGCCCTCAGTGGTGGCACATCCTGTTCAGACTGGCATAGGCCAATGAGTGGAGTGAAATTTTTGGACTCTAACTGCCTTTCCTGTCCCAGATTTATGTAACACCTGGATGGTTCAACACCCCAAGAATTTGCCAAGAAATAGCTGGTGCTGGTATTTCAAATAGTCTCATACCAATACCTGAGCAGGCTGCTTTGGAGTCTCTCTGTGCTGCTCCTTGGCTCAGAGAAGACCTTATCCCTACTTACATCAAACACAGCAAGCCATCTTTTATTTGCAATCTTCAGATGTTATCAAAATGGTTGCTATGTTATAACGTCTTTCAGATTCACATGACCAGGAAGGCCATTGTGCACTTGTTGTCCCCACCTCCATATCCTGTAGCTACATGTTATTAAGTGGAATTATTCAGCAGTTTTACAACTACTTTTACCAACAATTACATTACCACTTCAGTGAGCAAAGTTTCACTTCCGAGTTTGAGTCTTTGGAAGTTTTTCTTTCCTTTTCTGAGATGTGAACTTGTCCAGACTGTCCATGTTGTAGGTTGGAAACAGCAAAATGCTTGGCAAAGCTGTGTCCCAAATCCCCCTCAGAGGAAAATAAATTGTTTCTAAGATGAAGTTGCCTCTTTGAGCTCAGATGGAAAACTGGAGAAGGTAAAACATAGAGGAGCATGTGGACCACACAAAAAGTAAACAGCCACCTGATCTTTGGCCTGATCCAAACAAATGCTGTTGAAATAATTGAAAATATGCCAATTGACTTCTGTGGGATCTGCAGCAGGTTCTAAGCTGGCAACTGCCCTTTCTAGCAAACAAATCTTGTCTACTTTTACATCTCGGGCTTATAGTTAATCAAGTTACTGAGACAAAAATGTCTTTGGCATGAACATGTTTCTCTGTTTCTCTTCCCTGTAACTAATAATGTTTCTCCAGGAATCGCTTCCAAAAAACTCAAAGGCCAGTATTTAGATAAGCAATATCAAAATGCTTCAGCATTAAGCTGTGGTAAGTATTTCCTCCTGCTTGTTGTAAGAAAGAAGGTTTTACATAAGCCATGTAGTCTTAACTTTCACCAAGTTAAATAAAGGTTTAGTAAAAGGATTTTGTGCCCTTTTAACCCCCAATAACCAGAGTGCATCCTGTGTGACCATTCATTACATATGAAATGGCTGTAATTTATACCAAATGGGGTAGGTGAATTCAAACAGAAAGATACCATCAATGATAAAAAGATAACACTTCTCTGTAACAGATGCTTCATTTTATGATGGAAATGGGGAAGCTGAATGCTGCAGGTGCTGGGCTGACACTAGGCCTGTGGAGAATCATTAGAGCCTCCTCAGAGGTCTAGGTTTACTCTGTGTTTAATCAGCCACAGTCAGAAGAAATGGCTTCATTTCAGCTTGATGAGAGCCAGATTACAAAAGGAAGATAGATGGCCAATAAGGTTCATCACTATAAGCATATTGTCTTAATTTGAAGAAACAAGCTGGCATTCTGTGCTGAGGAAAAGTGAAGTGCAATATGGCTAGCATCAAACCCTAGTTATTTCAAGTCTCTGTGCTCCCCACAATGAAAGTATTCTGGCTGCTCTTCCTTTGACTAAAATATTGAAAAAATATACTGCAAATACTGCAAATGACCACATTTACCCGTGAGATATCACTGCTTTGGGTTCCAGAATGCTGGAACCCCTTGAAGTAGTTTTGCTCATCTTAACAATTCTCCAGCCACTTATTTATGCATACATATATCATAAACATAAATGTATTTTTGTGTGTGTCCACAAGTGAAAGGGTTCAAAATGACTATTGATCAAAAAAAGGTCTCAGAGCATAACCTGAACAGGCACCTCCTAAAAGGGTCGGGGTGCAGCCATCTATCATGACTGCCCACGACAGCCACGGGGACAATGAGGCTGTCAGCTGGGGCCTGAGGGGGGATGGGGCTTTCAAGGAAGAGAGGGACCCAGGCCAGGGAACTTGTCCACACAAAAGATAAACAAAACTGGAGCCCTCTGCTTTCCGAATGAAACCAGTGATTCATTGCTATTGCTTAGCTTAGCCTTGGTGCTGGGCTTTTCCCCTTGTGTACAGACAGACTTTGTGTATAATCTATTTCTTCAGTCTTCTCCAGAAGAGAGAGAGCCTGGGAGCTCTCAGGATGAGAGTGTGGGAGCCTAATATTGTGATGGGAACAGCACAGCTTTTACTGTATATTTTACAGTAGAGTCCAGATGGTTTTATTAAAGTCAGAACCTTTTAGTACCAGGAAATCTACAAATATCTAAACTGTGATTTTCAACTCATCCGTAGTATTTTTGTCTTCTATGGCAGATTTAAACACTCTAACAATCAGGTTTACATATATAAATTGCCTCCTATGGATCTCGAAAATGATATTCTTTGCCTCAAGACTAAACAAAAAATTCATGCAGAACTTGAGGTGTAAAATTGCTCAGTTTTATGACTCAGGTGATTTTGAAGTGGTAGAATATGAATCCCTGCCCCAAAAGGAATTATTAATTTGTGGAGTTTGAGTAATTTTGAGACTGAAAATATTTGGAGGAGAAGTGTAGAGTCAGGTTTGATTTTTTGGGGACAAAAACAGCTGAGAAGAGTGTTAGGGAGGATTTAACTTGTAAATATCTTTGAATAAAAGAAGACTTTTGTTCCTTAATGCAGTAGATGAAGAGGAGGCACTGTTGGAAAATATGAAGCAAAGGCGTATTGAAGTCAGAACTGGGCTTGGAGTTGGTCTTAAATATTTTAACCAAATCCCAGAAGATGTTATGCTTTGTGTGAGGCATGCACAGCCCAGAAGGGTCACCACAGCAGAGGAAATGGAACAAAGATGAGCAGAGGACTTCTCAGAAGCCAGGACCTGAATAAGTATTATGAGATAAAAGTATGTTATGCAGAGTTGTAATTTGCTTTTGTCTTTGTCCTTACACTGAGAACATTGCTGGTTCTTTTGGATTTCCTTAAACTCACTTTATAATAAACAGCTTATTTATTTTTTTCCACCTTCCTTTGTTCTAACTTCACCCCTCTTTGCATGTTAAGATGAAAGTGAAGCAACTCCCACTGACTTTACAGGTCTGAAGGGAATTAGGAATTTGACTCAACAAAATTATCCCTCCTCCCACGCCTTTTTTCCCCTGAAACACTGAAGGAACAGACTTTCTTGTCCCTCACACATTTTCCTAATGTCTCTTTGGACCCAAAGCAGAGAGCTCACAAGCAGGGAGCCACTTCTGACGAGCTCAGCCCCAGCACATCTGTGTTTCTGCAGGACCTGCTGCGCTGCCAGCCCGAGACAGCTTGAGCGGCCGCCTCATTTTATGGCTGCACTGACACAATCCTGCAGTGAACCATGCGACCCCTGAAGTGTTTAGAAAGGTGCATTTGTGTAAGGGAGACTTTTTTCCTCTGGAGTAAATCAGAGCCTCCAAGATAATCTGCACAAACACGTTATTGACTCGTCCCTTTCCCTAGGCAAGGAGAGCTGGGTTTTTCAGAAACCGATCCGCTGAAGCATTTGCAAAGTGGAGACTTAGGAAGCTTAACAATTGGTAGAAATATTATCATCAACTATCAGGGTAACATTATCCAGCCATTCCCACCCACAGATACACACACACGCTGGATTTCAACTCGGAAAGCCCTGCAAATAACGCACTGTAGGTGTGTGGTCCTCAAAGTGTTTAAATGTTTGAAGATGAAGTGAGCAGGAACATCTTGTGTGCACCAGCTGAAAAAGGGTTGGGAGGAGTGGGGGGTGGATTTCCCTGGACAGATGATAATTCTCCATCCTTCTATGTGCTGCCAAACTACCTCAACTGGTGGGGGTTTATAAACTTTTTTTTCTGGTCTCTGATGAGCAGCTTTTCTAGTGTTTTTTGGAACACATCAAATGCAGTACAATTAAACAGGAGAAAAAAAATATTCCCAGGGCCCTTCATTCCCTTCCTTTCCCCTGTCAAGATATTACTTAATTTAAATGCTGCCAAAGTTAATAATGAAAGACGACATCCTCTGGTGTGTCAGAGCTCAGTGCCCAAGAAGAAAAGCAAGAGTGCCTTTCTGCACTCCTATCTTTGCTAAAGTCAACCTGGAAAAAAACTAGAGCAGATTCAGGGATACTGTAATTAGCAGGATTTTAAATGATCTCTGCAGGTCACTTTTCTTGGCCCAGAATTGCCCAAGAACTCGACACCTGAACCGAATATCTGAGGTGCCTGTGCCATCACATGGTGCCTACAGTGTGAGGCTGGAGGTGCTGCCAAGGCAGTTAGCCTGGGGATGTGCCACCCACAGGTACTCGAGGAAAAAAACCTTGGAATAACAGCTTTCCCTTACAAAAATGATGGAAAGTGGGCAGAGCACAGCTCAAAGATTCATACTAGGATTTTGTGAGTAAAACCACAGGGCTTTTTGAGGAGGAGGGAGGAAGGAAGGGAGTTGGTGCTTGTCGAGGACCTGGGAGGTTTTGGGGTGAAGGAGGTGATGGAGTGAAGGGACTCTTCACATTTTCTCCCTCCTCCATATTCCCACAAACCTAATACACTGCTGAGGCACTGAACAGAGCAGATGAACAGTGCCAGACCTCACTTCATTGCTTTTTCCTAACCCCACCCCCTGAAACCTTTTTCCCTTTTCTAAAAATAATTTGTGCGTGAATCAAAGGGGGAAAAGAAAGGTAATGCACAAAGATACAGAGCAGCTTATTAATTAGTGTGAGGTGCTCTCAGTGCTGCTGTATATATGGAAGGGCTAAAACTGTAAAATACTGAGGTGACATTTTAGCAGCTGCTGGGCCTGTGGAGTGTTACTGTGATGTGCAGAGCCCCCTTACTTGGGTAACTCACTCTCAGTGCTATCCCAGCTGGGGTCTTACAAAAACAAATGACAGTTGCACAAAAAGGTTTGAGGTTTTGACACTGAAGCTGGGGATTTGGAATCAAGAAGGAATATTCTCCCACAACTTATCCATTGTGTGCATGTGATATTTGGTGAGTTTGCAATCCCCTGTCCTCTGCAACAGCAGCCTGTCTCTAACACACTCTAACAAGTAAAGGAAATATCTTTCCCAGGGAGGACCTCCCCGAGGTGGCCCTGGCTCTCTCTGGTCTCTAGCAAGGCAATCACAGTCCCTACTCCAGAGAGCACAGGAGGAGTGCTGCAAACCATGGTATTCACCTGCTAGAGGTCAAGGTCAGAGCCTGCCTGGCTGCAGCCCAGCACACCTTAATCACAGCAGCCTAATGGCCTTGCTCTGCAGCCGATGGAGCAGAACATCAGGTGATGTCTATCACCACTTCCCGGTACCACCTACAGCTCAGGTAAACAGTAGAAGCAAGGCTTGTGCTCCTCTCTCTGGGCCTGCAGGAAGATGTTTGTGACCACCTTGACCTTGTGCCTCCCTCACGAAAACGTGGAGAGAGGGGAGACCCTGGTACCCTAAATTGCAAGGAGGTGGGAACCCACTGAAGTAACCTCAGAAGGGAAATTACAACAGTGTTTTCAACCAGTGACTGTCCTGCAGCAGATACTGTTTTTGGGAAGTCTTTTCCTCTCTTCTAAGTGGAATTTCTCTTCTTGCACCTTTAGCTGTGTGAGCTTTCAGTTTAAAAGAAAAAGAACAGAAAAAATAGCCCAGCAAGTTCCAAGAACAGGTTAAATTTTTCTCCTCAATGCAGTCAATGATGTTATACTGAGAATAGTTCAGCTTTTATCTGTCTGCAACCATTCTTCCCTAAATGACTGCTATTTATCAGCTACAAATTTTAGGGAGCTCCTGACTGGTTGGTTTGATGAGAGATCAGGATCTGTATGATACCTAAAAGCACCAAAATGTAGGGAAAGTTATTACTAGTTTTGAAGGATTTCTGAAACTATTTACTTGTTTAAATATATTTATATTTTGCAAATCTTCTAGGAAAGAGTGAAAGGCTAAACCTGGATTCGTGGCCCAACTGCCATGTACCTGTTTTCCTGCTGTATGTCCCCTTGTTTCCCTGCTAGGTAGTGGGTAGAAAAACGGCTGGTAATTTATGACTCCTGTTAATATTGTAGGCTGGATGTGTTGACAATATATCAATAATTATTTCTGGTGAGACCTGAAGAGTGTAGTATGGGTCTCTGCAGGATGACTCATTTTACCACAAGACAGATATGTGTGACCTGAGTTTTATGACAGATGTCAAATATATCGAAATGTGGTGTGAGGGAGATCATCTTATTGGCAAAGTAATGAGAAGCTGGTGGGAAGATTAATCTTAAAACTGAATTGTGTGGTGCCTCCCTCAATCTGTGTTTTTGATGAGTGGTGTTGGGGCAGCAGGGAAAGGGTTACCCTCAGCCTTGCGTGGGCCAAAAGTGGGAAAAGTTTGGAGGAATAATAATATTAACCAACGTGGTACCTTAACTTTCATGAGAAGATCAAAAACAAATGTCTTTTTGAACGGTAAGGAATTTCTGGGGGGTTGGTAAATTTGGCAGAGTGAGGGGAACAACCAACCAACCAGACAGTGTGGCCTAAATCTTTCAAGGTGACTGCTGTCTTGACAACTTACATGGGTCTTATTTTCAGCGAGTGTTAAGCCTCCCACCTTCTGAAAACCAAGCCCTCGTGTTTCGCGCTGGCTGCCACTGAGCGGAGATCAGCTGCCACCTTGGGAAGTGTGGGCTCAGAAAGCCTCTCCTCCTGCAGAGCCAGCCAGGGAGGATTCCTTTGGGGAGCTGGGCTCTTTGCTGCTGGAAAGCAGTTTCCAGTCTCAGGCTCCCCCATCAGCACACCTCCCTGACATCTTTGGAGGCCTGGGCTGGGCCAACATGGTCTTTAGGTGCTGTCAGAGCAGTGGCTAGAAAATCGCCACTGTCACACTGTTCTGCTGGTGAACTCTTCCTCCCCATCCATGGGCTCCTGCTGGTCCTCAAGGTAAAGGACTTCCAGTGGAATGTCAAGCCTTACCCTGGACATATGGCCCTGCTTTGCTGTTGCAAAGACCATCTCTTACATAGAGAAGTACAAAGAACTAATAATCATAAAATCATTTGGGTCGAGAATGGTTTGGGTTGGAAAGGGCCTTAAAATCATCTTGTTCCACCCCCTGCCCTGGGCAGTTCCACTCACTATCCCAGGTTGCTTCAAACCCTGTCAAGCCTGGCCTTGAACACTTCCAGGGATGGGGCAGCCACAGCTTCTCTGGGCAACCTGTGCCAGGGCATCAACACCCTCCCAGAAAGGAATTTCTTCCAAATATCAAATCTAAATTTTCCCTTTTTCAGCTTAAAACCGTTACCCCTTGTTCTATCAAATTATTATCCTTCCATCCTTACTCCTGATGGAAAGATGGTAAAGAGCTGCCTCCTCTGGCAATAAGGAAGAAAATCAGATTTGTGGAGGCAGGAAAAGAGACACACTCTGTGTCTTGATCATATTTGGTTGTACAAAAACACTGCCAACACTCCACAGGGAGGGAGGTTTTTTTACCCAAAACTGCAACATTATCCATGGAGCAAAATTTTGGGGAAAGCCTGCAATATTATTTGAGGAGAAAGGTTTTGAGAAAAGCCTATATTGCAATGCATGGATATTTTTTCTTGTTTGTGCAAGAAGGGTGCCTTTTGAGTGACACAGGTGCTTCAATGTAATAACAAGGTCAAGCTTGAAAAAAAAAAATTATATACTTTGAATAATTGAGCTGTATTTTTAGCCCTCATTTTGTGATCTGTGTCACGTATATATATGTGTGTGTGGCTCATTTCCCTGTTCACCAGAGACACTTTTGCCATATTCAGGTTTGCTACCTAGAGAAGAGGCACATGGGCACTTGGTGAGCTAAAGGCACCTTTTGACTTCTTTCAGCACAAAAAGAGTTGCAGGATTTTTCTTGCTTTCTCTTTTACTTGGGAAGGTTATGATTATAATTTCACCACAAATAGGACAATTTTCTTTCATTCAGCTCTAATAGTGGCACAAATTTAACTATATTGTGCTAGCAGGCACTGATATATTAATTAAAATATAGACTAATTATTTACCCTAGTTAGTTCATACAAATCTCAGTAGTGTAATCAGTGGACTCCCTTAAGGATTTTTGTCATATTCAGCAAGTGAAATGGTTTCTCTTTTTCACTCTATTCAGGATCAGAGTTAATTTGGGGTTTTTACTTTCAGGTCGTTGCTTTAGTGGCCTCTACAACCCTGGTCTGCAGAGGGATTGTGCAGCCACAGCCACACTGACTGGTGCTCATAGGTGAATAAAACTTACAAAAAAATTTATTCTAGTAACTGTGGCATTGTGGTGAAGTGACTCTTCCCAGCCTCAATTTTGAGGAAATTCCTGACCTTGTGCTGGTTCCTCTGCAGTACATTTGGTCACACATAGCCAGAATGGTTTCTGGGAAATGGTGCTCTGATGTTCTTCAGCATGAACAGATGTGGAACAGTGTTTACATGGGGAAAACGTTCAGCCTGTTTTGTAAGGAAGGGAGAGGAATGCCTCCTGGCAGAACAGAGGCAGAGCACTAAGACGATGTGGATCTGAGCCTTTATTAAAAGGACAAGCCAATCTGACATCCAGAGCTGCAACTCTACTTGGGATGCCCAGCTTGTGTATACTTAGGGCTTATTTGATGCCAGGTGTTTATTTTAAACACAGGTGGTGTGAAAGTTGCACATGACCTCGTTGAAAGGGAAGAAAAAAACATTCAAAGTGAAGAGGTGAAGGGGAGGAAGGATGAGGTGAGTCTGAGTAGGGTGGAGACTGACCCAACTTGCAACTCGCAACCCTGGCAACCTCATAAACACCTTTTGTTCCTCCAGCACACATCCATCAATCCCTGTCTCCAGAACATGGAAAATTGAAAAGAGAAGGTCAAGATTTCCTAGTTTTATTCCCTTTGTGTTTTTCTTTCAATGCTGATCCCTGCTTTCTCATCTTCCCTCCACTTTTCTCTTTTTCTCATCAAGAAGTCTAAGCAGCATGGAAGAGAAGAAACTGCATCATCTAACTGCTGAAAGAGACAGTGAAGAAATTCTGTGCAGCCCTTCACAAGTACAGGATAACGAAAAGTTGTGTCTTTCCCTGCACTGAGGAGAGGGGCTTGACCAAAACAATTTGGGGTATACTGACCCAAGCTGACTGGTTGTGGTATCAGTCGTGTGGGTGGCACCTGTGAACCAAGTTCTATAACCACAGGAGTTATAACCTTCTTTAAATATATACTTCCTTCAAATAAGCACTGAAAAGATCAAACAGAAATTAACACACAGGCTGAGAATGAGACTTTCCCAGTGAGACAGTGCAAGACTATTTAAAAACCTGTCCTAAACAGCAGAGTCATCAGCGTTCCTGGTAGTGCAGCTGGGTATCTTTGAAAATCAGGCACCCTTTAAGCTCATTTTCATCATAATTTAACCAATATACATTTTATTATATTTTCTTTCCTTGTTCTACTTCTGGTTTAACCATGTGTGAACCAAGCTAACATGATTAGACACTTTGTTTTTCACCAGTCATTTCTGTTTGCAGTCTTCCATAAAGTGCTTCAAGTGAATTTTAATATGTTGATGATACTTACTGGAGAGATTAATATTCATAATAAATACCCCTTAGAAATAATCTTCAGCAAATCCTTTTGACAGAGGAGTCAGGGCTGCTAACAACAATAACTACTACAAAATGCAATTTGGTCAATTACTTTAATTAAATTTCACTCTGTAATGTCTTCTCATTTATATAGTAAACTAATAGGGAAAAAGTACATCATCCTTATTTGCCTTCACTTAAATGCCCAAAACTGTTTCCTTATGTTTTGCTTTACCATTTGAAGCTTTCTCAGCTTCTTGGAACATTTGAGATAATTATGGGTTTTACAAATAATGCTTATTTTTCACCAAGAAAGGTCGAGACTTTCTTTTGAGTATGTTTTCCTAGAATAAAAACCTTGCATACACTGATCCTAATCTGGTATTTACAGACTGGCTGATTTTGGATGGTGCCAGCATTCCAGTGAAAATGGTAAAAGTGTCTACATTTCATCAAATGCTTTTTTAATTATATTGTTTGAAATTGGAGTAAAAAGGAACACAGCTGCCTGGAGATTTTGGTAGCATACAGGTTATAATGAACTCATGAGAAATAACATAGCAGTCTCTTTAATGCACTTTACTGCACTGAACAAGGAATTTTACACTGTGGGCTACATTCTCAGCTGGGGTAAATTGCCATATCTCTGATTTCCTCACTGTACGACAGCCTGGTTCTGAGCCCCTTGCTTAAAAAAATGCAAGTCTCATTTTCAACAGTTCATAACAGGAGAGGATTTGGCCTGGGTTTATTATGGTGCAATTGCGTGTAAATATTAAGGTCATCTGTTATCTGGAAAAATGCATGAATTAAGTTAAAATCGGTAACTCTGAGCCCACTGTATCAGTAAAATCAATAAAGCTGTTTCCATGAGCACCGTGAATATTCATGTCAACAATCATAATAAGACATATGGGAATGTAAAGCATGCACGTATGACAATTTAGTGATAATTTCAGGGCGGGCATTGTTTTGGGGAGCTGGTGCTGTAATTCCTCTGTTACAGCACTAGCAGCAAGTAAAGCTTCAAGAGGGAGAAACAACTCATTTTTATTATGGTGCGAACTGGGGAGGGGCCACGGAGGGAACCCTTCTTAGATGCTGAAGTAGAAACCACAATTTTTTCCCCCGTGGTTTCACAGAACTCCTGTAAACTGCAGCAGTTTCTTCAGCGGGCTTCCAATTTCTCTGCCAATGCTATAAATTTTGTGGGGAAGATGAAGGCCTACGGCGCAATTAACTCCAAAAGTGGTACAAAGCAACGGCGCTCAGATACCGGGCTGCAGTACTTAGCACTTAACTCTGAAATTCTGATAAGCCCTATCAACTCAGGGTTGTGTTTAATGTTCACTCCTGCTTATATACTGAAGATACAACCTAGCGGTCACAGTGTTAACACTCCCCAATATCTATTACAATTAGTTTTTGATTAAGAAGCCTAGCATGGCTTTTGAAGCCTTTTATGTTGTGTCAAATGGCTAGTGATGGAGTGAGATGCACAGACACCTCCCAGTAACAAAGCATCTTGTAAAAGGTTTCAAGTGAACTATTTTATCATCCTAATGGAAACCAGATGACTCTAACTCCCCCTTTAATTTCAACTATTTACTGAAGAGTCCTTGTTTTGAATTACTTAAAGATTTATTCCAAACCACTATCTCATGCATTAAGAATCACTAATAACAAAGCCATTCTGAGCAGAGCAAAGCTTTTAAAGAATGTGACTATGCCATTGCATTTATTCTTAAGTTTAAACCACGTTTTTAATGGCTTTCACATTTTTATTTCTCAGTTTATTTTCTTGGTGTGTTTTTTTTTTATTTTTTATTTTTTATTTTTTCCCCTGAAATCCCAGACACGTTTTTCTACAGCCATTTCCAGCTCACACTGCATTTTCCTGCCCTACTGATGGGCACCGCAGGCTGGAGCTTGGATGGTTGGAGCAGAACCTGTGCGTATGCTCCTTCCTCCAATCCTCCAGACAGCCTTTATTTTGGATCTCCTCAGTGGGTTTAGCACAGGAAGAGCTGCCAAATAAGGGCCTTGAGGAAAATTGTGTCCACCATGCACAGCTTTGCTATTTCTGCTGAGCAGTAAAATTTTCAGGGGACGAAAGTGTCGCTTCGTGTTAGCCGTTGTGGCCTGATGGCCAGAGAGACCCTGGCTTGCCCGCTCTCCCTTGGAAAAACGGGAGGACCAGGGGGAATCTGCTGCTTTGCCCTTGCCCACTATCTCTTTCAGGCTCATCCCTCCCTCCCAGGCACATCTCTCCCTGCATTGCTGCAGAGGGAACCCTGAAATCACCGGGATTAACTGGATTAGCGGTGCAGAGCGAGTCTCCTCTCTCTGCCGCTGCAGTATCTGCTGCCTGGGGTGCAGACCTCCCCATTTCTGTGGAGCCTTGCAGAGACACTGAAATTGCTCTTAATGAGCACAGCCATGAACTGGTTTCCATCCCAAAATGTGACACTGTTATTTACATCTGTCAGTATTTTACTGAGCAACCCTGCTCCCTGTGGACACTATCTTCTAAGATGTTTCAGGCAACGCAGCTGCAATATTCTTTTGCCAAAATGCCCTTTTGACTCAGACTGTAAAGTTCTTCTGTATACATTTTAGTGGCATGAAAAGGATTAAAATTTGGCACAGTTAATTATAAATAGATTTTTTTTTAAGGTAAATTTATGAGAAAAAGATACATGTAAAGGAAGAAGGTGGAAAAATACAGCTGTCCAAGAATAAGAGTAGGTTGTATATTAAAATGTAGCCATTAAATGTCTTCTAGAACCTTAGCTGTATTGAACAAGGAATTTGAACAAATAGAAGATAGTCTATTTCTAAAAACATTAAACAGAATTTTGTTGCAATAAACATCAATAACTATTGACCTTTTCTATCATGAGTCTCCTGAGCCACAGAAGCAAGCAGTTAAAAAGTCAGACACCCACACCAAATGGACAGATCTTCATCCTTCACAGAGATTTCTACTGTGTGAAGATGGATTTTCCAATCTAGATTAAGTCTAGAGGTCTTTAGTAACTCTAGGCCTGTACTGGTCTTTGGAGGGAACTTCATGGGATGAGTGGAGGGAGGGAGTGAAATGTTTTAGGTGAGATTGAACCTCAGGTCATACAAGGGCATGCAGTGATAGGACAAAGGGGAATGGCTTTAAACTCCAAGTGGGCTGGCTGAGATTAGATATTAGGAAAAATGTTCATCACTATGAGAGTAGTGAGGCACTGGCAGAGGCTGCTTAGAGGAACTGTGACTGCCCCATCCCTGGAAATGTCCTTGGCCAGGTTGGATGGGGCTCTGAGTAACCTGGGATAGTGGAAGGGGTCCCTGCCCATGGCAGAGGGTTGGAACCAGATGATGTCTGGTCCCTTCCAAACCAAACCATTCTGTATTTCTGTGATACCAAACAGGATGCCAAAAGGCAAGGCATGTTAAAAACATCAAAGGCAAAAACATCTACAGCTGCCCTCTTACTCTGCTGTAACAAGAAATATTTTTTAAAATCTTTTTAAGGGGTGGGTAAAACAGGTATTAATTAACAGCTCTCTGTCTTAAACTAGTTTTCGGAATCATGAGTTAGATTTCATTTGACAAACAGGGAACAGGAACCACAAAATAAAATGGTCACATGTTCATGAGAAGATAGAAATATTAATTCTCAGTTCTTCAGCCAAGTTATTAGTCTGAGTTGCATTTTTAGCCTGAGACTGTCTATAAACCGTAAAAAAACATAAATACTTCTGCACATGCTGGCACAGAGAGAGGGTGACTTCTGTATATCATTAAGGAAACTTTAATAAATTGCATTTTGGTAGAAATGAGGGAGAAAGGCTCTTCTCCTGCCAGAGTAGCATGAATTGTGTGTTACATTTGCAGGCCCTCAGCAGACTCTTGGCTCTCCAAGTCCATAACCAGAAACCCTTTCAGTTGTAGCACAAAATATTCCATCTACTTTTCTTTTGGCGTGCCTAAAATGTCCTCTGCTTTTTGACTGTACATTTTAGATGATCTTAGATGCTTTTCCAGTTTTGCTCAATGTTCAGATAGGACTGCTTTGATTAATAGTCAAACCCCACATTTTTTTAAACACTAGAAAATTGTAATATTTATCCACAGAAATATTCTCCAACATTTTCCCATTGTGTGAGAACCATGATGATTACTGTTGAAAAGCTGGGGATTCCACTCCCTTCCAACATTAAGTTCTATGCATTTTGTATAATTTTTGGTTAAAATAATAATTAAAGGTAAAAGCCAACTGATTTGTGCCCACTGAAGTTTGCATGATGAAAACATGGCAGGAGAGATGTAATTAGTCTCAGATCTGACTACCTTTATTTCCTAACCTGAACAACCAGGGACCCATTTACAGCCAAGTCAACTTGGACTAATTGTGGGCCTAAGAGTAAGGCCTGGCTTCATGGTGAGTTTGATATTCATCTGGAATAAACAGATAGGACTGCACAGGAAAACTGCTGCTGAGCTGACAAGCCAAGAGGAATTTAGCAAAAAAAAAAAAAATTCTCAGTTTTTAGGATGTGGAGGAGACATGCTGATAATTTATATTTCAGGAAAAAAAAGGTGTTGGTAGAACTTTTACCATTGGCAATTTAAATTATAGTTAGAATACATTTAGAATGAATAAGCAGCTCTAGTAATTGCTGATGGAATGTTAAATCCAAATATTCATATATTTTAATATCTTTCTTGTAATGAACAAAGAGACTAGCGATATGTTTGGGGATGAAACCAATTCTTTAAATATTTTATATGCTGCAGGGTTGTCAACAGGACAGCATCAGTCTGAGAATCAATTGCAGAATGAACAGCTGTGCAGTACTTTTTTTCAGCGATTCAAATAAATTTGCTCTCCATGAATTAAAAAATAATTTGTTCATAAGATGAGAGAAAGTAGAAAAATGAGAAATGCATGCCTTAAAATTCAGGCTTCTCTAGGTTTGATTTTCTGATGCTTTTAAAATATTGGTCCTTGCCCTTTCCAAAGTTATTTCTATTAGCTATTTTCCTAAGCTTGCTATAAACTGCCAGTTTTCCTCTCTGTTAATTATTAATATGACCTGTTTATGTACCAGTTATCCAGCTAACCATTAATGTCTGTTTACTCATTGATGACCTTTGCAACTACATGCCAGGCACATGGCCAGTAAATGTCAACATTTTTTAATAACCTAAAAATACTCTTCATAGCTTATCTACCTAAAGTTTTTCTGATGTGAAAAATAAAATTTAAATACTACTTCTAATTCACATACATCTGTATAAGGGTTTTGCATACAAATGGCACAGTGAAAGTAGAAGAAAAAAAAAATCTTTACTTAAATTCCTTACTTATGGTTTTGTTTTAAAATATATTAAAACAGGAAAAAGTATAGGTCTGGCATGCAGGCATAATAAAATGCTTCACCAAAAGAATTGTTGTAGGTAAATCTTTGTGTTTTTTCTCATAATTTCAGTATTAATCTGAACACAAGTAAGATGTCTCTTCCATGTGTTCTACTATTAGCTAAAAGCTACACGAGGGACACAACTGGATTAAACCTGAGAGTGGTGACACTAATTTTTACCCATGACAGCAAACTCTATGTACATTTTTGCTCACTAAATGTGCCTAATTAAAAAAAAACAACAACCAAGCAGTGGCCCAGGATGAAAAAGAACACCAGGGCCCTTCCCACCCAAATTGATGTAGGTGTAGGACGGCCTCATCCAGTCTGCTACAGAGATAAGCGGAGCAGGCAGGTTTCTTTTTCCTTGGTCCACTAACATCCTTTCCTAACAAAAGCCTTGAAATATTGTCTTTGTGATTACAATTTACAGGTTGGAAATTGGCTTCCTATTGAAATATTTTCGAATATTAGCATCATCCCAGCCATAAGTAATGGTGGTGGCATTTACAGAGGTTGCAGCTTTGATATATACACAGGTATATGTTCACATTTTCTCGCTCATTGGAGTTCTAACTTCAGTAAAAATTAGGTTTTGTTTTTTTTTTTTAGTTACAGCCTTGAACACTTGCTGTGACTGTCACTTTATGTTGAATTTATCGTACAGCATGTGAGTTGTAAGGCTGAGGAGCAATCTGTCATAAGCCATTGTATCAATAATCTCTGAAAGGGTTTGTTTTGGTCCTGGCTGGGAGGTAAGCTTTCTAGATTTGTACCCTCGGTTACAGAGACAATTTGGGCTCAATAGTATTGTTTCAAAGGGGTTTGTCTGTGCTGTAACACATTTACTTAAGCCCTGTGCTTCTGTACAGGGTGGTTTTACAGTACTTCAAGCATATAAATGCCTTTCAGGTTTTCTGTACTGAATGATAACTCACCTTGTCTTTCTCGGTGAGGTAGGTAATAAATAGAAATCTGGACTGTAACTGAGACATTCTGACTTAGTTAGATCTTCTGGTGCCCTGAAAAAGACAAGTAGACTCAATTACCATGCCAGCAACTACATAAAGATTGTCAAATTAAATCCAAAAACCTATGTTTAAATAACGGTATGACAAAACTTGAAAAAAGGGAAGAATATCAAGCTCTTCTGACATTTTGACCTGGAGTTAAAGCACTGTGGAAACAAAGAAAAATATTCTTTAAAATGTGCATTATTAGCGTGAAGGACTGAGGGGCAGGACTTGGTCAAATCCATCTTAGCCCTGAGATGTGAGACAAGTGATGCTGCAGCCATTAATCCACGCTGTGTTCCTGCTTTTTGTTGTGATAACCATGGGGTTTATTTGTTAAATATGTAAATATATGACTAAAAGTGAAAAAAAAACCAACCAACTGCACTTTCTCAAGCCTGTTTTTAGCCAGCACCTTAATTAAGTCACCAAAAGCCTTGTGAGCTGGATGAGTGTTCCACGGAATTAGCGTCACCCACCGCTGATAGGGAGTTATCCCCAGGTTCAAGCACAACAGCTGTCTAATGGTGCACAGTGACACTGCACACCAGGGTAGAATGCAAGGAAGCATTCCACATCCGATTGGAACCGCAGGGAGACCTGAGCGGGAATTTAATTATTTCTGCTGGAACTTCTTCAGAACATTGGCTTTGGCACCCCGGCCTCGCAAAGCGCGCCGTGGAAACTTTAATGAGCTGCGGTTGTGCAGGGGAGGATTTTCTTTTAGGCATCATTGAAAGACAGCAACTCAGCACACCTCAGCACTGTCAGGGCAGGAAAGGAATCCAGTGCTGACTCAGAGGACAGTGCATGAACTGGAATTGCCAGCACCATTCTTTGCAATAGCCAGGGCTTCCTTGGAGTTGTCTCATCTAAGACTGACCCAACACGACACATTTTAGCTTGTGAGACAAGGGACAGGGCTCAAATATAATATTCCTGTTGGAAGGCGTATTCTCTGTTCATCTGCTTTTATATGCAAAGCAATGACATATTTAATCAGGGTTTCTGCCTCCCCCCCCCCTCCAATGCTTATTATTTATAGGGAGCTGTTTAAATTTTGCAGATAAATATGTATTCTGAGTCTTTCCAAACCATATAATGTGCTCTATAGATCAGAGCAACTCCATTTAAAATTGTTTTTTAAAAACACAAGGTATAATTTGATAGACGGGAACAGCTCTATTGGTTTCATAGATAGCAGGGCATTTATTTTCCACTGTAAAGATCATAATATTTACCCAATGGACCAGAACAGCTCCTTCTTAGCCTTTACTCCCTCTATTACGCCACAATTATTTAAATACAGATTCTGCTTGCGTTACTTATTTTGTACCCAAGTGGATAAGGATCACCTGGGTGAGTGAGTAAAAGGAGCAAGGGTTGTCTCATACAGCCCATCATCTTCTGAAAGTCTGGTTGCAGATCTAGAGATAATAGGGAGAGATTAAGAACTGACTGCTTCCACGAGTATTTTTATTTATAATGTATCACTCATTTCTCCCTCCAGTTCAGTGTGAGAGCAGGTTATTCAGCCATGTGTTCTGTGCAGTGCAGGTGGGAAATATTTTAAATGCCTGTATGCTGACAAGGTGAGTGGTTAGGGCATGATTTTGTTATATGCATGTATAGATGTGTGTGTATATAAGAAAACAGGAGAATAATTTCCATGTGATTATTACTTTCCTGCTTTGTTTTTGTGTGGCCTCAGAGGGCAGGAGCATAAATCCATACTGCAGGGATAGGCACTGCTCTGTTATTTATTTTTGGAGAGCCAGCAGAGTGCTTGATACCATAAGGACTGCAGCAGAGGAGATACATGTTCAGAAGCACTTACTAATGGTATAATTCAAAGTACTTCCTAGTGATATAAAGGGGATGTTTCTGCTGCAGTGGTTTCCTCATGTGTGGGCAATGCTGCCTTAGACCTTCAAAAACCTTGGGAGTGATTCACCCAGCAAGGAAAATTAACAACTTAAACTACCAGAGTAATCAGTGGGCATGGGCTTGGGGCTCCCTGAAGCTGAATGATAGCATTTACACACATTTTACACGCCCTTTATATATCTCTTGATTCCTATTCCTAATTCCCATATTTCAAATAAACATTTTATCTGCATCATATATTCTTATTTTTAATCAGGCCTTATTCTTCCTTTACTTTCTTTTAATAATTTCGTTTTATAATGAATTAATACAGAGAGTTGAATGTGGTCACTACAGAACTAAGAACAAAACATGTCCAAACCACTTTCACTTGTGCTGAAAGATATGATCTATCAAGGAACACCCTTCTCTAACTTATTTTTCCAGACTTTGTGTCTCCCTTTGCCAGTATGTCAATATGCAGCCATAGGAGCAGAGGTAGGCATCACATTTGGTATACAAGATTTCTTCATTCAAGAGCTTAGCCAAAGATGTTGCGTGGTATGATTGTACTTTTCACCTACATGTGATGATGGCTGAACTGCATGGTGAATAAACTGTTGAATTTCTTTTTTCCACATTGTGCATTTCATCCGGCTCTGTGACTCCTTTCTCTCACAGCCCCTTTCTTCAAAGAAACTGCCCTGTCAGCAAGTTCTCAATCCTCTGTCATGCTCTGCTCATGCCTCCCCATAGTCAGCTGGTTCAGTTCCAGCTCCACTATAGGCCTCTAAAAACACAAAATATTTTCTTTCTTCCAGAAACCTAATTCTGATTTATATCCCAGATGAGCAATTAAAAAAAAAACATTCGAACAGTGAAATATAGTTTGGGTTTTAAAGTTATTTTCAGTTACAAGAACTGAAATCTCCTGAAGTTCTGGGACTGTCTAGTGTAGGGTTGGAGACAAAGATATTCTCTGAACAAAACTGCTTGAAAAAATTTTCTTCCTGATTTACAAAAGGAATGGATAAATATCAAATGTTTAAGCTGCAGAGGTGTGCAGATAGTTACAGGAGTGGTTACGTGGTCAATTCAGCCAGGTTGCTGATAGAAGGCAGCTCCGGCCTTAGTTATACACTCTCACAATTTGATTCACATCTGCACCCAATATCTGGCCAGGTTAATCTGACTGAGAGCTGCTGTCTCTTTGAGCCCTCAGTAAGGTTGCTTTTCAGACTGTTCAATTCCCTGACCTGTCTGGGAGTGCATTCACACAACTGCCATGCAATGGCACACCAGGGACAAACAGCCCATGGTGAAGACGAAAATGAGATTGGCAGCAGCATGGGCACCAGCAAAAAGCCTCTGTCAGGTCTGTTTTGAGCAGAACAGCACTTCAGACATGGATGTTAGGCCAATCCATTAATGTCTGTCTAAACAGGGTCACTGCAGGGTCTCTTGGAGGGATCTAATTAGAGGTCTGTTTTTTCTTTAAAAGTCCTTGCCTAGTATTTCCCTTACTTTTCCAAACACCCTAAAATAGACAATACATCACAATGAGGTCAAAGCGAAGGAAAGGGGAAAAAAAAAAAAACGATTCCCAACAGCTTCAGAACAATGACAGTTTTCATTTATTATCTAGAAGTCATGTGAGTTTTAAAGTCACCAATCATCATCAAGAGAAGAATGGAGATACATGTTTGACAAGGAAGATGCTGTCTGTGGCAGCATAATATTCAATTTACTGCCAAGGCTACTGACTTGTGGAGCAATAGGAGAATAAGTGAAATAATTGATTTCTTACCTCGAAGGTAATATGGCATAAAAATTACACTAGCCATGTTCATTGTCTCTTTTTAAGCAACTTTCTGGATTCTACATTAGTCCTCTCTAAAAGAAGTTCTTTAAGGCTGTCTTGGAGCCATACCATGAAAACACCCTCTTTGTATGTTAGGGGTGCAAAGAAAAACTTGAAATATGTACCTAGCAAAACCCAGGCTTTGTCTGCCTGAGATTGCAAACAGCCTGCAACAAATCCTAAACTGCCCCTTTGCTACTCTTTATATCCTGCCCCATAAGAAACGTTTTTCTTGCAGCTTTGGGTGGAGGTCCTTGCAGAAGGAGCAGAGGGCTTCGGATTTCCTTAACGTGACCCTGCCCCATTCCTATGCCTATATATTGTCTATTTAGGGAAACATTCCACTGTCCTTGCTCATGCTGAGCAGCCCTGTAGATATAAATCATCCTGCTGTGGAAGCAGGCACAATTCAGTGTGACTAACAGACCCTTCTGTGCTGATGAACATTAATGGATGTGGCATCGTCCATCCCCGTGGAGGTGAAGCAGTGGCACTGCTCATGGAGTAAAGTGCTACTCACTGCGAGTAAATGCAGCAACACATCAGCTGCAGATAAGTAAACTACCTGGGGTGGGAATCTGCCAAATGACAGAAAAACACTTTACTGAGCTGGCTGCTTTAATTTATGTGTATGTTTATATCAATAATTACACTTCCCAGTTGGAAGAAGCTGTATCAAATACATAGGGGCAGGAGTATGGTTTTAGAGTGTGGGACTGACTCTCTTGCAGTAGTTGTCAAACATGTTCAATAAGGGGTAGTTTTTAATGCTCAGGAAGGGGTTAAATTCGACAAACTTAAATATTTTCCAAAACAATTTATATTTATTAATGGCTACTACAAAATCCATTTGCCCATAATCAAGTGAAACTTGAAGGTGTTGCCTTTCTTAAGTGCCGACAGTCAACAATATTAAAGTAAATAGTGGAGGACATTCCAAGATAGTATTAACACAATTGATTTATTGATGATTGCACAATGGGAGGTTATCTTTTGTTAATTGACTCTGTAAATAAGCTCATAGGCGTCTCAAGCGAAGGAAAAAAAATCTATTGCTACTAGAAAGTCAACAGGGTGAGCTGGCTATGCCACTCCATAAAGTGTCTGCTCTGCTGTAAATCTCCTGGGGCTGGGTAATGGCTGAGGGCCATTTCTACCAACAAAACTCATGCATACATGGCAAGGGACACTTCAAATGTTGTTAGCTTGGACTATCCTGCACGGAAAAAGCAGGAACCATCTCTGGAACTCACAGATACATTTAGGTGGAGTCCATACAGCATAATTAGGTGGAATCCATAGAGCAGCCAGATCTGATCTTGTACTATTTGGTCCTTCCAGGTGATACATGGAAAATCTATCTCTTCACAGTGACCCACATCTATTCCCTCAGACATAAGGCTAAATCATTGCTGGTCCATCCAAGATTTGCTGGTAGGTACCACCCCATGAAATGCTTTGCAGTTGCTCAGATCTTATTATTACTTCCCTTTGGAGTTACTTATCTCCACCCTGGTCTCTTCTGATTTGAGCAGGGTTTTGCCCAAGTTGTGTAACACTTTTACCATGCCCTTCTCCTTTTATTGCTTGCATCAGGACATTTATGGTGACTAGCAGGGACACCGTTACCCAACAGCTATGGACTGTCTTGTTCAATAATGTCTGGTCTTCTTGCTTCAACAGCCCAGTGGAGACTTTTGGTAGAGACTTGGTAGCCTGATTTTTCCACTTTCCATTTCCTCCCAACACTACATCTTTCTCTCCATTTGAACCCTCTGTGTTCTTGTCCCCTCTGGTAATCTCATTTTCATCCCACACTGACCCTGCCTTGACATTTGGAAAGAGCTATAATCAGTCTAAATGTCCTACTTCACTTGGCATAAAATCCAAGAGGAAAAGTCCTTTGCTTCTAATTTAACAGCCCTGAAATGTGAGCAAACATGATTTGTACTTTTGGCAGACAACAGCAGATAGATGGGTAGAACAGGAGCCCTGTGGCCACAGAGCTACTTTTCAGGGACAACCCAGTAGAACATTTTTATTCCTGATCTGTGAAATGTCATGAGCTTCCAAAGAAGCTGGCTTCTAGTCTGTGATCTTTATGAATTACCTGCACTGAGTCATGTTCCCTTCCCTGTCCTATCAACAACCTCAATATACAAAAATCAAACAACCTCTGCCACTTCTCCAGGAGAGCACTTAGATTGTTGGAACAAAGGCCCTGCTGTTTTCTAATCTCAAAAACAATTAAAATATCAGATTAATAAAATCTTTAAATGCTTTGGCGGATGCAGGTGGAATGCTGTCTGTTTGCAGGGCTATAAAGCCTTTCAGCTCCCTTGGCATTAAAAAGGCTCAAGGGAACACAAAGTATCAGAGTTGTTAACAAGACCAAGCATGAAGTCTTTCACTAAAGAAATTAAAAGACCCCACATGCGTCATTTGTTGTATGTCATGTTTCTGAAGCTTCTAGATGTCTCTAAAGTCCAAAATTTACTTCTGAAAGGACAGGGAATTTCCTTCCCTCATGAGATGTAACTTCCTTTTTTATTTCCTTCCTCTTGTTCCTCCATACAGAATTGCATTCAGAGCTTCACTTAATGACTGTAATGCTCTTGGTTAATAGGATTTCATTGCAATTCCTACCCTTTAGCTTGACATGGGCGCTTGGTGTGCATCTAGTGTTAGCTGGGTATTTTAAAGTGCTGTCTGCCTGGAAACAGCATGACAGTCGATTCTCCCAATATTCTGAGTAGTAATCCTTGGAATTACCCTGGATCAGGCAGAAGTGAAGATTTCATCTAGAGGACTCAGATTTCTCTGCTGGGATCACAGCTCATGCAAAGATTAAAGGCCACATCCACAAAGGTATTTAGGCACTTCAGTAGGACTGAGGTGCCTCGATACCTCTTGTGGGACTGGCCCTAACCCCATTTAGCTCATGTGCCTGACAGCCAGGAGTCAGAGCTCTGACCTTCAAAACTGATAGGAAATGCCCACTGATTCCTGTTAAAACAGCTGCAGGATTTTCTGTGGGGATTCTAATATTCTGGAAAGAAGTCCTGGCTAAAAGGAAGCCAGTTTGGATCCTTTTGTTGAGAGAGAGAACAGTGAACTTTCTTTTTTCCCCTGTTTTTTTCAGTTCAGGAGAAGGTGAATTTCATATTTTCCTTTTCAATCATTTGATCTGCCATGACCCCTCCTGTGCACTTTGTGACACCAAAGTGCTTTTCCATTCTTCGTTGCATTGCTTTGGGATCTATAAAAAGAGCGACAGTGTTGAGGGATTTCTGTTTCATTGCTGTCACTGTCCCAGGAGGATTAGAGTTGTGGAAGCTTAGAGTTAGGCTCATACTTCCTTCTATCCAAATGCCTGGCTCAGAGATAGTGGCCTTTGTTTAGGAGGCCTTAATATTTCTGAGGCAGCACTCAACATGGTGCGTTTCCCCGTTTCCTCTCCCCCTCATGTTTGGTACTACCGTCCTCGTATGGATTCAGTAATCCAAGCCATTCTCTGGAAGCATCAGTGACTCCCATTTACGTCTTTGCCACCTTTTCTGAGAATGTGTTCATTTCATTGATCCCATGTTTCAACACAGCAGTTGTCCCTGCCACTATCCTTGACCTAATCATAGCATTTCGGGATCCGCGTGTCCCGTGGTCGCGGATGAGCACATGAACAGAAACTGCCGCGCAGGCCTGCCCGCACAGCTTGCTTTACATCCATGAGAATGGCGTGCGAAATTCCTGCTAGGTCCAGTTTCTTCTGAGCAGCAAGGGCTAAGATAGTTGTACTTCATAATCTGCTGGAATGCTTCTTAGCTGGCTTGGCGTAGCCAGTCCCGCAGAGGGAAGAGGGGGGAGAGGATGTGCTCCAGCCCTAAGATCAGATGTCGGGCACAGGTGCTGGCAGCGGAGCAGCGCCACAGCTCTGGAATGAAATCGCAAGCTGGACCTTCTGAAAGCAGCCCAAGATTGTGTATCATGAGTTATGAGGGCAATATAAAACGGAAAGCTTGACTGCATCTGTTAGTTAAAAATTGCTGTGAGAGCTTGGGAGGCTGCGAGCTCAGTGTATTAGAGAAATCTCAAGCACTAATGGTGGCTGTGTTTTACCTTCCTAATTAAACACTCTCTTAGTTTTTCTTGCCCAGGTTAATTTTTTTCTCTCACCAACATGGATTGACACTGTCGATGGAGACATCTATTCACTATGCAAAGTCTGAATCTAGATTTGTATTTTACTCTCTCCCTCGACTGTTGTAATGTCCTTTGACATGGAGCCACTTTTCATTGTCCCAGGGGTCACATGTCCGGGGAAGAAAAGAGATCTCCTCTAGCAATGAGCAAAGTTTTAGTTGACTGGAGACATACGTTGAAGGCAAGTTGGTGTTTACTCTCACATGTGCCAAGAGCCTACATAAATACCAGTCCTGTACATCCAATTCTGCACTTTGCAATTGAAGAAGGAGTTTTACATACAGATACAGAGCATGTGCAATCTTTTGCACTTTCATTTTAATAGATGCATATATTTTGTTTNTTTTTTTTTTTTTTTCTCAGGGTCTGTTTGGTCACAGAGGTTCTGCTGTGTGTTATTTTCTCATCTTGTTTCATAAGTGAAGTATCTGGGCCTGTTCCCAAGCAAATGAATGTTAGACATCTCCTTGGCTTTCAAAGGGCAATGTCAAACCTAAATGAGGGAGAGGTAGGATGGTGCTGGGATGAGGCACTCCTAAAAGCCTCTTGAGTGACCCAGGAAGAAGCATTTGTAAGTGCTCCTCTTCCCTCTAAGACACTAATGAGTTGGTCCTTAATCACAAACTGCCTGTGCAGAGCACTGCCCTCCTGACATAAGGACAAGCTTCACCTCTGCAGACCTTTAAAATGAGCCCTCCAGGCTTTCCTTCTTTTACAGGAGATAGCTGACCCCAGTGACCTTGCTCCTCTCCAAATCATGAGCTCATCCTATGGATGTGAGGGTATATAGCATTCCTTCCACTTCCTGTCTTAAACCCTGGCCTCAGCCTTAGCACAGGCTGTCCGGGAGGTGGCCGTGTGTCCCGTTCCTCTCCCAGCACTGGCACTGCTCCTGTCGTGGCTCAAATGATACTTTTACATAGGTTCCACATAACTTTTTTGGGTACCTGGAGAACTATGGGTCATTTTGAGATAAAGGCAACTATATAAATGGAATTCCTTTTTATTAAGTCAATAAGTAATACCAGAGTTGGCTCCTTGCTGTCAGACATGCTGATTTTCACCTTGGTTGCCACTTGCACAGTGTGGCCTGATTTTTCCATTTCCGTTATGTTCTTGATGGCTGAACACACTTTCAAAAATGATTCTTTTAGAAATTTTTATGTTGGACAAATGTTTTCAGCACAAGAGGGGCCTTGCAGACTTGAAAAGGGAAACTTGCCTTCCTAATAACTCATGGCTGTTGGGGCCACTATGCAAATCTCTTTATCCAATCAATCAGACATGAAATAAAATACACTGACCTGATGCTTGGCTAGCATGTAAGTTCCAAGTCACATGAGGTTTGGGGAGTTACAGTGCAGAAGAAGGAGTTTTCATTCCCCATTTGTAAGAGGATATCTGCTGGGCTCATTAAACGAAAATATTTTGAGGCCTGTGTCTTGCAAGGTAAACTTGCTCTATTGTGCAGAAGAACATTCACTGAAATAGCTAACATGGATCATCTGATGACATTAGCTTTGTAAGTAATTTCCATGATGTCAAGGGTACACTGGAGATTAAAGGGGGATTAAGGCCTACTTGCACAGTCAAAGCATCACAGTAAATTGACTTGACTTGGCAGGCAGCACCTAAAGTTGGCAAGTTTTCACGGACTAATCATATAAAATCCAGGTTTGTGGTGTTAGTTGGACTACACTCTCACAGAGGCCAGGAAACGTTAAGCTTTCAAGGTGGGAGGTTTTAGGAGGAAAAGGGAGGGGAGACTGATGAAGAGACTTTTGCAATGTCAAGGTGCCAAAGTAAAATAACGACCCAGTTTTACTGGAGAAGGCTCTGCCTTCCAAGAGCAAGCTGGTTGGATTTCTACCCAAAGGGCTTTTCCTCCAGCAAAGTTTATTTTTTCCCTCCCACTTGCTGTCACAAAATGCAATCTCCTCTTAAAGGATCAGACCCTGCACAGGAACTTCACTGAATAAAGATGAGTTTATATTTTAAAAAGGAAACAGCTGGATTGCAAAAGCAAGGGAGGTAGGCAGCTCTAGTTTCATTAGCTAAGGGAAACTCAGGGCCCCAGAGGAGAACAACTGGGAGAGCAGCCATGACAGAGAAAAAAAAAAAAGGAAACAGAAGATCATAAAGAACTAATAATGAAAAATGGAAAGTGAGAATGAGCCAAGAAAAACATGCAATAAATAGATTTAAAAAAAAGAAGTTGTGGAGGGAACAGAAATGTAAAGAAAGCAAGTAGGAAAAGAGCAGGGCAGAGAGTAAGGATTTTCTGGAAATAAAATAAATAATTCTGAGAACTCTCAAGAATCTAATGAGAAATTGGAAGCGTCTCATGGCTGATCTTTTGATCTCCAAACCGGTGACCCTTTCAATATGAAAATGAAGGAGGAGCACTGTGTATAATTGTCCAGCAATTTGTTTGCTGCTTCCGCTGGGAAAAACAGAGCTAATTTGGCCAGGCAAGAGAGTCCAGACTCCATCCATGCTGATGAATTAGGGCCCTCTAAGAGCAGCTTATAAAAAAATGTATCTCATGATTGTTTAGAAGGATCCAGTCAACTGTTTATCTGTGCAGTAATCACTGGATGATGAGTTGGAAGTAACCTGGGTGTGGGACTGTGCACAGAAGGAGTCTCTGAATGGTCTCAGATGAAGAAAGAGTGGAGATTGAAGGAAGAGGGGGCTAGGAAGAAAAACAGATACTAGTCTGTCCTTCGTCTTGAAATCTGTTCATTGTGATAAAATATATAAACATGGCCAGGACTTCATAGTCCAAGAGAGAACAGATTTTTTTTTTCTGCTGCCCTTCAATTAGAACTGTAATAATGCTGCAGCTTTATGTGGTTTACAGATGACACTTTGCCCAACAGAAATGGTGCTATTCTTTAAATTGTGTTTTGCTCATTAGGTTTTAATAGGAGCAGTTGTTTAAGTGGTGGGTGGGGGCGGGGGGGGGGAATGCACTTGGTGATGCATAGTGGAATGTACATTAATCTTGTTAATGACAACACAGTTAATGGCTGGCAAAACATTACTTTTGAATTAACCTTTCTCTTGTGCAGGCCCTACTTGAGAAACAGAGCCAGGACACCGAAGATACAAGGAAAGTGCATGAAGACAGGGATACAGGATTTCCTATGATTTTATGTTGTTCTTAATTAGGAAGCATATTGGCAGCAAATGCTAACATGTGTTGGGATGTTTAGCTGTAGCCAAATAAATGTTTTCTATTACAACTCTGAATACTTTGCCTAGCCAGAGCCCATGCTGTTCTGTTCATGTCTTACAAAATCCCTTTATAAGTCATTTTGGGGGCCAATTTTCTGTTGGCTTATGCAGCAGAGTTACTTTGAACATATGTATACTCAGACTCCAGAAGGGTCGTTGTCCTCACTTTCTTTATTTTTTTTTTTAATTCTAATTTTTTTTGAGTGATAAATGGGGAAGCCCTTCTTATGAAATGCTTCTGTAATTCGACTAAACAATAGACTACACCGAGCATGCTCATTTAAAGCAAAAATACAGGGAATGAATATAACTGGTTTTCTCTGGTCACATGTTCACACATAGGCTGAATGAAAAATCCATAATGAATCATTTATCTGATATTTAATCTCTTTCTCCTGTTTATGAATGGTCTGCAAATAATCTGCTGCTCTTTTTTATTTTTTTCTTTGGTTCTGTTTATCATTTCAAATTATTAGCTAAATAATTTCTGATCTGGCTTGCAGGTTATTTGAGAACACTTTGCTTTAAATATTCACAGTTTATGACTCCTGTTACTTCACTGATGTAAACACAGAACTAGTCTGACTTGAGTAGTGAGAGTCATTTTTGAAACTTTGGGTTTTATCTTTCCAAACGCTACTTTTACTTTAATTATTATTAATTTTTCTCAATGATCTAGCCACATCTAGCAAGGAAATCTGATTCATGTCTCCCGCCTCTGTGTCTGAGTCTTGTGTGATCAACTTATTGTGGTAGAAACCTTCAGAAACCCCTTCCTGCTAGAGGGGGAAAGAAGAGAACTCAGGGACTGCCCATAAAATGTCATGTATGAAAGACAATGAACAATGGAGCTAAAAATATCTTTTAACCTTATAACTACAGCAGTTATTCTGGGTTGCTGCAAATATCAATTTATGGTGAAAAAGAAGGAAGACAAGTTGCAGTATTTAATTATTTGAGAATGTGGTTAGCTGCCTGAAAGTGTAAGGACCATATCCTATCAAAATCCACAGCATAAAAGACCCCTTGCTCTTAAATTTCTTCTCAAATTGGCTCCCATTAATCACTGTAAAGATTTTGAAACCACTTGGCCGAAGAACTGGGATAACAGGAGGTTTTCAGGAGGTCATGCTCTCTGATTGGCATCCTTGACCCTCTGCTGTCTCAGTTTCTGATCCTCTGGCTTTGCTCTGGCTGTGGTAACCTGGCTGTCCCCAGGCTGGGCTGTGGCTACCAGTGTGAAATCCTCCCTGGGCTCTTGTTCTGGGGGACTGGGCTGCTTAGGAGAACACAGAAAGGAGAGAAATGACACCAGTGGCTCAGCCCTGCCTTAGAGTTCAGCTTCAAAGAAAGGTAGGGCTGCATGGGGTGGTTGTGAACCAGCAGAGATTATAACTACACCTTTGGAGTGCAGGCTGACATTTAAAGGCTTGAGGCCTGCTGTAGAGCAAAGAAATGTCAATCTTTAAAAGAGTGGACTGGGCTGGTTAGTAGGAAGGAATGTCAAAAGAGAGTTTATAGGAATCTCTTAAAGTTGAAGCAAATGTATTTCATCCCTTTGATACGAGCACGTTTCTTCTTGATTTACCTGTGAATGGACGTCACAAGAGCCAGAGCTGGTTAACAGATGCTTGAAAGGACATGGGGGAAGCACAGAGACTGGGGAACTGGTTAACATTTGACTGAGGGCGCATAACGTGTAAGCTTGCCTTATATTGGAACTAAATCACCCCCTCTGATGTGCTGGGAGCTGATCTCCACACTCATTCTCGTGGCTCACAGAACCATTCAGTGGTTATTCACACCTAACCCTTTTTAGGATTACCCATTACTCTTATTAACAACAGCAAGCACTACCAAGGAGAAGGAAAAAAATAATACTTTCCACAAAAAGGTAAAAACATAATAGTGAATTAAAGTTCTAAATGATAGGACTGTTAACATAATGCCTTTTGTCTAGAATGAACTATAAAACACACATATATACAGTGGAGAAAACCCTGTAAATGTGTAATGGACAAAAAAATATATATATAATAAAACTGTTGAAAGAATGCATTTTCTCAGCACCAAGGCTATCCATAAAATTTTTACAGTTTTCCACTATATAACATTATCCTTCATAAAAAATGATATTTTAAAGCAAAAAGGTTGGCAAAAGAAACAATTGGTAGTTAACGGAAGGACGGGATTACAGCACTGTGCCTTTGCTGTGAACGGTGGAATAGAAAATGAAAAACATTTGGGGCATTATATGAAGCCCAGCAGTCATGCTCCATATGGTTTGAAGAGTTGAGCAATGCTTGACAAAGATTTTATGACTTCATTTTCTTAACATTGAATATTATTCCTTCAGTCTAGTCCTCCCACCCCATTCCTTGTCTTAAATTTCTCCTGTTTTTCAGACAAAGAAATCTGTTTTATTAGCATGTATCATTTATATTGAGTTTAATCTCATCTGATTGAATACACTGTTTTGTTATCTGCAAGGCCTTTCTGAGGAACACCCTGTAACAAACTATTGGGGCAAAATTGAGGTAATTTGGTTCTCAGACTCTCTAATACAACTTCCCATGTGATTTGGTTTCAGGTTAAATAGCCAGAGTCCTCTGTATAAGAGGACAGGTCAATATTTGTGGGTAATTGGCTTTGGAGCAAAGAACTTCCTGCCTCCCAAACCTGTGTTCAGACAGATCAGGTTGAAGTTTTATATCTCTTAGCCCACATCATAAATTTCAAAACCAAATACTGCTCCCCTCAGCCATAAAATACATACAAAAATTAATTAGTCATTTTTCAGTCTACAATCTACTGCCATGTGTGCTGCCAGCAGTGGAAGTCCACAGCCTTCCCTGAAGTGCCTATGGATTCTCCTTATTTTGATTTGACATTTAAATTGCTAGGCACAGCTGGGGATTGGGCCAAGTTGTGCATTTGTAATCATAAAATGAGAATTCCTGCTGCAAAATCACACCATAAAAAGAAAGGATATTTGTGTCTTCCCACCAAAAATACTTAGGAGGTTCATGGAGGTCTCAACATTGGCACACAATCTTCTATACAGGAAACAAACAGCATGTTTGCTACTTCTACAGGTGACCTAAACTGAAAAATTCAAACCTAGAACCAAACCTCTTGAAAGTCTGAGCATTTGGATTTGCAGTCTTAGCTTGGATGAATCTCCAAAAAAGGAGTTACTGTTGCCATTTATTACATCAATTCACATACTGTGCTACACAAAATAGATCTTTCCTGAAACATCACTTTTAATTTCATTTATTTTACTTCTCAGTGTAAGGCAGAGTTCCTCTAACCCTTCTCCTGCCGTAGCTGAGTGTGTGCCCTCACATGTGGATCTCACATGCTGTGGTATTTCAGATGGCATGTTGTGAATTAGGTGGATAGAGTATCACTTGTGGTGTGTTTTATCCCACAGACTCAGCCCACTGGAGAGCACTCAGCTGGTTAATATTTCATATGGATTCTTTTCTCTTTTCTTCCCAACCATCTATGTAAACTTTAGGACAGCCGGTCTGGTTTTAGGAGGTGATTTCCTTGCTGTGGATTAAAGATCCATTTGTGAGTCACTCTTCAGGCACTTCAGAAGAGTAGATTTCAGACCTGAAAGAATGTATTGTAAACAGAATAATGTGCTTTCAAAATTAGCTCCTGTACCAAATTATGTATTTACTTAATACACCTTAATGGCTTTTGAAGAAGCCATTAGGCTCGATTGCGTAAATAGTATATATACCAAAATATGTATTTAACCTAGATAGGGCAGCGCCCCATTGTTGGTTTTCCTTCCTTCTTTACAAAGCTTTATCTTCATGGCCTTTTGAAAGTCTACTATTGCTGAAGAATTTATCCTCCAGGAGATTGTTTTGGACAGTGGCAGCTGAGGGGGTGGGGAGGAGAGGTGGTTCCTGAGTTTTAATGTGTAGGAAAGAGGAATAGCATTCAGGAGGGCTATAGGGCTCTTCAGACTTTGGAGTGGGGAAGGGAGAAATTCAAATATTATTGAGCAAACCAATTCTCTCAAAGGGCAGAATCCTACAGGGCTCTGTGACCTGATCCTAACTTAAGGAATACGAGTGGGATCATGCATCAGTCAGCTTTGTTTGTGCATTGGGCTGGATGTGAACAGTCCTACAAGTCCCTGAAAAAAGATGAATAAAAAAGAAAGAGCCTTCTCTCTGCTCCCACCACTGAGATGCAGAACCTGCCCATGCTGGAGGCACTTTGCCATGGTGGGACTCTCATGGGACTCCTTGGGAAGCTCCTTGAGGACCAGGATCCTGTCAGCCTGGCATTTCAAACAGACCTTATACCCTGGGAATTCTCACAAAGAACCTAAGCTTTCTATTTGGTTCTCCATCTGTATATAAATATACAGAGGTAGGATAATGATCCTTGAGAGTGGCTTTTTAAGGATAAATTAATGGAACAGAATTCATTTTAGGAATGCTAAATATGAGAGGGACATTACACCAGTTGGGACTGGTGGAAAATAAGTGGGGAAATAAACACAGAGGAGCTGAACCTGCTGTGTTTCACTGTTTAACTGCTACCTCCTGTAACTGGCACAGCAAGTAAACCACATATCTGCTAATGCTGCAGGTGTACTCTCAGCTAGCTCATAATGGAAAAAATATCTGTAAATAACTGCTCAGTTACAGCAAATGCCAAAAATTACAGTCCATGCTATCCACAGGTGATTCCACCAATCCCAGCCAGGCTCATCAGTTTGGAAATAATAACAAATGGGAAAACTCCAGAAAAAGATGTTATCTTGCTCAGAAAATGTGATGAGAACTAGCAGTTAAGTGCTAAAAATAGAAGTGTTGTATGAGGCCCTGTAACTGTGGCACAGAGTCCCAAAGTGCAGAGTGAGAGAGGGCGTGGAAAGCTCTGCCAGCACTGGGCAAGAAAGAAATGTGTGATGGGCACACAGGGGTAGCCAGGATAAGGGGAGGAGAAAAGTTTCTCAAGTTTTAATGGAATTTACTATAGATTATGTGTTTTTGTGGGCTCTGGAAAGTTCCTGTCTATATTAATCAGTCTATTAAACAAACATTTCTGCAAACAGTCTGTGCAAACTCCTCGAGTTAGTTCACCTGGGTCAACCTGAAGGATGGAAAGGGGCAAGGAGACTTATTGGTCTTAAGAAATTAGTTAGCTATGAGTACAATCAGCATCGCGAAAATGAAAATTAATTCAGCCTGAGTCTCTGACTGGAATTGATCTCCTGTTGAAATGCGTTTTTAACAATCCTCTTGCCTGTGTGACTTCAGACAGGTATCTGTAGACAAATTAGATTTTGAAAATACTTGAAATTGACCTGATTTGTTTTCAAAAGGAACCAAAATTAATCCAAATTTTAATTAGGAAAGATAGTAATAATAATAATAATAATAATAAAAACTGGACTATTGCTGGTATAACATGCAATAAAATAATAAACATGCATCTTAACGATGCAGTTTCCCATCTCTAACTTGAATCTGAGTATGACCATAAAACCACACCAGAAATAATTTTGTGCAAATATATTCAAGCAATGTTATCAACTGTAGGCCAAAAATGCACTTGGAGCTGTATTGTTCTTTTTCATTGACTTTTTGTTGACCACAGGAAAAACAGGTTTTAAAGTACAACACAGTAACACAGTCTAAAGGAGTGAAAAACTTGTAGAGCCAGTTTGAGTTGTAAGGGTGTGCTAACTTGTGACCCAGACAGGATGGTGATTTTAAAATAAAATTGAAACAAAGAAGTTCTGTTGTGCCTTTTCCACATCCCCTGCAGGAAATCATACTCCATCCCCTCCACTCTTGTCCCTCACACCTTCTTCCCATCTCTCATTTACTACTTTCTCATATCCAAGATCTTGTATTTTGTTGCTTCCCTGACCATCTCATCCCATCTGAAATACTTCAGGCTGTATATTTTTTCCTGTTTTATTTATTCTTATTCTGTTTAATAAAACTGTAATTTTTTTCTCTGCTTAATGATTGACTTTAATAAATATTTAAGGTTGTTTTTTTTGGTGCCAAATTACATTTTTGTCCTTGGGGAAAGGATGAAAAACTGCCCCAAAGAGACTGATTTTACACATTTAAAATGTTTTCTGATTTATATGATTATCATAATGATAGATTTTGAGATATATTTCTTGATGATACAATATTTCTAAATAAGCAATTGAAAGATTTTCTTTTGCAAGTGAAGTTGAAAGTATTTCCTGAAGTTATTTGCAAAGTTTGACCAGAACTAAAAATATTGTTATTCCCCTTTTATCCTTTGTAAAAAAATATTTTTATTTTCAGTGTTGGGAGAAAGAAAAGAAAACTGAGCTGCTACACAGTTTGGATGAGCCACTGTCCATAAGGTAGAATTTTGGTACTTGATAAAATTTCCATGATAATGACACATTTATCTTTATTAACCTGTAGCTGCTCCCTTAAACCCAGGCCCTTTGCATATCTTTTTTTTTTTCCTCAGGTACTGGGAAATTGTTCATTCCTGGTGTTCCATCAGGCATGTCAAAGACAAATATTTCTATGTGCATCTGTATTTGGGCCACCCATCCTGAATATGTAGCTCAGCTTTTCATGCCAAAAGTCCTCTGCACTAAATTTCATGCTGCATTTTCTGTGGGTTACTTAAAGGTGCTATTTTTTTTGTTTTTATTAAAAAGCTCAAACTGATTTTTTTTTTTCTAAATCAAAAGCATTTTTAAAATAACCTGTGGGCTACTCTAAGTTCATCAAGTGGGAGAAGTGCTGTTTTATCTTCACTAAATGATTGTGGTTTCAGTAGTAAGAAATTTGCCTCCAGAGCTTCTAGCCACTTATTGATTGTTAACATGACATATATTTGTACGTTTACAGATTTCTACAAATTCTGCTCAGATAAATATTTAGACACACCACTGAAGACCTGTTTCCACACATGTTTAAAGGTATTAGATGGCTTCCAATTCTATACATGTGGATATGCCCAATTTAAGAAAAAACTGGGTACTGTTTGGAATTGTTGTTCCCCAAAAATTCATAAAGATTTCATGAAATGCTTAGACTGTATAACTTTAATTGAAAGTATTTATCCAGCTCTTATTTCAACAGATGTACAACAACAGGGGAAAAATAACCCCCACCCTGTAACAAAACATCATCTGCTTCCAGAATTCCCATGCTAAAGTTTTTATGGCGGTCAGTGGTAACACACGTGTACTTTTCTCTCATGCTTTTGTAAAAACTACTTATCTTTTTTAAAAAGGCTTCTTTTCCCCTTATGCAGAGATGTCCTCTGTGTATTGGCTGATTTTCATGTGAAGTTGGAAGATTTTTCACATTGGGGACACGTGTTTTTGAACCCCCTTGTTTAAGGGAACTGGGAAAAAAAAATACAGTGAAACATTTGGATCCATCTGGTTAGATGTGGGAATGTCGTGATCATCTGAACATCTGGATAAGATGGTAACTGCCACCAAACAGTTTGGCAAATAGCAAATTTGTCCCTGCCCAAGCCTTCAATGGATGGTTCAGAGGGTTATTTGTGCCTGATGATGTGCTTGGCCTTACTTCTGTTCTTTCTGCCCCCACTCTTCTTCACCACCAGCGGGGAGATTCCTCTCCTCCAGTGACAGAAACAGCTCTACTGCTCTCCCTGATCCCTGTGCTCTCCTCGAATAGTGTTTTCCCGCAGGGCATGCACAAATCCTGTTGTTTTACATCATATTGTCATTGCAGCCACAGGCATGTGTCTGCACTTGTCCCCCAGCAGAGAGGGGAGCATGTTTCCTCGTGCCCGTGCTCGCAGTGCGTGTGTCCCGCTCTGCCCCCCGGCCTCTCCCAGCACACGTCCTGCCTGCTGGGGCTCCAACAAGAGCTGCTCCACCTCAGCAGCTGGTGTGGAGAGGAGCTGGGATAATGCAAAGCTGAGCTGTCCTGGGGGAGTTCAAGAGGTGCAGTGTGGTTGCCTCTGCACCCACGTTGAGGTTGCTTTGGAGCAGAGCACGTCTCAATGCAAAAATATTCCCTGAGCAAAGGCACTGGGCTGTGTCTGTGGCCACTGGCGTTGGAAATGCCATGTATTAGGTTTGTAACAAAAATATTGCCTTAGGCTTCATTTCCTAGTCAAAACTTATTTAATAGAGCATTGAGAGCAGCCCATGGCAGGAGGAAGGTCAGTGTGTTGTACCCCACGTCTGCTGGGCAATGGCTGGAAACCTCCTCAGTGCCACTGTGTCATTTGATGCTCCACACGCCCGTATCCGGCCCATGAGCACATGCTGAAATTCCTGAGCATGTGCGTAAAGTTAAGTACTTAAATGCTTTGCTGAATAGGAATTGACTGAACATGTGCTTAAGTATCCTGCTGAATTGCAGCATTAATCATTTTTACAGCTGACAAAATCACTGCCCCAGAAAAATATTCTCCAATTAGAATGAGCGGGATTATTTCTTTCATTTGTGTGAAATAAGTGTGTTCCCAGTTGTACTGAACGTGTTCTGTTTTTCTGTGATATTAGAAATCATTTTCCATAAGATTTCATATTGCTCAAGAGAAAACTTGAGAAACTTTGGAGTTGATCAGGTCCCTAGATTTGGATTTATATTAAGAAAACATTGTAAGAAAAGACATAATGGGCCAAAAATATGCTCTTACTTTTTTTCATTGACTTCACCTAAGGGCAGAACTTGGGCCACTGTGCTTGTTCATTAATTCTCTCTTGTGGAAGCTACTTTTTCCATATGTGATTTTAATCTGTTTTTAGATACTGGATGTAGTTTTTCATATGGTAGAGTGCTCCTTTTTTCCCTTATTTCCTTCATAGTCTTTCCATAACAGAGTTTAAAACAAGAAAAAAGCAACAAAACAAACCCAAATCAACAAACCAAATCCCTTTGTATGTGCAGCCAGTTAAGCAGATAATAATGGTAATTTTTCTACTCTGCTAATGATGATAATATTGATATTTATCAATAACAAATAGCATGCAAGTGCCCGAGTGAATAGAGTATTTTGCACAGTGGGGTTTTATATCTATATATGAAACATGGAGTGGCAGAGGCTGCTAGAGGCAGGTGAGGGAAGCTGAGCAGAGAATTGCCTCACAGCAGAGAGCCTGAGAAACAGCAGAGGGGGAATTAAGTCCTAGCCAAGAGCAGAAAAAAATCCCTGCAGTAGAAATGCTGCAAAATCTGGAATCTCAATATCCAGCCCAACCAAGACCATGGACCTTGGGGCTCAGATAAGTGAGCTCTCACTGGAAATGGTGTGGGGCTCACATGGGGTAATTTGGGAGTGGGAAGGTCCAAGGAAAACCTGCTGGTTGGCAGAGCTAAACCCAGGCAGCCTGGATATTTCCAACTGGCTTCTTAGACTGCTATGCAGTCCCTTTGGTGCTCAATCTGTTTTATTTCATTAAGTCTGCAAGGGGGACTTTGAGAGGCGTTATCTTCAGGAGATAAATTTACAGCTGCTTTGCTTCCTATATTATGTTTACATTTTGAACCTGTGAGTCTGAATATTACCTGTTGGCAAAGCTGACTCTGTAATTATTGATTTTGAGGCTTATGATTGTTCTCTAGACAAGGGGAAAGGGAGAGGGAAGGATGATCACAAAACAACCAACTATTCCAAGACCTTTGAAGGTGACTTGAACAAAATCACGCAGCCCAAATAATCTTCTGGAGGAAAATTCAGCACCTTTTTGTTTACTGGGGCAAATTCAGGATGCGACCTTTGCGTTTTGTTGGAGTGAATGACTCAAAGTATAGCTAGAAATGTTTGTAAGGTGTGTCATGTTCATTTTCAGAGGCCCTGCCTGGAAGAGGGACCTGGTTGTGGGGTGACTGGATGTATTAGGTGCTAAATCTTGGCATGAGAGTGACTGGACAGAACTTAGATCCTTGCTCTTGGAATTGCCTGTGGTTCTCATTGGAGCATGGCTCCAAAACAGCTCTGAATTCAGGCAAGTTCAGGGCTGTCCCTCTCTGGATGCCACATATATCCAGCTCCTTTGCTTTGCTCACAGAATCACAGTCTCTTATGCTCATAGTCACTACCAGATCCAAAGGAGGCAAGATTACCTTTTTAAACAAAACAATAAAGCAATAAACAAGCCGTAAACCCAACACTCCAGATGTCATTCCTATGTTAGATAACATAAAACCAGAGAACAGCCACAACACACACATTTTTCTATTTATTGTTTTAGTATCAGCTAGAAAATGTTTCTATAGGAGTGTCCACACTAAAAAAATCCCAACTGTTTGAATCACAACCATGTGGATATTTTATTTTCCTAGACTTGAACATTCTTCCTAAATAACACAAAAAAAGTTTGAAGTTTGCACTACTTTTCACTTGAATCTTCAGCAGCAGCACCAACATGTGCAATCCCCTCCCTGCTTGTTTCGCTTGACATGTTTCATGTTACAGAGTCTGTGTGAGAGACTTTGAGAGGTGTTATCTTTGATAGAGGAATTTATGGCCATTTTCCTATCTACCGTATGTTTACATTTGGAACCTGTGTTGAACATTTGTTATACTCACTTGTTGTGTCTTGTCTTAAATTAGATCATAAACATTTTGAGGCAGGGACCATGTCTTCCTGTGCATTGCTGCTCTATTTAGGCCCTACTGTTATGGAACTGACTGGGAGTGATTGTAACAAAAATAATTCTGCTAGGAATTCTTTTATCTTGATAAAGAAATGTGAAACTCTTGTCATCAGAACATATCAGAGAGTAGGGTGCTTAAAAGTGGTTGTAGAGTAGCAATCACCTTTGCAAATGCTTTGAACCTTGGTGTTCAGAAAAGGGAAAGGACAAAAGTTACATTTTGATTTATAGAGAGCCCTGACAAAACCACTCCCAAAGTTGCCAATATCCAAATATTACCCACAGGCTTGCACGTGCATCTAACAAAGGTTTTGAACAATTAGCCCTAATTGCCCTTTTCTAATATTCTGGTTAACAGAAAAACCTGCATTATGAGCACACACGGCTTGTAAATGAAAGGGATGAAAGCTCATGAAAGGACGGAGGCAGATCATACGTCATCCCACACCTAGGCACGACGGGATGCATTAAGGAAGCATTTATGGAGAGGCATTCCATCAAGTCAAGGTGTCAGAGGACATATGGTCTCTTTCACCATTAACTCTGTGAATTTCCATAACTTCCCACTGGTCTGTATTAACCTCAGTTTGTGTGATGCTCAGATTTGTTTGATATAATTTTGGTGTTGCTCTGAAAATGTCTAATTGCACATGTGAAATCCATGGAAGTACATAACTAAAAATCACCTGACTGAGCTTGCTTCTTGAGAAAGAGAAATTAAAAAAAGAAAATTAGGGTCAAACAGAAAAATTTTCAGTAATCAAGACAAAAATTAATAAATATAAGCATGAATACATAATTTTATCTGTATGGATACCTACCTGACCCTGTTTCCTGAATGGAAAATATTGCTAGTATGCTTTTGAAATATAGTGTAGCATATTGGTACCAGTTTGTTTGGTGTGTGAAGATTCATCTGAGTCGTTGGTTGTGATCCCAAAGATATCACTGGGGTGCTGGTAATTGCTTAGAAAATACAGATATAGAGAGGTTTATGATGAATATCAAGACAGGGATCATAGAGCTGGGTAAGGGTACAAAATAAAATCTTACTTTTAGTCCTTCTAAACTCAGAGTATCACAGGATATCCTGACTTGAAAACAAGAATCATCAAATCCAGCTCTTAATTAGGGTCCAACAAGATACACTTCCATCTTTTCACTCCTCATACAACTTTGAGGACCTGCTGGAGTACTTGAAGCCATAAGGAACCTTCCTCCTTTTCTGGGGCTTTTCTACACTCTCCCATGCAGATCAATCTGAAGAATTTCTAAATTTAGGTGGAGGAGGGTCTGCTAATCCTAAATGTAAAGCTAAATTTCCCTCTCTGTGGATCTACTGTAATCTCAGAAGATATCACAGAGACATCATCAAAAAGATCTTGAAAAATATGATCAGACATATGATCAGACTAACTGGAAGGTATCTTTTTTTTTTTTTTTTTAAGAAGTACTCTTTTTATTTTTGGCATTTCTTCAGCTAAACAATGCTTGTAGCCCAAAATCTCTGCGAGGCAAAACTTGAATATAATGACATTGTGTTTTTCTTACAAATAATTGAAATAATACTAAAAATTCCAAGAAGCCTTAATGCTGGGGAGGGGGAGAGGGAAGGAACTTGTGAAAGTGCTAGGTGGGAATAAGAAAGCTTTTAAGACAATCATTATAATAATACCATCATAATAATAGCTTTATCTTGAGGAAAAAAAATCATCAACCAAGCAACCACCATTGAAACTGGGACTAAAATAATCTCTCTGAATTTTCAATTGTCTTAAAACACTGGTGTTTTCTAAGGTTAAAAAAAAAAAAAATTACAAGAATATATGTCTTGGTTTTATCATCTAATCACAATGCCTTGTTTCTCATGTTACTTCTCTCCTGTCTTAGACCCTTTACTTAAGCTCCCTGAAAAGTCTCACTCCTCCATCAAAATGAGTTGAAGACACATTTGGGTTGAAGAAAATATTAGTGTTGTTAGGAGTTTAAAATCAGGGGTCTTTTCATTAATGTTCAGAAGCATTCATGATGAAGAACAGGAAAACTCCCTGTGTACAGCTATTCCATTACATTTTCCCAGCAGAGAAAATGTTGGGATGGCATTCTGCTGTATACTCACATGTAACACTTCTGTGTTTAATACATGGAAAATCCCTAAAATGTTTGCATGAAGAATGTTGTTATTCTCTGTACATTTTAGCTGATGCTTACTGGGAGGAAAAAAAATCCCAACCAGTGGGCTAAAATTTGGAATGAAAAGTCAAATGACTTTAGATGTTTCACTTAGCCTAGATCCTAATGACACATTGTCCAGTGCTTTAGAATATGTGCATTCAGAGGATCAAGCTATTAGAGAAAAATTCTCCATCCTGAAAAAGAGGCTTATCACTGAATCAGGAATTGCCAGTAATGTCTCCTCTGGGATGCTTGTTTTTAAATTGCCTTTTGGGAGGCTTTTATGACTGCATCCACATCAGTGCTGTGATTCAGAGCAGTGATGCTGTTTTGAAGCACATCCCCCAGACTGTCCCATTTACTGTGCAGTAGTTCACTTCCCAGAGTGGTTTTGCAGCCCATAATCTGGATTCTGTTTGGAGAAAACTGAACTGGAGGCTTTGATCCAGGCATGTGCAAAATGTTCTCCAACTCCTATTACAGGAATAAGAGGCCAAACCAATGACTAGACCTCCTGAAAGCTTGGAATCACACTCAAGGATATTTCAGTTTGGGAATTTGGGCTAAATCAAGTTTAAAGCAATCCTGTCTCTATCTCCCCCACAGTGCAGATAAAGAACCCTCAACTCCAACTGCTCCAATCTATTGGTCTGCTCCTGTGGCCACAGCTGCCTTGAGATAGTGGATGTAGCCTATGACATCTTGAAAGTATTCCAGGTTTTACAAATGTTTTCTGTGTTAGTTGTTTTTCTCTTCTCTTTTCCTTGGATCTGGTGCAAATATTCTTAAATGAATTTTAAAAGATCTGAGCCTGTGCCTGTTTCTTTTGTTGCAAATTTTAAGATCAACATAGTTTTTTCTCCCCCAAAGATCATGCTGCACTGTGAAACTATTTGGGCAATTTTTTCCCCTCATTTTCATTGAAATTGCTGTTTATGGAGATATTTAAGACGATGATATACATTCCTGCTCACAAAAAGGATGAAAGGAAATTGTGAGAACTATAAGAAGTTTATCACAACACTTTTGTCCTTGGGTTTTCAAAGCTGTCTAGTACTGCCTTACAACTGAAAACAGCCAACTTGTACCAGTGGGCACCGAAGTTTATGATAAGTATAAACAAATTGTGATATTTCTATCTTTTGGTAGAACATGCTTGCATTGCAGGTTATTTAAATTGTGATTTTTAATTTAGACATCCATCTCTCTTGTATGTTTTTCCTTACGTGCTCAGCCTCATTAACCCATCCAGTTGACCTGCATCATTCTCGTGTTGACAAAGATAGGCGTTATGAACCTTGGGATGTCATAAACACCTCTAAAATGTGACCCTACTTGCATGCAGTGGGGAAGGTTTGACAGCATTACACCAGTCATCTGATAAGCTGGGGTCAAAAGTCTCCCAATTGCTTGCCTTTTGTTTGGGTGTCAAGGAGGCAAAAGCTTTTCATGTTTTTAATAAGCAAATTAATGAAATACTTACAGTACACTGCATACATTAACTCTTAGGTAGCTGGTTTTCCTCTGGGGCCATCTTTCCAGAGGTCAGAGGCCATAAATGGAGTCTCAGTTTTCCAGAAAACAAAGAAGACAGTATATTTCAGTAATCTTTTCCTGCATGTAGTTAAGATTCTTCTTTTTTTTTTTTTTTTTCACTTTGGCTTACTTTCTAGAGGCATAGTAACACTTGCCAGCTAAGCCAGATGTAGCATTTCAACCAAAAAAATGTGCTGGATGCACGTTCCAAGTTTGCCAATGGCTATGCATGAGGCTGGAATGTCAGAGCAGGAGCCACGGATTAGGAAGGTTGTGTTTGTGTTGCTCAAAGCAGAAGGAGCCCAGAAAATGCCTCTGGAAGTTCACTGTTTCAGCCACTTCTTTTTAGATATAACATGTTTGTTTGGTAACCTTTTCAGGCTCCTTACAAGCACTCTTTATAGTGTAGCTTATGTTTTCAGGATATTAACCAATTAGTCCTCATTTGGAAACTCACTACTTTGGAAAGCCTGACTTTAATTTTTGTAATACAGAAAAAATGAAGAAAACATACTTTTACTTATCTAAAGAGACATTAAAACAATGGCATACCATCTTGACAATGTCTCCTGTAATCCTCTCTTCCCAAACAAATCTATGATTTCTTTATTTTTCTGAGCAAAAACTAATTTAATATACAGCCAATATTAATGATACACCTGTGGCTGGATTGATCACCTACTTTTCTGTTCAGATGACCTGGTACAACCATGTGATGGAAGAAGTCAAACTCTATCTGTTTCTGTGGCTTTTCTAACTTGTATTTAATACTTATTTAAGCCATTATGTGGTGTCTGCTATCCAACAGTTCCCATTTTCCATCTTCAGCCCCAAAAATCAGTTAGGACAAGTGAGTGAGAACCTGCTGACTCCCTTTACAGACAGGGAAACCAAGGACAAGAAGTGAACTGAAGCTACAGGGAAATAAATACACATCCTACTGGAAGCTTTAGCAAAGGGACTTTCATTGACTTCCAGACTGACATAGACACCTGAACTTCTGTCTCCTAAGGCAATTCCCAGTGTCCATGCTTGTAGAACATCAGTAGATGTTACTTTTAGTAGACACCTTCCTCTACAGGTGCTTTGAGCAGACAAACAAACCCTTATTTTGTTTTTGTCTGTCTGAAAATGCTTCTGGCGCTTTAAATCCAGAATCAGGTTGTGGCATGTTATAAATGCAGTTCAACATGTGCTTTTCTGAAACTCACTGGATGCTGTTAAGTTCCAGGAGTAAGGTTGCTGGACATAATCAAAGCTACTGAAACAAATTGACTTCTCAGACCCCTTGTCGGGTGAAAAATCAACTCCTCTGTTAAGCCTGATACTGACAAGAAGAAAAAAGGCCAAGTGAATAGAATATTCATGGAGAAGGAAGAAGATACTCCTCCTTTCATGTGACTGAAAGTCTGTAAGTATCTTTAAGTGATGCTCATCATCTCATTTCATACAGGTTTCACTCTTGACATCTAAACCAGCAGCCACAGACTGTTTCCCTTGCAGACTTAAGTAACTAGTGTCTGGAACATTAACCATTCAACAAAACCCCATAAAATGAGACAAGGAGCTGTAAAACACTGTCTAGAATAAGCTCTCCCTGCTACAGGCCATGCAATCAAGGCTAAACTGAAGCCTGCCTTTTGGGAAGCATCCTCCTTTAGCCCAGGTCAGGCTAAAGCACTTCACTCTCTAAGGTTCCATCTACGGCTCCATGCACAAATGTTCCACAATTTACTACTTAACACATATCTAAGTTCCATAAAAGACATAAGAGATACAACCATGAGATGATTTTATCCCCTCTGCACTGGTTGGACTGCTTTCACTCTAAAATGAAATAAAAAATGCTGGGAAAACTGCCTTATTAACAAAAGCTATTAAAGTAATCTAAGCATCACATTAAGCTTTGCTTGCGCAGCAGTAGACACAATAAGAAAGACATATTATAGTCATTTAGATGCAAGATAATTTACTATTTTTAAGATCTTATAGCATCCTTGCTCCAAAGTTTCATCTTTTACTCTTTGCTGTATCTGAATATTTCATCCCCTCCCCAGCTCTGATCGCTGGGAAGCATTTTCTAGCTGGAAAACCTTCCTTGGAGTCTGTGTTGATTCTTTGCTCTCAAACTGGATGGCCGTGTCATTAAGGATCTTACAAGGCTTTATCCTAAGCCTGGTTTCTTCAATATTCACCAGCCTCTAGGACTGTGCAATAAAGCATGGCCTTGTTAAGTTTGCAGGTGGCACTGAGGTGCCAGGGTGCGTGTGCCTCTGGAGCAGGATTAGAATCCAGAACGATTCTATTAAATTTGAGAGCTGACCTGCAATTCAATAAAGACATCTTGAAAATACTACAATAAAAAGAGGGAAATTCAAAGATACTATTGGTATCCTGCAGAAGTAAATAGGAAGGTTAGAGCTGGATCACAGACTGTGAGTCAATAGTCGGATGCTACTCCATCCCAGGATGAAATAGGAGTGTGGCATGTATTCCTGAGCCTCTGGTGAGATTTTGGCTGCAATTCTAAGTCTGGCATTAGGGACTCTCACTTCAAGGCACAGAAAAATCTGAGAGAGTCCACAGGACAGCAACCAACATGATGAGAGGTTTAGAAAAAGTGACCTATGAGGAAAGGTTGAAAGAACTTGGTTTGTTTAGTCTAGAAAAGAGAAGACTGAGGAGGTACATGATAACAGACTTCAAATATTTAAACGGTTGTTATAAAGAGGAAGGGGATCAATTATTCATGTCCACTAAGAATTGGACAAGAAATTAGGAATGTCTTTAATTTGCAAGAGGAGGATTCCAGTTTGAAAACTTTCTGATGGTGCTGGAGGACATTAGCAACTTCCACAGCCTCCTTGGGTATTAAAGGTTTATAAGAACGTCTTGAACAAACTTTGTGAGGGATGTTTCAGATCTCCTTCTGCTTCAAAGCACAGCTTAGGACAAACAACTTCTTAAAGCCTCTTCTGGCCTTATTCCTATAGTGTGTAATACAGATTTGTAATGTACATATCCCTGTGTAATTATACAAGTGCTAAATTAGTATCTGAAAACACACTCCTTCTTTACTTACCTCTACAGGTATGTGATGGAGTGATAGTGGGGAAATATCTGGACTTTGCTGTTTGCTAAAAGAGAATTGCTCAAGAGTTTTAAAAACTATTGCTCAAAACGCAGCAGTGGAAAATCAGAACTCATGCCTGACCTCATCTGACAGCTGCTACGGCCCTTATAAAGGGATTAACAACCTGGACATAAAACAAAGGTTATTGCCAGTCATTAAGGTGTGATATCGCTCAGCACAATTAGGACATGTCACAAGTCTGCACAGGGCTATGCCTGAGTGGAGAATTACAGAGAAAAATGGTGATTTACTGGTCTCTGTGAAGAAGGCCTGACACTGTGATGAAAGGAAGGCTGAACAGGGCTTGGAAATATCCTGAAAGTAGTTGGAGGCCACTTATGCTGTGCTATAAGACATTTGCCTGAACCATGCTTCCTTATTTTTTTTTACTGTTTACATTTTACATAAACATATATATATATATATACATATATGTATGTATGTATGTATGTCCTCATGGGATCCTTATGTGTCTGTAGGATGCTGTGCAGCAATCAACAGGAAAAGCTGAGTCCTGATTCTGGCAGAGTTTCTGGCTCTGAACATTTCAGATGATGCCTCCCAGCCCAGAAAAAATCTGCTTCTCAGCTGAGTAAGGAGGCACTTTGATAACTTGATTCTCCAAATCTGTGTTTAGCAACTTCCACTCTTCAGACACACATGCAAAAATGATTATACCCCATGATAGGCCTAAAGAAATAAAGCCACTGAAATATTATTGGTTATTTCTCATAGCAATTTAGAGGTGAACCCATGTGTTTCAATTACAGAAGAATGAGTTAGCATATAATATGCTGTTATTTTTATTAATTAATTGATTAATTGATTAATTTTTCACCTAAATGCTAAAAAAGTCATTATTTCTTCATGTTTAAGCTTTCACTTCTACTGCCTTCTTTTGTAGTGCTTTTCTTAATTACCTGCAGCAATTTGCATCAGCAAGGAGCTAAGAATGCTTTGCATGTCTTTAGTGCCTTCCCTCCTCCTTGGCTATTGATGTAGCTACACAGAGAGAGCTCAGCACAGTAGCATCTGGCATCTTGAATCAGCATTATAAACATTAATTAAATAAACCTCTCAGTGCTTCTGACAGGTGATGAGAGCTCCTGACCTCTGCTGTGAGGCCGGGTGCCCATTTTACAGGTAGGAGAGCTAAGGGTGTATCTGAATTGTGAGATTTGCAGGTTATTTCCTGGCATCCAGGTTCTAGGTGCATGCCCTGGCCACATCCCAAACCTATGCTGGGGCAAAAGCCAGGCTCTTTCTCCCTGAGGACCTTGGTTTCCGTAGGAAGGAGCCCCGCGTGCTCGTGTGAGGAGGGCTGGCAAGCAGGGCTGGGTGTTGTCAGGCTGTGGGCTGTGCTGCAAAGCCTTATCCCCACAGTCTAGACAGAACCAAGGCAACATAATGGATTTCTCATGGTGATTCTACATTAAAGGTGGGAGTAGAGAAAAAAATTTTCTTGGCCTCCTCCTCACACAATTCCTCCCATTATTCAACCATCAAGATGACCACACTGGTTTTGCATATTTAACAAGTCCAATGCAAACAAGGTTCTTTCCCCCATTTTCATCAAGTTCAAGGTGTTTTGTTTCCAGGGGTCTACAAAGGCAGATGTACCATTCAAATGAAACCACGGTAGTGACTGCACAGAGCAATAACCTCACTTCATTTTGGAGCAGAGCTTGGAAAATGTCCATACAACCTAAACTAGTAGAAAATCGCAACACACTCTCTCCTTCCTCCTGGAAGCTTTAAGCAAAGGCCACAGGTAGCAGAGTCTTCCCAAGCCCATCTACTCCAGGAACAAGCTGGAAGATGGCTTGCAAAACACCAGCACCTCAATGTTGCCAGATGTCTGTTCTTGCTTTACCATTTCCAGCATGTTTTAACAATTAAATCCTGCTTTTCCTGGATTAAATATCAGTTTGTCAGCCTGTGGGCAATTACAATAGATAGTCATGGGGCACTCTACCAATTAATGCACTTTAGACATGATGAAAGGGGCCTTACCTTTCAAATTAAAAGTTACATTGCCAGTAACAGCCATTCTTCCTTTGACAGCACACTTGCCTTTCCACACTCCTATTTAATGTTTCTCCCCATTTTTTCAGTATCATATTTTAGCACCGGGCTATTGATTGAGCGGAGTGGTCAGACAAGGTCCAGTGAAATCAAAGAGCATCATTTCACTGGCCTCTTCAGAAGTGCTGGATTAGCCCTGTTGCCTAAGATTTAGGAATGGACCCCTATCCAGAAAAGCACTTTAACACGTGATAACAGTTAAGCGTGTGCTTAAGTGCTTTTCTGAACCAGGGCCCATATAAGGCAGCATGTCTACCAAACATTTCCAGCTAGTTCAAATAATGTCCAGCTTTTACAGGAGAGAGATTTCCTTTAGAATATATAAGCAGAATTCCTTCCAATATTGAAAAGACTTACTGAATTCTTCCCTTCAAACAATCGTTTGGAGGTTTGCTCTGTTATTGATATAAAGATTAATTCAAGTTGCAAGGGAAAAAATGTGTTTATGCAAATATTAAGTGCCTGAAAACTACACCACAGCTGTTTAGTTTTGGATGAAAGTCTTGGCTTGTTGGATAAGATGCATCACCATCTATGAGATTTAGGAAACATTTTTTGTTACATGGTTATTTCAGTGGAAATACATCCTCCAAAACCTTATTTTCCAGAACAAATTCACATTTCTCCGCATTTAACATTGTAAAAATATGAAAAGCTTCTTGGCATATGCATTCCTTGTCAAAATGAATCTAGAACGAGATAGTGACAATAAAAAACAGAAGTTTTTGGATAACATGCCCTTAAAACTTTGCAGCAGGGGTTTTTGTGTTCTACTTGCAGGAGAGCTGCATCCAAGTGAGAGAGTTCAATATGCCCATTAAGAGGTGGCCATTGAGTGCAAAAAGTGCAACAGGATGATTTAATTTCATATGTAAGCAATATCTGTAAGAAAGAAAAGCTTCTTATGCTGCTTTTTGTCTTTTGTTTCGTTAACTTCAGACCATGCATCATCTCTAATGAGCTTGATAAAGCATAGTAAGGAAAATGGGCCATTATTCATCACGATTTCCATTTCAAAAGTGACAGCCAACTTCACAAAATAGTCCATTTTGCAACAAAAGAAAACCAACAAATGATAATGGAAACAATATCCTCAAATGAAAACTTCAAGTCCCCCTCAGATCCGCCTTTCATTATGGAAAAGTGGGATAGGTTTTGTTAACAGTATCCAGAAATCCTCTCTGGTTCATCTTGAAAATAAAATATTTGATTTTTTTTTATATTGTCCACTTCAGAAGAAACAACACCCCAAAATTTTATTGAGTAATAAGAGCTGATATATGGAGAAAAGCTGGATAAGCATTTTAAATTGTTAGAAAATATAACATTAAATTTAATTCTTTCCCATAAAAAAGCTATGGCCCATGCTGCAATGTAAGGTATAAATAAACTGCATTCAATAACAATAAAGGAGCAATCTATATGTTTTGGGGAGCTGCTGAGGAATTTTTACTTCTTTTTGCAAATATCCAAAATATTTTGGCTTTTTTTTCTGGCTATACTCCTCTTTTAGAAATCAGTCCATGTTCTTTCTGGTACCTCTGAATGCTTTAGATTTCACACCCTTCACCTTTTAAAGCTTACCTTAAATCTTTAGACTTTCAAATAATCTAGTTTCATGGGAGGGGTAAGGCTTGGATTGGAAATGAAGATGGTAGTTTGGGAAAAGAGGGAAAGGAGAGGTGAAGAGTGACAGAGCAGGGCTCAGCACTGGAGTCCTTCACTTCCCAAAACCCAGCCACTGTCCCAAAGATTTGTCCAGTGGTGTCAGATCTACTGTATATGATGTTGATAGACCTTAAATAGTATTTTTTTCAGGATGTGCCATCTCCTTTCAGAGGTGTGATGGATGGAGAACATTACGTTGCTGTTGGAGGTGAATGATCCCTGCCAGAACAGGGTGTGCTGGTTTGAGGTCATGTCCTTTCTGGGGCAGAAGATTGGATAACAGCCTGTCCAGGATGGTCTCCTGGGCTGGGCTGTTGTATCCCAAATTGGAAACAAAGTTTGCCAAAGAACTGGGAGATGCTGCCCTTCAAAAAGGCAGGATGTCCCCTCTCCTGGGGCACCATCTGCCAAGTGTCTGAGAAGACACATCCCACCTGAATTGGGCTCACAGGTCGTGTTTCAGTTTCAGTGCACGAAGCAGATAAGAAAAAACCTGGTCTCTGATGATATCTCTGCTGAAGACAGAGCAGGCATCCGTTTTCTGTGAATACTTTAAAATACTCAATTAAAATTAACTGTTTGGAAAACACCAGTTTTTTACTGGTTGATTGATGGACTGGAGTGTCGTTACCAAAACAGAAGAAACTGCAAAGACCGGTGTTGACGTGAATTTATGTGAACCTTCTAAGAAAAAAATTATCCAAAAATTATACTTAGGATCATTCTTTTATAGTAGTTAATTAACATGTGGAACTCACTGCCACAAAATACAGTATCTTTGAGGCATGAGTTTAGCGGGATTAAAGGGATTTATTAAACACTTATATGGATAATGAGACCATCCGCAGCTACATTACACAGGATGAAACCATACATTAGGGATATAAACAATTATGCTTCAGGATAGAAGCCAACTACTGACTAATAGAGTTAAGGAGGAAATTCACTCCATAATTATCCAGGATTTTATGCACCTTTTCTAAAAGTGCTACTATGAGCACTGTCATGAATGGGATACTGCCTTACAGGAAGGGTTGGAACACAGGAAATACAGGAAAAATAATGGAATTATGATTTCTTTTAAGTTTAAAGGTAATGTCTTATTTTTTCCCACTTTAATAGTAATTATTACAGTCTTGTCTTAAAAAATATTGCGAATGATAAACGACAAATTAATCTAAGACTTATTGAAATTTCTGAAGCAGACCCTGCCTCCTTTAATATAAGAACTGAATATCATCTGTTGTTCATATATTTTCTTTTAAAATTAGGATAAGGAACTAAGGACATGGCTTTAGCTGATGTTACACCTATTTGCATAAAGATATTATATTATCAGCACTAGATTCTTAAGATTTTCTGTGGTTCCTTCTCTCAGCCAAAGTGGAGGATCTTGTAAGATCACATAAGATAGAGCACAGCCTACAGAAGTAGAAAGAATGCATTGGATGGGATTGAAATGCCCTTGACCTATTTCAGAACCAAAATATTTTCAGCATCAAATTGTCTTAGAACAGGAAAGCAAACAAACAAGCAATATTTGGGATTTTTTATTTTTTCCTATATTAGTAGTTCCTTCATCAGGAACATATGCAATAAGTCCTCTGAATTCTCTGTGGAGCACTGGGTATGACAGCAGGGAATGTGTCATGTCTCTTCCTGAGCCTCCCTTTTAAGATCTTCTTGCTGGAAAAGAGAAAAGAACTCCACATCCTCTTACATCTCTGTCATCCTCTTACTTTTTTTGGAAGCTGTAGCCTCTTGAGAAGCACTTGTTTGTAGACTCCTGCACACTTGCTGTCAGAAGACCTGAGCATGTGCATTAAATCCAGTGCATCCATTCAAAAGGTCTCAGATTTGCTGTGCCCACACATGGCACTGACAGCACAAGGCTTGCATTGGCTGTGGCTGCCACTGCCAAATGCTGTAGAGCTGTGAAAGGTTTCAAAATCCTAAACAAACACCCTAGGCTCTCACTTTTTTGCGCAGCTGGAAGTTTTAAGTGGAAAACAAGATATTTGTGGTGAAACCCAACCTGACAGTAACAGGTTGATATTTTTCAACAGCTTCCTTTAGCATCTTTTGCTTCCCAAGGAGAGGAGTCATGGGTTCTAGGTCAGCCCTGCTTGTGTTACAGGAGAAACTGTGGTGTCTGAAATGGTATTTTGGTGCATACAGGCAGAGGGCTGTTCAAAGAATACCCAACCTTTTAAAAAAGCTTATGAACCTATACCTCTGGTACCAGCATCAAAATCACTGAAGTCAGTAGAAAGACTCCAGAGAGCTCCTCTATCCACGAGAAAGCACAACTACAACTTGAATGAAAGATAAAAAAGCAATAATAAGTAGGGAAACAATGAGAGGAGCAGGTGTTCAGCATATTTGAAAGGCAGAAAAGCAAACTTTTATGTTCTAACAGAGATGCTCTGCAATGAAGCTGAAGTCTGTCAACATCCAGATATGTTTCACACTGCACGTTTGGCATCGCAACAGGTGGTTACTGCCAGATCTGCCAATGAAGAATATTCCAGATTTGTCAGCTATTGCACAAAGTCTTTCCACCAGATGAATTGGGTGTGTTTGGCAGCAGTCAGTTAGTAAATAAAGAATGATCTGGAGTTCATAACTATTGTAGCTTTAAAAAGCCAGCTAAATAACATTGTTTTTCAACAGTGATACTCCTCACCCAGAATGGAAGTCCCAGAGAAAACAGAAAAGGAAGAAAGCCCTGACAGTCAATAAATCTGGGCAATGTTGAATGAAATGGTTAAATAAGTAGGGGACTCATTATTAAAAATGTCCTTTAGCATGCCCTTTACATTTAAAGAAGACTGAGAAATGAGGTAAAGCTTCTGTACAAAGACAAATCTGGTAAAATCGCCATGTTAATGTCCAGGGATGATGTGTATGTAGTCAAGGGCTGATTTTTTTTTTTTTCTATTCTGCTTGATCTTTAACCTTCTGATTTTCCACTATGTTGCACAGTCCCAATGGAAAACTTCAGACTGTTTTTACCTACAAGCACAGCTTTGGCTAAGAACAAGGTTTCAAATTGTAGTCTGCTGAGATTTTATTTTTAAAGAAAATTCCTTATTCACTAGAAATTTGCTGACTGCTTGAAAATGGAAACTGTTTAATGAATGATCAGTTTGGATGATTTTCCCACTTTGATAAGAATCTGGGAAGAAAAAATTTGAAATTGCCAGCACATTCCTTTCTGCCATTTTCAAAAGAAAAGCAGCCCAGCGCTAGTACCTACACAAACAGTTCAAAATGGTCAAAACAGCTGTTTCAGTGGCTGGCTTCCTCTTAATCTCTTTTTACAAACCCATGCTTTACTTTTGTGTTTTCGATTTGCAGTCCCACTTCCCTCCTGACAGCCTTACCTGTGTTTCACAATCAAAAGAAAAGCTTTGTGTTATGCAACTTCAGGCTAATTTGCCTCATATTTTGGCCCTTGTATCAACTATTTTGTTGCTTTTGATAAAATGTTTAAGTACACTCTGCTGAGCTAATGATTCTAATTTGATGAAAGGTTTTTACAAAGCTGTTATATCCCATTAAAAGGGATATTACACAATATCAATCGGTGCTGATAAACTCCCAGCTGTACAAACCCGAGGAAGAAGCAGCAGTGCCTTACATACGACACACATGTTTTTACCATTGTAAGGGCCAGTTTTAAGGGAAACACTGTTTTCCAAGACCACAGCTTCCCCCTTTGCTGCAACCGATGGCAACCAGTGGAGCCTTATTGGTGTTTGTTTCAAGCATTAAGTAACCTTGGGGAAGCCTTTTTCTTCCTTCTGCCGTCCTTTCGTCCGCTCACAAAGCAGGTTTCAGGTTTGGGCCTGCTGGTTGAGGGGAATGCTTAGCTTTCCTATTTAAAACACAACTGGATTTTGCTATTCAAATGTAGGAAACCTAATTACACATTGGTAAATTCTCTTCAGTCTACCAAACACAGAAAAAAAACAGTGACAGAAACTGAAAGGCCAAAAAAGAGAAAAGAGTCCCTAAGACCTAATGAATCCAAACTAAACACCTCTCCACAGAAATGTCAAACATTTCTCTTAGCACAAAACAAGGCTTAAAGAATTCCCTGCTTTTGTCTCTGGGCTAATTCCTTAAGCAGAGAGGGGGATTTTCTTCTGGGAGTGTTATTTCACAAAGAACTAAACAGCAAATAAACAAAAGACTCTCAAAGAGTGAGAGAGTATAAATAAAATTCATGACTCCTTAAAGAGTTTACACTGAAAGAATGTGGGGGATTATTTACAATTAAAGCGTAGTCTGTGGAATACAGTTATTATTACAAAAATGAATAAGAGGGTATTTCATTTAGCTCACAATAAGAGTGCACCTGGGTCTTCCCCATTTGTTAAAACTGGAGAAAACTCACTTGCCCTCAGAATCATCTATTTGGTCACTTTTAGCAAACTCTTTCTAAAGTCCCAGCCTGGGTAATCCAGTTGAAAAACCTTGTTTATGAAGTTGCATATTATCTATGTCGTAGCTACAGAAGGTGCAGAAGGAAAAGACAAAAAAAACTGGGAGAGAAAAACAGGCAAGCTGAGAACTTCCCTCCTTTAAAAGAAGAAAAACTTCTCCAAAGAAAAAGTTTATTCTTATTTTCTGTGAAAAATTTTCTTCAAATCCCCACCCCTTCAGCCAATCCTACAGAAATGGAAAAAACTCTTGTCTATAAAAAAAAAAAAGATTGTTAATTCTTCAAACCTAGCAGGACACAAGTTTTTAGTGAAGTAAAAAATAACAAGAAAGAAAGAAAAACTTGAGGCTACTCTTTCTTCTTCCTTGCCAAGCAGAATATAAAACAAAGAAGCAGGTTAATGATGGAGACAAGGTTGGCTGAGGGAACAAATACAAGATTTCACTTCCAATAAATTAGGTAGACAAAAATGAATGGTTATTAGGATAAAAAACCATAAGTTGAAGAAGTCACTTGATTATAAATTATAGAGCAATTAGCCCTCTTTCCCGTG
>VYXF01012755.1:2323117-2336609 GCA_013397295.1 Polioptila caerulea | reverse complement strand
TTTTTTTTTTTTTTTTGACTACAGCAAATGTGTCAAAAAACAATGTTGATAATGATATTGTAAGCCAAGGCAGAGTGGCCAAATCCCAAATATATATATATATATACATGTATATATATGTGTTTATTAATAGGGCTGTGAGTGACACACAGGGTGTGCACCCATACGTGTGTATCTCTATGTCTGCACATTCCTGTGAGTGTTCATGGGTGTCTGACTACAGCAGAAATGTCAAAAGGCACATCCATGTGCAGTCCTAACAGTTCCTTATTGAACTAAAATATTAATACAAATTAAAAGTGAAATCTATGTGAGTGCCATGGGCTGTACTATGTCTATCTATCTGACTATGTTTCTCTGTTGTGTTAAAAAAAAAGCTGTGTAAGAGAGGTTAGGCAATGGAGGCTTATTTCGTGTGCTTGAGCAGCAGAGACAGAATTTAAAGCTTTGCTGAATTTGCAGCAAAAGTTTTGATTGAGTCTTACCCTGCCATGCCTGTCTCGGCAAAGTGTCCGGAACATTCGGCTGCACGCGATTAAATGAACAGTATTTATTTTTAGCATCTGCTGCCCCTGACTCAAACTTTGCTACTAAGAAAATTCAGCTCTATGGAAAAGAATTTGAATTCCAGCTGGGCAGTTTTCAAAATAAGATGAAAAGTTAAGCAGGCAATTGGTGTGTATTTAGGGCTCAAAACACCTTGCCTCCTAAGAAGTCTTGAAGGAGTTAATCCCTTCTCAAGATAATCCACTAAAGAGCATCCTTCATTATGATGTTAAAAGCAAGGATCAGTGCTGGGGGAGTCTAACAATAGGACAGGGGTGCTTTTCAATCCCCATCACATTCTTCCCAGGTTAGAAACAGAAACTGCTGTTATTCCAGCTGAAAAACAGGACGGGTTTCTCGCTTGGTGTTAAATATTCAAATTTTAAAAGGGAGGGGAAGGAAAAGGAAAAAAAAAAAGCAATGGCTAATCCACTGCATTAACTAAACTTCTCCCTTATTGGGTGTTTTTCTGCCAATCTTTCTAATTTTATGACAAGTTGGTAAATGTGAAAGGGCTGTATCAACATAATATCTCTTAAGCATCAAAAGAACTTTTGATAAGAGGCTTTTAAATAATTTCCTAGTGGTAAAATATGAGTGGAGAAAACCTGAAGCAAGTTATTCAAAATTTGCTGAAGGAAAGGACACTACAACACCGTTTTACTCTGGACAGGATTCAGACTTCTAATTAAACATGGGGTGAAAAAGCACATGTACCAAGATGCTTCATGCTACTTGTGTGGCTAACAATCTTAAAATCTGATTTTTACTTTTTTTTACTGCCAAGTATCCTGTTTTTAATTAATGAAAAGATAAGAGGAATGTAAAAATACGGTGGTTTTTTTTAAACCTAATAAACATATTTGGGGATGACTTATACACATGCACACACATGCAGCCAATCACTCTATACTACAGAAATTATTAAATTTTGCTAATTTGCCCAAGTAGAAAAAAAAGAGGGGGAAACATTCGTAAAGTGAAGTACTTTATCTGTATTTTTAAGACAGTGAAGGAAAAAGATTCAACCTTTAAAGAGCCTAGTCAGAAATGAAAAGAAGAAAGCTATTACTTTGATAGCTGGCCATGGAGTTGATTTAGGATATGATCCAAGTCCTGTGGATCTCCAATAACCACAATTGGTGTTTGGATCATGTCCTTGGAGTACAATAACAAGTTTTTCTAGCATGTATAATTGATGGGTTTTTAGGAATCTCATGTAAAACATGTTTCATTGTGCCTTGGAAATGTCACCTTAAGGAATTCTAGCTCTAGTCAGGGCCAAGAGAGACAACAATAATATTTCAGCCATGATAATTAAATGCTGTAAGCACCGTTATTTTCCTATTTGTTGTAATTCCAGCTAAGAAGGGCTCTGATTGAGACCTGGCAAGAAGTGGTTGAAAAATTGCTCTTCCAAAGGGGGAAGCTAAAAGAGCACATGACTCAGCTGTAGATTGTAATTTTGCTTCTTTTGTCCCCCATAATCAGCGAACGAATGGTAACTCCAATTCACTGCTGAAGTCTGCAGCAACAGCAGCTGAAGACTTCCAGACACAAGATCTCAGCTTCTCCTGACTGGAATAGAGCTCTTTGCAGGAGTAAGATTACATCTGGACAGAAGAACCTCTAGGTTGAGGTCTGTGCTCGTTGCAGAGCAGTTTGGATTTGATGACTTTTGAAGGTCTCTTCCATTCCAGGATTATAGGATTTCCATCTCTCCACAAAACTGGAGCACAGGGCAGCTCTCTTCTTTTCATCAACTACATGAAAGGAATTGAGTTGGCCCTATGCTTTGCTAATTTGGAGGAGATGGTGCTCTAGGGGAAGCGTAGTTGAGTCCATGGGACTTTTTATGGGGATTTCTTCTTGAGTCTGTGCCCTTGATCCAGACCTACCTGGAAGTGTGTGAAGCTGTACTGCATAAAAAGGCAGAAGATATTAATGCTGCAGCTGTCTGTTAACACTTTAGATGCTTCAAAGCTTTTTGGAGATGGAATAGTAAAGTCCTGCCTGTTTACAGTGCAGTCAAAGTTCTTGTGTTTCTATACTAATTATTTAGCTTGGAAAATGCGCCTGAAAGAGATTTCATCCCTACTTGCAAGCCCTCCAGAGAGGGAGCTCACAGCTGCCCTACACCCTCCCTGCTGATCACAGAAAGAAAGGAAATGCAGCTCTTTCCCCACTTGCTCAATTTTGAGCTCTCTGCATAGGTATGTGTTGACAAAGGAGATCAAGGCCAATGTTCTGCTGCCTACAGCCATACCTTTGCATTTATTGTTATTAGGGAATGTTTCCTTACCATCTCTTGAAGTACCCTTACCCAAATCAATGGCCAGGAGTGGCCTTGCTTACAAATCTTTAGAGGTTCTGATGGGCCTTGCCTCTTATACTTATCTTTTTTTGAATTTTAGCTGTCCCAAATAAGTCATGGTTATTGGAAAAGGATACAGCTCTCAGAAGTTCTGGGATTATAATTTATATACTCTGGCTTTCTGACCAAAGGAGATGATTTTGACATATTGAATATTTATAAAGATTTTTAAAGACCAAAGGCTTTGACCAAGATGAGTTCTTTGGTTAAAACCAGGCACTAAATAAACAGAGGGAAGGACACAACCTGAGCCCTTACAGGAGCTTGCTTTTGAGGCGGAGTCCATTTCAGGATAATAGGAATGGTTGATCCAATTCCTGCCCGTCAACTGCTTTCAGTTTCTGGAATTAATTTATCAAGCTATGTTTAAGGATTAAAAGATGGCGCCTGACATTTTAGAACAAACCAGAAAACCCCAAAAACCCAAACAAAAAAACCTGTCACAATTCAGCAGAATTTGCAAAAGAAAAGAGGCTGTGTGGGATAAAGGATGCCAGCCCAAAGTCCTCTTAGGTTGATGATCTCTTCAGGTCACGGTTCAAGTTATCTTGATTTTCAATTGTACCCACCCAAGTCTGTACTCCTCCCTAGCTATTTTTTTTTTAAGACTTTAAGTCGCTGCCTAAATGCTCTTCTCCTTAATGAGAATGAAACCGACTGGCTTTTATTAATGAATCCCATCTTTTGTGCATAGGTTTTAGTTTCTCTTTAACATCTTGAAAAGTCATTAATTTATTGCTAATTTAAAAGAAAAAGAGAGAGCGATCCTGTTGGTTCGAATGAATACTTTTCCTTTGGTTGAACCAATAATTCAAGCTCCTGATTATACCAATTAAAGACCAATTTGAGGAAAGGCCTCCAGCACTGAGCTGCAGCTGCCATTTAGCCACAAATTATGGGCCTTATATGTGGGTGGACATGAAACTCTTTCAGAGAGAAATAGATTGAGAAATAGGGAAACTATTGTAGGGATTTTAGCAGAAGGGGGACATTAATTGGATACATTGCTTGAAGTCAATCAGAAATTCAGCTACTCTGTGGGCCTTTTGACTTCAAGACCCTTCTCCTTTTGTTCATGTACCTTCAGCTAGATTAATCACAGTGACTAAACAAGCAGAGATATTTTTCAGGGTCTTTTTTTTCTTTTTTGCATGGCTCTGAAGAAGGGGCAGCTTATTCTACAGTGCAACAGATGCTGAAGATGGTGAAAATAAGTGTGATGGGTTCAATCTCACAATTAATTCATCAGACAGTTGAAGTGTACATAAAAGTGATCCTAGAATGGAAGTTTTATTTGTTAATTTTATATCAGAGGCTACATTTAAGTTATTAAATGTATTGATTAACAATGCAACGAAATTATAAGCTTTTGATATATTTTTTTCTAACAGGGAAAGAAAATGTACTCATGGAAATGTTCCTCAAACTTTGGACCTGTAGTAACCTAAAAGTGGAAAAGATAAGAGCATCAACCATCAAAACATAGTAAGTAATTCATAAAATATGTAGTGTCAATGCTTATAATGGAAATGTTTTTAAAGTACTGTGTAATAGTTGCCATTAAACTGTATGGCTGTATGTTACCTGAGTTTTATTGTTCTGGATTCCATTTTTCCAGCTCATAGAGAAAATTGGTAGCACTAGGGGGATTAGACTTGCTCTGTACCCAGTCTCTAGTCCTGTGGTAGATTTTTAAATTCTTTCGAAATGTTGGAAGTGGAGTGTGAATAAATACGTGAAATAGAGGTGTGGATAAAGAAAGGTGATAAGAATACATATAATATATCTCTGTTTGCATATATATATATATATATATATATGTACATACAGATTCATGTGTGTAGAGGTGTTTACTTCTGAAGCTGCAGTGTTCTAAAAGAAACCTCCTTGCTTGTGATTTCTTGTAATCAAGTTTAAGGTTTCCCTGCTGGAAACCCAGTAAAGTTTCTTGTAGTTCAGCTTATGTACAAAAACTGCTTATGATGTGACTTGATATTTAGGAGCAGGATTTTCCACAATATTAGCAACCTTGATGTAGGTGGTTTATTTATTTACTGATTGTAATCCCATTCTTACAGCTCACCTCGATTAAGCCAAGTAAAATTTTCAGATCAGTCACCTGATCAAGAAGGTAAAATGCATTTCTCAGTTATTTCCTGAGAACTGCAACAAACTGCTCTCAACTGTTCTGTTGTTAAACTGAGATCTGCAACCTAAATGAATCAAGGGCATGATGTAGTGACTGCAAGCAGACCCTGGGAAGGACCACTTGCTTCTCAACTTCTTCAGTCATTTTTCACATAATTACATTTTTTGACATTTGTTTTGAATAGAATTAAGAACTGAGCTGTGTTTCATATTTTAAGTTAATGAGAGCTCAATCTTTAGTGCTTTCTCTTGGTTAAAATTTAGTTTAAAAATATAAGGAAAGTCTTCTGTTCTAAATTTCCATATTTCATTCAAACTTTCTAATTTTATCCTGGTTAGGAAGTGGGATTAATAAAAGCTACTTTTGATCCACCCAGAGGAGGAAGTTGTGGAAATGCTGTAGGAGAGTTTTGTACTCCTAGAGGAAGAATTTGCTTTGTACAAATATGCTGCCCCAACTTCTTAGTCTTTAGAGACCTGTACAGCACAGATGTTACTCTGATGATTTCACAGTTATTCTGGTGGTTATTCACTATGAAAACAATAATGAGTTTTCACCTCCACAATAACCAAATTCCATTTAAAAAATCCATTTAACCTCTATTCTTAGGTCCAGGTTCATATTGTGTAGGAGAGTTGTCTTTTGCCTCCTAGCTTTTACATGAATATTCTCTCATGATTTTGGCTGATTCAATACCAGATATTAAAGAAATTATGTGTTTGATTTTTTAATACTTTTTTTGACTTCTTGACTCCCCAGAGTCCCCAGATGAGACAGAACTGATAAAACTGAAAAGTCCTTGAGTTCAACAGGTGAATGAGAGGGCTAAGACTGTTTGCTCTCCAAAGCCCCCAGCTCTCAGCTTTTGACCTGGGATCAGCAGGGAGAGGTGGTTTGGTGCTGGGCTGGCCGTGCACCTGACCCACCTCAAGGTACAGGCAGCAAAGCAGGTTAACACATCTTGTTCCAGGTAGGAAATTTCCTGCTGCAATATCCAAGATAATCCTTTGAAGAGAATGCCTCAAAAATGAGTATTTTTCCCCAAGACAGTGTCGTTTCCCCATGGTTCAGAGACGACGTTTCAAGCATCTTATTCTATACTAATTAATCTCTAAGCCTTAACATTTATCTCTCCAGTACACAGCATACATATCACTGTGAGTTTCAGTTCTGAAGTCTGATAAAACTAATAAACCAAAACTGCCAGAGGTGGCACATTAAACTGGTAAAATGGTTTTCATCTTAATTGGATATGAGCAGTGTTATCTCTAATAACCCCAGGATACTTCTAATTGGAGTTTTCTTTTTCCTTTCTTCCCCCCGCCCTTTCTTTTTCCTTATTTCTGTTCCTTTCTTTTCTAACACTTATGTCATTGACCAGTGTTAATATTTGAGTGCCCCCTCTTCCAAACCCCCTACTTGATGTTTTCTCCAGCAAGAGCCAGCCTGATTTCAGCAATTGTATTTGTATTCCATTAACAAAGGTGATTTCATGTGTGTTATCATTGGAGATTTTAATAAGATAGAGTTATTGATGTTAGCTAATAATGCTTTGAAAGTTGGTTGTCTTCACTGCCCTGAGATTCACCTCAGGCCAACAACTTCTCCATTTTCAGATGTTATTGCAAGACAATGCCTGTCATTGTTTAGACTGAGATTGTCATTTTAGTGTGAATCTGTGCTCAGTTTTTTTAGGGTGGTAAAATCATTCTTATTGCTTCCTGCTCATTTTTTAGACCCTTGTGAGAAGAATGCATATTAATTGGCAATACCAAAATACCATGTAAAATTAAAAGGTATCAAAGCCTTCTGCAGCAAGTATCCCTTTGTTTTATTTCACCAGGGCTACCAAGCAAATATTCATAGCTGCAAAGCTCACATTTTATAGCAGGGGGCAGATACATGCATCGGCTGCAGGGGAAATTGCAAAGGACTGCTTGGAAAAAACAAATTTGAGAAACTTTAGTTCACTATTTTTCATGATTCTCTTTCTCTTTTTGCTCTTTTACACATGTAGCTCTAAATTAACTATTTCACTACCTCAATTTTATATTAACTTTTTGTCATAGAAAATCAGCTTCAATTTCTCTTTAAGTTACGCTTGCCTGGCAATACAGGGATGCTACTGGCTCCAAACTAAATAAGATGACAAAGAATTAAAAGGACTGAAAAGACAGAAGGTCTAAGAGAAAGAATTGTGCCAATAGCATAAACTACCTCATTTTTTCAACAGGGATTAAAAGTTTGAAGCCTGCATATGTTTTAAATGTGAAGAATTTTACTCCTGAGACATATTCAGGAAGACATAATTCATTTTCCTGCAGAACACACATGCATATATACACACAGAACACGTGATGAAGTCAGTACTGTTCCCTCCATCATGTGTGTTTCTGAGCAAAAGTTATCAAAGCCACAATAGTTATTACTTTTTCTATACAGCTACAAGTACCTATGCAGAGCTCATTGAAATAATATTGAAATGCTACAAGAACAATTCAGAGTGCAAGACCATGTATTTAACAAACACTTGCAATAAATAAAATTAGCAGAAAGACACCTTCAGCAATTTATATTTACATTTTGGGCAATTAAATCAGGAATACCTGGAGTGTGGATTAGAAGGGGTCAAAGGCCTTTCACAAAAAGAACCTTTTATAGTATCAAAGGCCCTGTGACATCATGTTTGCCTTTTATGCTGAATTAGATAATTGCAAATAATTGTAACTCTGAAAGACATTAATTTTATGGGAGATTTTTTTTCCCTTTCACAGGTCAGTGTGCAACCCTTTGACCCAACATTGTAGGACTAACACCTTTGTTAGAAAGACAAAGAATATTACTTTCTCAACCAACAACATGCAGGATTACTTTTGTCAATGGTCAGAGAGAGCAGAAAATAAATATCATGATTTACCAACCTTTAAAATAATATTTAAAATTTTCTGTTGTGAGGAAAATACCCAAACAGGGTGGGGTTTGTTTATTTATTTGCTCTATCATCTATCTGTCTATCTATCTATCTATCTATCTATCTATCTATCTATCTATCTATCTATCTATTTTTATGCTTAGCTTTCTATGGATTTTACCAAATCAAATAGGAAAAAAAATAGAATTAGAAATACATCAGACAAGACAACCTGCTTCTCATTTCTGTGCTTGAGTCTTTCTTCCTCAGCTTTACATCCTCATGTTGCATCTGAGCTCATGGCAGCAGGCTAAGCTAGGGGGCTTTGGGGGAGCAAACAGGCTTGGTGCAAATCTTCAGTACTAAGTGGAAAATTCAATAATAAATTTCAGCAACAGACCTCTGCATCTACCAACCCAAACACTGGAAGCAGCAGGGTCTGACACACTCAGGCGTGGTCTCTCACACCCTCCCTACCCTGCTCAACTGGCCCAGGAGCCTTCACTGCACAGGACATTTGGAGGGGTAATAGTTAATTTAAGGAGCTGTTGTATGACTCCCATGACATTTTTCACTTCTGGAAAAAACAAGACCAACATGAATTTAATCTTCTGCCATGCAACAAAAGTGAAAGTATATCTGGGCAGTGGGCATTTAACCATCAGCCTTGTTGAGCCAGGAATTTCTGCCAAGGTACAGTGAAAAAAGGGCAATGAGGATGCCAGTGACCCTGATGAGTACAAATTCTCTGTTGTTCACTGTGATAATGGATTGCTCCTGAATTTTTCACTGCCAAAGGGCCTGATTATTTCACCTGTTGCAGGGAGCAGATGACATTGCCCCTGTTTCCATGGCTTGGGAGTTTTGGTGTCAGCCTGCAGGAGTGATGCCAGGCAGGGGGAAAGCTTGGGAGCTGTCAGACAGTCCATGGAAACCAAACCTTTCCCCTGTGCATCATTAAGATTACCCTGAAAAAAATGACTTGCCAAAATGCACATAAAACTTGGTGTTTGCTGAGGACGAGGAGAAAGAAGGAAGGGATGCAAATAAGGGAACAAAACTGTGAGCAGAATCAGCTGATGGTAACCTCCCAAATTGTTGCTGTGCTTCAGTGCTGCCACAAGTTACAGCCTGCCAAGGGGGTAGGAGACCAAACCAAGATATATTTCCTAGATGGCTCAACTGTCTCAGGCTTGGAGGTTCATTAGGAAGTGAAATCATCCCAGGAATATCAAAACACCAGGAGGCAATAAAGATGATATAGGTAATGCATTCTGATTTCTTCTAGCATTAACTCTTTTAAAAAGCAGTATTAGGTAGAAAAAGAGACTTTTATAAGGTTGTAAAACAGCAAATAAAAATACAGAAAGGCATATCAATACTGGTATTTTTTGCCTACAAATAAAGCCAAAGGGACAGTTGTTTGCTTTGTTTGTTGTGTGACTTTGGGGTAAACAGGAATAGACATTTAGGTAGGAGGGTACTGGTCAACTAGTGTGGACAGAACACGAGAAAGAACTGCATTAAATACTGCCCAGGTCAATGATTAATACATTCCCATAAACTTGGTAACCTCACAGCCTCCCCCTCCTCTGCATTTTTCTGTTTAATTGAAATTTATGTGCTAGTTTTAAGCAGCTATATAAACATCCAGAATTATTATACATTTGACAGCAGATAACTAAAAGATTGCATTAGCAGAACAAAAATGTAGTGCCTCTCTTAAAACAGAAGCTGCTTCCAGCAAAATGGCCTTGGAAGCTTTAATAAACCCTGTGGCTACATCCTGTGCATCCCCAGGCAGGTGCTGCAGCTTGGGGCTTTGGGTCTAGCTTAGAAGCTGGACCAACCTGCAGGGAGAGGTTTGGAGCCACACGACTCCAGAGACCCTTCCTAAATGGAGCTATTCTAAGATTTTCTGTTGGTAATGAAACAAAACAGTCCTTTTGCAATTGAGAGTTTGGGGCTGGCCAGGCCAGTGCTTCTGGCACCTCACTGTGACTGCAGGAGAGAGAAATGCCACAGACTCAGGAGGTAAAGATATAATTCCTCTGTTTGTACTCACTGCCTTCCATTACAGTCCCCAAACTATCTTTACACATCCATTATTCCTGTCTGGAGCAGCACCACAGTGTGAGGGGAGGCTGCTCAGACTGCCTGGGATGGGAAACTTAAAATACAGCATTTTTTCTCTATCCACCTGCTGTGGTGTTTCATGACCATCAAAAGTGCTGATATTTCAGGATCTTCCACTTCCGTTGCACTTCCTGGGTGGTTTTGGTGATCATGGGGTTCTCACTGACCTCTTTAATTCTGGGTGTTCAAAATACCGTAAGCGGATCCATGTCTTGTTCAGTTATTTCTTTAGAAAACTTCTAAAAAATGGGAAAAAATCTAATTTTTTTTCAAATGCTAGCATCACCCAGGAGGTACAGGAAAGCAGGTAACAGGAGGATTAAAATTTCCACCAACTTAAAGAGCAGGTAGGCACCTAGGTAACAATTAGGTTCCTAAACACCTTTATGGAGCTGCCACTTTCTGTTTAGGCAATGTCACTAAACCAGCCTCCCCTGGGCCTTATAGTCACATACATGAAATATATTCATTGGTTTTCCCCTTCTTCACTTCCTCACTAAAGAGTTTTGCATAATTTTTTCCTTTGGCATTAATATAATTTCTCTGGCCTTTGTCATCAAGAAGGTTTTATTGCATGCAGCTGCAGTCAGAAGACACTGGAAAAGGATCTGTTTTATTTGGAGGATATTTGTAGTGCAATGTAAACACAGAAATATCCAGAACAGCATTGCTGCTGCTGCTGCTCCTGCACCAACTGCAAAGCTGAAGGCATCTATTTTCCACGCTGAAAGTCAGCACTGGTCTATTTACCATGATAACCTGCTTCTAATAATGTTCAGCTTTTCACTGGAACTTGTCAAGCTCTAAAATATTGTGATAATTTCCCAATGTTATACCGTCGGGTGCAGTAGAATTTCTCCTGGGCTGCAATTAGCCAACAGCTTATGTTAATTTTAATTAATTAACTTAGGTGGATAGTAATGCCATATAATAAAACATTTTGCTCAGTGTGAAACTTGTCCATCACATTTGTTTGTGACCTAAGTTAGTAATTATGTGTGCTTAAGTCAGTGGTAAATGGAAATAAAATGATGCGTCAGAGGCAAAATGAGGTAATTTGTGTCAACTGAGTTGGTTGATAGTGTTATAAAGGTAAAAGACACAGGAGTGCTGGTTAGAAACTGGTCATTATTTTGTAATCCAAGGAATCTCTCATGATGCACATTCAGTACTAATCAAGACACCATTTTCTCGTGTGAAAAGTCTGTCTTGTAGCACAATAAATCTAACTAACACCCCAACTAATGTACAAGCTTCAGTAGGAAGGCTGACAGTTGAATTAAGATGAAATTGCTGTCGTCTGGTTCCTCCTCAGCCTTTGAAATTTAACTGATCAGCAAAAGTGAGCTTTTGACTAGTGACTAATTCTTGAATGACTGAAATGTGGTTCAGAGAATGAATTTTTTTACCCATGTCTGCCAGTACATTATGGAAATGAGGAACATATTAGTACATTATTTACAAAATTTGCTGGTTTTTCCCATTCCAGGTGTGTTTTGATATTCAGGTTCTACCTCCACTGCTAGAGAATCTTACCCTGCTAATAAATTTGAAAATTGTTTTTTCCTTCAGAGTCTGAATTTTTATTCAAGTGCTAATGTCCTGTCTGCCTTGTTTCAATTGGCCACTCATGTTTTTCAATGTTGCCTTTGGTTTCAGAGGGAAAGAAATTTGCTGTCTATATTTTTGCAGTTTAGACCAAAGCTAATTAATTAGTTAAGGGTCCAACTATTCTGACTTGCCTTTGATGTCTAAGTTTCCAAGACATAAAAACTCCAACAACATCAGCAAATGAAAACAAGAACACAGGATTAAAAATCCACCCTGTGGATTATCTGCAGGATTTTTTTTCCCTCTAAAAGGCTCAGCTTTATTTTTCTCTTGCTGGAAAAGAAGTGCTCATTAAGGAGACTGATGATGTTACTGACAGTACTTCTCTGGGCAGCGTGACAAACCCAGCAGTGGAAGAGTACAGGTAAATGAGTTTCTTCCACTGGAGATTCCTGCAAAGTAAAATAACTCGTTTTCTTATTCAAACTTGTATCTGACTCTCAAACTCCCCCCCATCCATTCTTGCTGAACAGACTTCAAGAGATAAAAACACTTGATCAAAGACCAGTTCATTTCAATACAGTGAGTACTAATTCACTTTATGCTAGAAAAAAGTAAAAATCCCATCCATAGCCATGGAAATTTTATGCTTGGTTCTGACAAGAGCATGGGATGCAAATAATAGAAAATAATGTAGCTATCATCACCTCAATATGTTAGAATCACTGAAGGATGGATTCTTTTGGGCTTTGACAAGAGAAATTTTTTGTTTTGAATCAATGCAAAAATTTTAACTTTACCTCAAACTATGTGGCTCTCTGAGTATTTGCATTATTTAGGATTTTTTGAATAGAATTGAATTCCAAAAGAAAAATGTTGTTTGGAGAAGAAATACTGAAACATTTATTCTAGAAAATCAGATTTATTTTTGTTGCATTTTTTCCATGTTAAATAGATTGATTATTTTCAAGAGTGTATGTATTCCTATTAAATCTTCCTTCTTATAATAAAACTATATTTCTTGAGTTTTCTTCCTAAAAAGCCTTCACTGTACAGAATTTACCTTGCAATAATTTCAGCAAATTGATATGTGATTTCAGACCAAAGAAATAAAAAAAAATTCACCCTGGTCATCCAACAACAAAATGGAAAACCCAGCAATTTGGGGCTCAGTTGACTTTCCCCTCCCCCCAAGTATCCTGCTCCTTAAAAACCCCACATTTCCTATTGGAAAAATCATTCAAATGGAAAACTCCGGCCGGACTCTGCTCCTGGCAGGTTGGGAAATGCGGGCTGGGGAAATGGGAACCTGCAGCGTGGGATCTCTCGAGCAGGTTTTACCTGAAGAGCTGTGACCAATTATTATGCTAATATTAACCTCCAGATGTTAATGAACCTTTCATCCTGAAGGATCCCCAAAACACTTCAGAGCCCGAGGGGATCTCTCCTGCTCCCAGCCAGGCTCTTCTGGCCGCTCTTTGTGGCTCCAGAGCGGGGAACAACCTCTGCAGAGGCAGGGCTCCGGAACGCGCCCGGCTCCGCCGTATCCCCGCTCCGCTCCGGGCATCCCCGCTCCGCTCCTGACCCCCCCCTGCTCTGCTCCGGCCACCCCTGCTCGCTTCTGACCCTCCTACTCCGCTCCTGGCATCCCTGCTCCGCTCCTGACCCCCCCTGCTCTGCTCCGGGCACCCCTGCTAGCTTCTGACCCTCCTACTCCGCTCCTGGCATCCCTGCTCCACTCCTGGCTCCCCTGCTCCCTCCTGACACCCTTGCTCCGCTCCTGGCTCGCCTGCTCTGCTCCGAGCACCTCTGCTCCTTTCCAGGC
>VYXF01012755.1:2297011-2322732 GCA_013397295.1 Polioptila caerulea | reverse complement strand
TCTGCTCCTGATCCCCCTGCTCCAATCCTGACCCCTCTTCTCCGCTCCTGCTCCGCTCCTGGCACCCCTGCTCCACTCCTGAGTCCCCTGCCCCTCTCCGGGCATCCTTGCTCCGCTCCTGGCATCCGAGCTCCACTCCTGACTCCCCTGCCCCGCTGCTGACCCCGCTGCTCCTCTCCCGGCACTCCTGCTCCGCAGGGCACAGCGCTGGAGCATCCTTGAGCCGCTGTGAGCCAGAGCTGGGTCAGGCGCCTTCCCAGAAACACGGGGGGTGTGCACCGGTGCAGCTCGGGGTGTCAGGCTGCCTCAACCCCCCCCCAGTGCAGTTTCTTGTAGCATCTCCAGGTATTACTTGGGTGCTCACCCGCTGGAAATGGGGCTGATGTGACCCTGCTGGCCTGGTAGAGGTGAAATTGGCTACGACCTGGCTTGAGGATGGCCCCCAGGCTGCTGTTTGCAGAGGATTAAGCTTAAGTCAGGCATGTGTGCAAATGACACTTAAAGTCGGACTTCTATTTCTGGAGATCAATGGTGATTTTCTGTGGTGTTAAAAATTTGGGATTCCATCTCTCATGCAGAAATATCTGTGCATTTCCAGCTACAAAATATTTCACAGTTACAGTCCTCCCACTCCAAATTACAGGTTTGAGGAAAAAAATGCCAAACCAACTGATGATTTTACCTTTAGAAAGATTCAATATCTGATTGCCTGGATCAATAAAAGATCAATTGTCTGGATTTCTAATTGGCTGGATCAATCAATCTGTAGATAATATTTCTTAACAGGGTACATTCCCTCTAATGGATACTCATTTAAATTAACTTGTGTTTACTGAAAGCATTCTTGCTGCATGAAATGTGCTTCCACTACAGCGGCAGTGATGTTTTTAGTGATGGCTGGAAATGCTGCCTATTCAGTACTTTTATTTGGAGTTCGAAGTCCATTAAAGTGACTTCATAAATTCAGAAATAAATCCATTTATTTCTATGAATGCTTATAGTTAATGAGCATGTGGCATTTGATTTAGAATTAAAGAAGCATTATCACATTGTTTTAAAAGCCTTAAATTTAGGCTTCATTAACAAAAAAGATGGGGAAGAAGCATCTGCATTTTAAGCGGATTTCTGGAGTGCTGGAAACTTTGAGGCAGTAACACAATGTCAGGTGCATTCGGCAGCTGAAAAGCTGCTTTCCAGGTCTGAGCAGGACCAAACTTTGCTGACACAAAGGCTGTGGGGCTGAACTGACCCTGAGGGATGGGCCGTGCTATCTTTGCTGGGCATTGATTTGGGAGACTGCCTTAGCATCTGTTTAATTTTCACCAGAGGACGATATCTAGTAGACTATTTACACGTCTAAAGTTTATCACCTGGCAGATCTTGGGCTTTACATGTTCCCCTTGGGAATTTGACCCGAGCAAGGACTTCAGCAGTAGGCTCCAGGATTTCAGTGTAGCCCTTCTGGTGAGAAGCCCGCGGCCAAACAGGGGAGCTGTTAATGGTAAACATATTAATTCAAGAGGAAGCAGTGAGCAAAGCTCCAGCAGCAGCCAGCGCCCTGCAAAGCAACTTATTTCAGAGAAGAAGATGGCAGAGGATCACAGGAGTGGTGCTGCCGCGGTGGGATGCTCACAGATCCTTTCTCTCCGCCTGCTTGAAAAGCTGTGGGAGAGGGAGGCTGCCCCACAGGACCTCTGCGTGACCCCGGTCCCAACCAGCCGCCGGCAACTCTGTGTGTGCCTGCCCATGTCATGGCAGTGCACGGATGGCTTGACAGAGTTTACTGCTTTCTGGCTTATTTTAAGTACTCTTGGAATCTTCCGCATCCTCTAGCAAACTGGGGCAGGCTGACCTCTAAGCCACATAATCTGAGCATAAGTTAAAAAAGAAGACCAGAATTTTCCCGTTCCCGAATAGCACCGCTGCCGACGATCTCTGATCCAGCTTTAATGTTTAATTGGATGACCGGGTTTTAAACAGAGCATTCTTTAACCCGGCTGACTCTGCCTGCCCCCATCCCCCTGCCCAACAGCAGCCTCACTCCAGTTATCAAAGTGTCATTAGTAGAGACAGCTGCCTGTAAACAACAGGAATGTCAACACAACTGTCTCGGTCAACAGGAATTTAACTTTAATCTGTTCATTACTTAAAGATACATCATCCTCTTTCTGCGCTGTTATCTACATCACTCGCAGACAAAGGCGGAGAACAAATTGACAGCGGGGAGGGAGGTTGGACCGTCCCTGCCCCAGCCGGGCTGGTTCTGTTCATCATTTCCAGTTCCCCCCCCCAGCTCCTCGCAAGTTCCCCTCCTGTATATGTATATATATTTGCGGGATTGCGGGTGAGGGGGGTCGGGAGTTCCTTGTTTAGCTGGAAACAGATACTACATATTTATAAATGTAAACTTGGAGCGCTGCCAGGCTCCTGCATTTAAGCGATTAACAAATGTTTCCCTTCAAGCGGACACCTCTTGTTCTAAATATATTTGACAAGAATGTAAAGAGTCGAGCGGAGGGGTAGGCAGGGCGCGCCGGGCTGCGGTGGCCGGCGGTGGCGGCGTGCGGCGGGTGCCAGCCGAGCTCGGGGCGGGCAGGCTGCCAGCGCAGCCCGGCCTCCCCGCTGTTTAACGACAATGGATTTACTGCTTCTCTGCATATTGGTGTGATTTTGTGTAAACAAGGTTAACACTCCTTTTAAATTAAATACACCACCTGGTGACTGGATGCCTGACCTTGGCAGGCGGCTTTCACCTGGGCTCCGAGAAGGGTGGGCACGCCCCGGCTGTGCCGCCGGCCTTTCCCACCCGCTGGCGGCCTTTAGTGCCTCGTCCTGTAAAAGTGTGTCAGGCTGTGCAGTGCAGAGCCCTTCTGGGGCTGCTCCCGCCTCCAGGTGCACAGGACAGCCAGGAATAGGAAGCTGTTACTTATGAGCAAGAGGGTTTTTCTCTCTTAACCTTGCGCATAACATATTACCCTTGTCTACACTGGACCTGCCTCTTGCCTCCTGCTTTCCCCCAAATAGTTCTCTTGCTTAGTCAAAGTGCATCTGATCTTCTTGGGTTTTCTGGGGTTTTTTTTGTGGGCACAAGGAAGTTTTCTGATCCTCTTCCCCTCTTCTCCTGCAAGAAAAGATAGGCAAACCTGGAAGTAATCTCCCTCTCCAATCTGAGCATGATCTCCCTCTCCAATTTAAGAGCTATCTCCTTCTTCCTTCTCCTTCTTCCTCTCTGGAAAGAAAACATTCTCTTTTTTTGTCCAAAGTATCTAAACTTCTCTTCTAAAGCATTATCTATCATGCAGGTTCATACATACTAGGATGGTTCCAGGGTAAGTGATTCTGATAGTTTTGATAACTCTGGAGGTAAAGGCTGATGTCATTGATCATGATGTGACAAAAATGAAGACAGTCTTATGCTAGGAAAAGAAATCTGAATTCTATGCATTGGCATTTAGTGTCTACAGCTAAATAGTAGCTAATTGATTGAAAGGCTAAGAGAATTAAGATAGTTCAGCCTGGAAAAGAGAAGGCTCTGGGATGACTTTGTTGAGGCCTTCCAGTACTTAAAGGAGCTACAATAAAGTTGGAGAGGGAGTATTTACAAGGTCATGTAGTGATAGGACAATGGAGAATGGCTTCAAAATGACAGGGGATCAGGGTTAGATTACAAAGTAGGAAGAAATTCTTCTCTGTGAGGGTAATGAGGCCCTGGCACAGGTTGCCCAGAGCAGCTGTGGCTGCCTCTGGATCCCTGGAAGTGTCCAAGGCCAGGCTGGATAGGGCTTGGAGCAACCTGGGACAGTGGAAGGTGTCCCAGTCCATGGCAGGGGGGGTGGGATTGGATGATTTTTAAGGTCCCTTGCAATCCAAACCATTCCTTGATTCTGTAATTCTATGATTGAAAACCTTTTGAAGACCTCAATATATAGACTATATAAAACCTAGAAGTCCTGTATTCTTCCCATGATTCCCTGGAGGATGTCCATTCCTACATGACACTTTTTTCTTTTTTTGGACCTCAGTGATATCCTTTGATGGTAAAATTACTAAATTATTTTAATAAAACTATTTATTTTTGTTGTTAATATTACTGATTCTGCCCTTGTTCTTGTGCTATGAGAAAGTGAAGTTAAGGCTTTTCTCCTTTTCCCCTGGAAACTTTACAAAGAAATATTGATAATTTTAAACAAACATTTGAAATACACAGATAACAGCACTCAGTTGGATAACAAAATAGAGATGATGGGAAGTAATCTGAAAAACTTTATTTAGACTAATAGTGATAAGACATTTTTTGAAAGAAAGTCCAGACAGATAGGTACCAAATATGTAAAATAATAAGCTATAAATACATGTGCTAAATACAGAGTTTCCTAAGCATTTTTGGAAAGGATCCCTTTATCTTGTGGCTAAATGCTGGAACATTTTCTAGTTTTACATGAAAAATGCTGCACATTTAGGGGTCAAGGCTTCAAGTTTCAGTGCATGGATGTTGTCTGGATCATAGGCACTGTGCCTGTTACTAGGCAAAAGGCTATTCCAGTGCTGGGGAAAGTGATAGAGTTTTAAGTGAGGAACAAAAAGCTGAATTTTTCAGAGAGCTGCCACATTTGTTGTACAGATAAGGCTCGTCTAATTAAACTATCATTGCAAAGTCCCCAGATTCCCCAGGCCCTTCTTTTGCTCTTAGCTGGAGTTTGGATTCGGTACTCCAAGAAATTCAGTCTCTTTGAACTCTTTCCTCTTTGAGTTTCAAGGATTGTTCTCATCTGAGCTATAAAGAGCCTCTGTTATCTGTAAGGGAGTGCAGGAGCATCTATCCTGACTGGACCACACAGTGAAAGAGCTGGAGCACTGAGCCAAGCCTCGTACCCATTTACTCCCTCCTGTCTGTTTTCTCTCATACAGAATTCCCTCTCCATAGCCTTGCAGAGCAGAATTGCTTTTAATGAGGTTTATGATAAGCTCCTGATGTCCTTTTCCTGCTCCCAGAAGCTGTTTGCTAAAGGGCTCACCTTCAGTTCCTTTAACTAAAAGCAGTTCTGCCATCACAAAGTGCCAGTGCTGTTGTAGGAACAGAATAATGGGAAGATCACAGGAGGCTCAGCCAGGTGCAATGACCAATGCTTAAACCTTCAGAAAAATGGTCTGCAAGGGTCAGCTCTGAAATAACTTGCCAATATAAAAGTTGCTTTCTGTAGGTTTGTCCCTTTGCACTCAGTCTGCTCCAGGTACACCTGAATGGATACACACATAAATTCAGGCATTATTTGTTTCTTGGGGTGCAAAGCATACATCAAATATCATATGAGCTAAATATCATTAGCAGGACAAGTACTGCTGAATATGGGGTATGACTCTCCTTAGACATGCATCAGAGAAGTAAAGAAGTGAGAAAAAAGAGTTATTTAAATTAGTAAACAGTGCTGGCACACAAACAAATAGGATAAACTGATGGTGAATAAATCTAAATTGGAAATTAGAAGAAGATTTCTAGTCAGATACTGACATTCTTGAAAAGCCTTCTAATAGGTGCAGTTAAGTCAAATAATGGAACTAGTTTTAACTTGCAGTTCAATGAATTTATAAATGGGATTACACAATGTAGATGCATAGCAGAGAGCTGGGTTAAGTGACCTTGGAAGTTCTCTCCAGTCTTACTTTACATTATTCTTTCTAATTATTGCTAGAACTAACCTTCAGCATGACCTTTTTTCAGTTTTCTCTTCTAACTTACCCAAACTTCAAATATTTTTGTTGAAATTTTGCATTTCTAGTATGGAAATTAGCACTTTCTTCCCTCCTAAATTTTTTATAGTGAAATTATCTGTGCGTGTTACAGGAAAAATTTGTTGTTTTGCTCATGCTTTGCAGACCAAATTAATGGAAAAGATTTAGTGTTTCCATCTCTGAAGGGTGGGAATGAAACTTGGCAGGGTCGCTCTCTTTGTGCAATTTGCTGCCCTATGGAAAATTTGCCCCACTTTTTATCCAGATTCTAAGATTCTGAGAAAAAAAAAAAGGCAGTTGACTCATGGCCAGCAGAAACTTGCTGGAGGCTGGTAGCTAAGTTTCCAGGTAGTGCATGTACTGAATATGTGCCAGATTTTGTGTGCATAACCAGATTGCACCATGACCAAGAAGAGCAGGAGCCTTTTCGTGCCTGGGATAGGAGGGACTGAGCCTCACTTCTGCTGGAACTGAGCCCTCCTCTTTCCTGAGGGCTGCTGTGGTGCCAGGACTGAGAGCTGAGATAATTTTCTTGCTGCTTAATTCTTCCCAGCTGGAGCTTTGCTGTGTGGAGGACAATGAGGAGTGGACACGTGTAATTTTGACATTTCCTAGGTTTTGCCATGGAACCATCAGGAGTAAGTCAGGAAAGGACCTCAGGAGATTATCTAGTCCTCTTCTGTGCTAGGATGGGAAGAAGAAACAGTCTGGATGATGTTCATCTGTCCTTCTTTTTCTTGACAACCTCTAGTGCCACAGTACCTCAGTGGTCTATTCTAGCACCTAACCATATTCAATTTCCTTAAATGCTTCTTGATAGCTAACCCAAATATTATTAACTTGAATGGACACATGAAATAGTTTATTCCTTTCACCTTTACTTCTACTTTTGTATTTTTGTCGCCATTCCTTTCCTCCTCTTATTGAGATTTGAACAAAATCTAAGTTCTCAATATTTCCATGCTGGTGGAAAGGGGACTCTCTCTATTTGGTGCAAACTTTTCTTGCATTGCAGTGTCAAATGCAGATCCCAGTCCTACAGCTGGTAGCTGGTGCTGGGAAGCATCGGATCTCTACAGACTGCACATCATTCCAATGGGACATTTTCCTTTTTCCCCCTTCCAATATCCTAACTTTGTTCATTCAAGTTTATTGGTATCTCCCTGATCATTTTCCACAGAAATGCTCCCTGGATTTCCTTCAGGATGCAGCAGTCTAAGTCAGTCCCTCTTGAACCACTTGGTTTATTTAAGACCATTTCTCCAATTAACCAAATTAACCAAGTTCACTTTGTATTTAAGGTTACTTCCCATTCTGTCTGCCAATCCTTCAGGTTTGGAATCCTCTGCTAGTTGAACATTATCTATGCCATTAAAACATTATTTGTTGAGTTTTGGGGATTTGACCAACTTCATGACCACAATACAAAAACCTGAATGATTTGCTGAGATTTGTAAACAATTGAATAAATACTGCCAGTGGTGTCTCTGATATTTGTGAATATTGGATATTGCTGATATTTGTGAATATTGGATACTTGTGAACTCTCTCACTCATGCAGACATTCACACACAGAACCTGGCAAAAGGGTGGCAAAGCAACTTCTAAAGAGAGACTGCATGTTGGAATCAGGGCACTGCTGTTCTCATTCAGCTTTTCTTATCTTCTGTGCTTCTCTGCATTGGAAAAACACCAGTTAGAGAGGCTTGGGAAAACAAGAAAACTTGAATAAAATGTAGAGGGTCTGTTGGGATTTGTCCACGTGTATTGTGTTCCAGTTCCACTCCCTCTTCCTCTTCCCTTGCTTTTTCTTGCCTCATATTACTTGTTGTGTGTGTGTATCTGTACATGTGTCTCCATGCCTGCTAGATCTGAGAAGAAAGAAAATTAAAATAAAAAACAAAAAAACTTAATTTGATCATTCTTTCACTGCCTGTATTCCTCTCTGGAGTTCCCATTGTTTCTGATAGTTCTCTTGCCGTGGGGACTGGATTCTTGCCAGGTGGGTGCCAAAAGCCAGTGAAAATAAATAGATACATACTAGGGATTGTAGAGATTAAAATACCTACCACTCTGAATTACCCGGGGGTAATTTAGAAATACCATTTTGTTAAAGATACCTGACCTGCTTTTATTATACAAAGGATTACTGATGACTGAACCAAAGGAGAGATAATTTTTTTAAGTCCTTGATTAAGAGTTTATGTCTTTGTCGCCTCTTTTTTGAGAAGACAGATGTGATGAAAAACAAGATATTTCCCATGACTCACCAAAGAGAGAAAAAAGTCAAAGGCAGCCCAGTAAATACCTCTCTTCCTGCAAACTGGGTGATTATGTTTCAAAAAAAATAAAAAAGAAGAATAAAAGGCTTCAACTTTTCCCCTGAAATTGGACTGCACTGTACAAACTTATTAGCAGGTTGACCATATGTCTCAATGAGACCAATCTATCTTTGAATAAAGCACTTCTATCTCTTCCATATCCCTGGGCAAAACCAATGTTCTGGAGCTAAGATTTTGTACTTAACTATAAGATAGTTGAGTGGATTTTTCTTTAATAAGATTAAATAGAGCATGCATTTATCTGCTCCAGGTGATGTGGCAAGTGCAGAGATGAAAAAAAAAAAACACTAAAGAGAAGAGGGTAGGTTGAAGGTAAGGAATCAATAAGCAGATGCTGGAAGTTATTCTTTTAGTGATGTTGCTGTATATTCATCTGTTTCAAACATGCTGATTATTTGTGAAAAAGTTCATTCTGCAAATGCCAGCTTCCAAGGGCAATAAAATACAAAAAAAAAATGTTGCTAGGAAGCACAATGAAAGACTACAGTGCTACATCTATTGCTTCATTACAAAGTAAACTTTGTCTTGACAGCAATTACAGTAATCAAGTTTATGTAATTTGCCAGAGTTCCCGTCTTTCAGTAGCAATTCTTAAAAATCAGCAGATGAATGAAATTGCACAGAATATTTTGCATGGGCTTTCAGTATAAACAGGTGTGTTGGACTAAAATGGAAATACATATTGACAACACAGAAAAGTAGAGTTCTGGGAAAGGGTTATTCCCTGTCTATCCATGAAGGAATGCTCCATTGCTAGGAGTTGCCACAGCACTCCAAAACAAGGAATTCAGCATCATTCCACACTGGGCGGGACATGGGATTAGTGACTGAGTGGATTTATAATTTCTTAATTTTATCACTCCGTTCTCTTTTCCCTATTAGCAGGGTCTTTTCAAATATTTCTCTCTCAGAGAAATACCTCCAAGACAAACCAGCCTCATGAAGGAGTCCTGGGAGCTGGAAGGAGTCCTGGAAGGCCACAGGTTGCCAAGGATTATATGGCAGCAGCAGAAGAGCAGAACAACGGACAAGTTTGAGATCAGATGCTTCCTCTATTTTTTCCAAAGGAAATATTTCCAGGAAACAGGCTGCTGCCCAGGTTAGAGCTCTGTGGAAAGACCCTATTACACTAAGGATACTACAGGAGGTGCAGAAGCAGATCAATATGTGTCTAAGTGTTTTAGCCTTACTTTTATTATGTTTGACAGTGATGACAAGATGGTGTGTGTGTCACATACAGGATGACTAATGTGTGTACATGTGTGAAGCCCTTGCACAAAAAGGTTTTCCCATAAACTGCTAGGGAAGAGCAAGCTCCCTGTGAGCAGATCAGAGCATGGATTGAATCTAAAAGCAAAATGAAGCAAGAAACAAACCCCAAACTAATTTCAGGTCTTACGAGAAGATGTAATGGCATCAGAGTCTGGAAACATCTACCACAAGTGGTTTCAATCCTGAAGAGTTTTCAGGAAATACTTGTCTTGGGTTGTGCTAGAAAACATGTCATCAGGATGTTGTCTGTGTTCCTGACCCAAAGGAGGGCAAAATTTGAGAAAGTAAGGACGTAAACCAAGATTTTTTTTGGTGTGAACTGATGAGTTTCTCTTGGGTGAGGATTCCCTCCAACACACCAGAAGTGAACCAACCAACATGAGCCATTTTTCTGTGGAGAGATCAGTTTCTGTAGTAGGCCAGCAGCCAGATGAGGGGTTTTAAAGAAGAGTTATGGTAGTTATAAAGAGGGAAAAAATTTGCAAACACTGATAATAATACTCCTACACAGGAAGGTTTGAGCCAGTCACACTACTCCCCCCCTTTCCCAGTGAGATTCAGAGTTACATAGGAACAGGAGACTGTTTTGGCTGGGATTAGATAGCACAGATGGTACCAAAATGTGTAACACCTACCACAAGTTCTTTAGTTTCGTATCATCTGCACAACAGTTCTTCTCGGCCTTTTAACAGTTCGTTGAATGGAGGGAGAGGAGAAAAAGACATGGGACCATTGCTGGAAATGTGCAGCAAGCACTGTTATATTTTATCTGTGGGGAATCCATATTGGAGCACGTAGATAGGCTCATATAAAATCTTGCATATATCTTCTGTGAGATGGTGTGAAACTTCACTTGGCTCTTCTCTTTCAAGAATCCCCAAAACTTGGCAAGTAAACCTCACAACACATTTTAGAATTACATCAGTAATCATTTTGCAGATACATACAAGGAGGTACAGGAATTTTAACCAGTTTTCCCAGAAGCACCAAAGGAGTTTGTAGCATGGGTGGCTCTTATCTCCAAGGAGCTTCACAGGAATCCCATAGACTTTGTTTTCTGCCCTGACATTAATAGCACCAGTCTTTAGGTTTTTTCTCTGACTTTGTAAGTCTTCTACAAGACATACAATAAAACTTTGCCTTTCCTGTCCTAATTTTTCAAATAAATGCTGTTTGTAACAATTCATCTAGAGTTTGTTTTCCCAGAAATATTTTACTACCAATTCTAATATCATGCTTTTTTCAATTACTCTAGTTGTCACCTTTGTCTACAACAGACACTTAATTTCTATGCTTTTGATAGGTTTTAAGGGGTCCAGAAGAAAGAGACTAGGGAATATACTTTCTTAGAGAGAAATATGAAAATTTCCAAATAGGTACTGAGGTGCCATTGTGATGGACTTAGTAGAAATAAGATTTCCAGGTTGCAATTTCCAAGGTTGCCTATTTGATTTGATTGCAGCAGGTACTCAACACTCCAAGATAGCTTTGAAATATTCATTATAATGTTTTTAACAATTAAGCTGAAAGCGTGGAGTGTTCCCTGGGAACTAACTAGGAAGGGCTGATGGCCTAAATCCTCTGTCTTTTGAATACTCAGCCACACAATTTTGCAGCATTAGAGATGTTTTTCCCCCCTAAATAATGAGAGACCTTTAGCTACAGAGAGTAAAGGAAGACGCTGAGTCTCCATGTTAAATGGAGAAATATCTGCCTCAGGAGTTTTAAGGTGGTTAATGCCCAGAAGGATTTTGCCCTAACTACATTTACAGCGAGCTCCCTGCGGATGCACACAATGCACAATATGGATGTCACTGCATTGGCCTCAGCATCACTGTTGGAAGGACATTGGTTGCTAGCTCATTCTCATGCAGACTTCTGAAGAAATTACATTTAGGATAATGGCAAAACTTTAGTCGGTGTAATAGGCCTGAAAATGTATCTGTGCAAACGAAATACACAATTTTCAAAGTGTCAGGAACGAGAGGTGTAATTCAAAGTCATTATATATCACTTGCTGTAAATATTGTTTTCATAAAGCCAGACTAATCATATACTCAGATAACCCATCCTATTATTTTCTCAGCTCCAGGACTCCTGAATCACACCTACTTGAACCTGAGGGATTAGAGGTTTTGCTTTTTAAATAGCATAGGTGCTGGGCTGGCTGCAATTTTTCAGACCTCTTTGGAGAAGCAGAATTGATTTTTATTTTCCTTGTTTTTTTGAAACAAAAAAATCATTCAGGGCCCGAAAATAGACATAAGTGAGCCTCCTCCTTTTGTAATTGTGTTTTTGAAAATCAGACACGTAAAATCTTTTGTAGCTGTGGGCTCAAAACTCTCTTTTGTGGAAACACTGGTGCACTGTAATTGGTTGAGTGCTGCTATCCAGCCTGAGAGGGTGACCTTTCACACTCTGCCCTAAAAGAACACTATAGAAAGAGAGGTGGCGTAATCTGGGTTAAAGGCTTCTTACTAACATGTTGAGAGCTTGTTTCACACACACACAAACAGTTGCACGAAAGCCCCAGCCTGATGATAACTTAGTACTTTAGCATGGTGCTCTTGAGACAGCCCTCTTCTGAGAGAATAAAGAAGGGCCCCTTAGTTGAAATGCAGGACTGAAGCTCTTCATAACCACTGGGCAACTGTTACGAGGGAAAAAGAAAGTTAAAAGAGATGAGAACAAAAGGGGCTATCCTTGTTACAAGGCTCTGGTTCTAGACCTGAAAACCCCCTTTACCCTAATCTTTTTTTTTTTTTTTTAATTATTTTTCTCTGTGTAGCCCCAGGTTTTGACAGGGAAATCTCTAGTTTTTCTGGGCAAGCATATTCAGTCCATCTAAGTAATTCCATGGACCTGCCTTTTTTCATGATCTCCTTCTAAGAGGAAGAAAGATGGTGAGCATCTCTGTTGATTTGGCTAATAAAGGGGAATGAGTGATTTCTGAGTTTAGGCAATTAAGAGGCAAGTGTATCTTGAACAGCATAAAGAACACTGTGCTGTCACAGTTAGCACACAGGGACAGGTGAAGATGTGTGCAGTCAGTCTTGGGACTTTCACATTTGACTTCAGAGGGATTGAAATCACAGCCACTGTTCCAAAGCACCAGCATGGAAGGTCCTGGAGGCCATGGGTGTGACATGATCCCTTAGCTTTCAAGTCCTCCCCAGGTTTAGCTCTGTGCTGCTGGGTCATGGAAAAGGCTGCTTGCATCTCAGTAGCCCACTTACCTCTCCCATTTTTTGATGCTTACTTCAACATTGATTAATAGAGTACATCTGTCTCATGCAGCTTCTCGCTTTACATTTCCTTTTTTTTCCATGTTATTTTTTTCTAGGTTTTCTTTTCCACATGTTTTCTTTCTTACAAATTCCCACATATTCAAGATTCTCTGCTATTCCAAATTATTACTCTCTTATATATAATGTTAATAAATTGTTACACACTGTCAGTCATTCTTGTTAAAAAAAAAAAGGGATATTTAGAAAATGCATTTGTGGAGATTGTTAACTATTATGTCCCATATGGTATGCATAAAATAAAATTAGATTATAAAATTCTATATTTATTACAATGTTAGACTCTTCCACGATGATTTTTTTTTCCAACTAACAGATAATAGGACTGTGGAATTCCAGAGTCAGTGCTGAAAGTCTGATTTGACTCCGGACCTTACAAACCATGGCCATGATCCTGCATGTCAGGTAGGGCAAAGTGTCTGAATTTTTACTGTCTTCAGTGTTTCTGATAGTTAAATACTTTTTCCCCCCCGTTGTCTGCAGCAGTTAGTTTTTGTTAGCTGTATCTACACTTCTAACTAATTTCCAGTCTTTTTAATTACACTTCTGCACCTTTTCTGTCAAAATCTTTCAGGGATAGCAGCTAAATTTACAACTTTGTCCTTCAGAAGGAAGGCCTGAAGATATAAAGAAGATTGCAAACACCAGGTGACTTGTCTCCCTCATGGAAAGGCTCAACAGTGGTCATCCAGGATGGAGGATCAACAAGAACAAGTAACAACCACGCTGGAGTTGCAACAAAGCAAACTCAACACCTGAAGTTTAGTTTCTTGTGGGTTATGGCTTGACATCATTGCCCTTGGAGGCTGAGGCTCCATTAATTCACAGGGAAAAACACGTGTGATGAGCTTGCCACAGCCCACGGTGGGGATATTTTGTGGCAGCACAAAATCTCCACACAATGCAGCATGATTGGCAGCTGTTTCCTGAGAGCAGCCCGTGGCTGTGCAGGAAAGGTTGCAGCTGCTGGGATGGAGAGCCACTGGCAGTCAGGGACAGGGACTTGCCCACAGCATCCCTTCAAACCAGGCAGAGCACTGGGAGCCTTCCACATCCCTGTCTTTGGAGTCCACCCAGTTCTTTGCCTCATGCCTAAAATTCAGGAAATAAATTGCTTTACCCCCGGTAAATAAGGTAGTTTACATATAGGCACGATTGGGTATCCAAAATAGATTTATAGAAAGGTCTGAACAAAACGGTTGCTGGAAGGCTGGACAGAGAAGTGCTATCATTAAAGAAAAAAAAAATATATATAAAAGGAAGGGAAACTGCAAATTTTATTTCTAAACCTTTCCACTAGGAAAGGTTGTGAAATTTAGGGAAATGAGCCACAGCTGACATGCCTGACAAATAAGTCTCACGGAATCTATAAAGTGAGTTTATTCGTGCCATCTTTTACAGGAAGGGCTGTGCGTGAGTTCTGTAGCGTTGCCGCTGGGGTTGCTGAAACACCCGGCTGGTGATCAACATTTTGGATGCTCATGAATAACCGGAATATGAGCACCTTAAGCACAAATTCAACAAAGGTTTTTTCAAGTTCATCATCACATAGGAGATTGCATCATTCATAGTGGCATTTATAGCCATCAGTACTATACAACCCATGGTAACAGATGACATTGCATGCTGAAAGAGGCCGTGAAAGGTCTTTCATACTGTTTCCTGCTCCTAATGACAGCTTTTACTGCCAGTTAGGACAGAATCCAAACACATGAAGTCATGATGGCTGTAGGTGTTGATTTGGATATTAAATGTATAACCTAGCTCATGCAGCACCAATTAACAGAGACAAGTTTTCAGTGCACAGTGCAGAGAGGACTGTAGGTGTAGGAACAAAAAAGATGAGCCCAAGACAGGATATTACCCTGTTAACAAACAATTTGATGTGCAGAAGTATTTTATACTAAAAATGTGTTTGGATGCCCCCATATATAATCATTTGGACATCATGCCCTTAGAGCCTATTCCAATTTACCAGATTTGTGGGTTGATCTAGCCAGTTTCTCTGCTGGATGTGGGTGACATTTATACCTCTTTGTATACATGTTTTTGTTTATGTGTGTATATTCTGCACGTGTATTTTCATGTTCAGACAAAACTTCCACGCCTATAGAAAGCTCATGAATATTTTATAGCTTTTGTTCACAGAACCATTAAAGAGTTTTATAAATAGTGATAATTTGCAAAAATAATATGTCTGAAAGGCAATAGCACTTTACTTATGAATGACCTCTTTTTCTTTCTCTTTCTATTTCCTCTAGTTTGGACATGTTTTCCCAAGCAGTCTGTGAATGTGTTTACAGGTCTATCCACTCTTTTTAAACCCGGGGCATTAACAGTGTGAGAGTGAACACACACGTACACCTATTCAATGTGCACAGTTCCATCTTTTCCAGCCTACAGCTAACGAGAGCCCTTTAATTGCACTGAAACCTGATCTCTGCCTGGCAAATCTGCTGGTCAGTGCAAACCTCAGGCCACGCTGTGCTGGATGGGTCCTGCCCTGCCTGTGGGTTTGCTGCTCCCCAGGCCCAGCCTGGCGTTGATAGCTCGTGGCTGGGCGGTCTGGCATTCCTTTTTGGAATATAATGTCTGTGTGTCCCCGCATGCGCGTGTGTGTAATAAGTAATAAGGGTAATCCCCTTCTGATGACAGAAGCTTCAAGTGGTTACAAGTAGCAGACCTGTTTTTCAGATGCCTGAGGTAACTGTCTATAAGGTGCAAGGTAAAGAAATAATTAATTGCAATCACTGGTTAAAACGGGGGAGATGATATACAATCGCAAGCTTTTATTGCAAGAGCTTTGATTCAGCACGGGGAGGGTTTTTGGTGAAGTGTCAAGACACAGAGTATTTTTCTGCAGTCAAAGGTTGAATTTAAGTAATCACCCGGTGCAATTTTACCCGTATCAGATGTTCATGTCTACAATGCACGCAGGGGGAGGAAAAGAAGTGAAAGATGGAAACAGAGAGAAAAAACATCCCCTAAATTCTCAACATGCAGTCTTGCTGAGTAACCACATTCATAACCGAGTGGGAGTGATTTGTTCTGACAACACAAGACTACTAATTTTGCTGAATTAACAGCATGACTAGTAGTGGGTGGAGGGGAAGAGGGGAAAAAAATAAAAAAGAGAGATTTGATATGGGCATTCCCAGCCTATTTATTGCCAGGTGATAGGAAAGTTACATGGTCTACAGTATCACAAAAAGTTTGATGTGTTGTTTAAGCAACTAAATATCTGGAGTAAGACAAGTAAAAGATCAGGGTGCATATTCATATTTTAAAATTAAAGCAGGTTTGCACTTAGTGGTGAAAGGGAAAAAATTACAAAAGCAGCTTGGTTTCTTTCTCCCTTCAAAAGCAGAGGGCATTTCACTAAGAGTCCTTAAATTAATTTAAATTTTTTTTATTCCTCACATTTGGAAATACATGAATTTAAGATTAATCTCTATTGAAAAGATTAATATTTTCAATCCAAACTTTGAAATCCACTTGGACAGCCCAGAGCTTCCAGCTGTTGTTTATGCTATTAGTTAGAAAATCCAAGTGCCATGCTTTTAAAACAAAATTAACAAAAAAAGCTCTATTGAGTTAATTTTGTAGAATTATGTTAATAAGCACAATTTGCACTGTGCAGGTTTACTTTGTGGTTTGTGGTGAGTTTGTAGAGGTTTTGTGAGCAAACCCAAATGTGGTGACGGCAAAACCTTTCCAAAGCACAGACTTTCATGATCTAAGCACAGAATTTCCTTTTGTGGTCATGTGTGACGTGGTTTTTGGATAATAAATGTCTGTAATAAGGTTTCCTTAGGTTGGCTCACAGGGCCTGAGCCTCTGTTTTTAATGGCTGTCTTTGGAGGAGTTTTGGTTACATTTATTTTCTTAGAATTTGAGCACTTCTTAGAGACAGCATTTAATGACCTTGAGGCTGATCCAGGGACACATTGCTCACTCACCACTTCAGACCACAGATGTTGACAATATTCCTCTGTATTACTTTGGCCAGTCATTAGGACATGATTCTATCCAGCAGAAGCATCCAAAAAAGGTGGGTAAAGGGGAATATACTTCAGGTGACTTGATGGCCCTTTGAATGTGCAGCTAAAAGCAATTTTGAGCTTCTCTAGTTTTTCCTGGTCAATGCCAGGAGTCCCTAAAAGGGTCAGAAGGATCTGGCCCTGCTCTGCTGTCCCCTAGGACGTGAGGGACCTGTTCCCCACTGAAAGCATATGTACGAGAGAAGTTTTCCAGCTTTGCATTTCATGATTCCCTTCTCCTCAAATCCAAACTGCTGAATGAAGAAATATCCCTCTTGTGACATCTTGGATCATCTAAACTGATACTATTGTCGTGGTGGAAGGGAGGGCACAGGAAGGAACCACATTTGCTGTAGAAACTGGTTTCTATTGGTACACAATTAGAGGAGCAGACGAGTACTGATTTAAAAAAGGAAAAAAAAAAAGCTGAAAGAGAAACCAACATGTTGCCAAACGCAAACCTACCGAAAAACCCCAACAAAAAGCCCAACCACCGAAAAAACACTCCTTTTGTAAGGCACCCTTTGTTGCAAATCAGTAAAAGTTGATTCCTGTAATGAATTAAAATATTCCAAAAGCTTAAAGCTTCTATCACAGTTGACCTTTAAGGCATGTAGCAGCAAAGAAGTTAATACACTTTGCACATGTTGCAGAGCAACAGGTGGTAGAAAAACCCATGCGGGCTCCTTGCATTCCTTACTTTTCAAACTGGTGGCCCCTGGTATTCTGGGATTTACACTACCTCCCCCAGGCTCTGACTGACAAGCTAATCGGTGTGCTGGGAAGCCCTGAGCTATTGATTCCACTGTAACAGAACACCTCCCCGTCAATGAAACTGCAATGAAATGCTTCAACAACGAAGAAAGGGAGGCATTAGGCTGTTGAGCAACTGGAAGAAATTTGCTTGTAGGTAGTGCGGCAGAAATGAAAAGGCTCTCGGGGGCACAAGCTTGAAAAGCCAGGTTATTAAAAAAGCCACAAAGCTGGAGTCTGGCTGAGTGGAGAAAAATAGTTATGGCTCAGTTAGGCGTATCTAAAAGGAGGAGGGAGGGGAACACAGCTTTCAAAATTGCGTTAATCCCCCATGTACTTAATTTCTTTTCTTTTATGGCAGCTTGTAGTATAGCAACAAGTATTCAAGCAGTTAATAATTTTAAACAGTTTAGCTTTCCGTAGGCAATATATCTTTAGCCTTAATTAAAATTTTATTTTAGTAAGGGGAAAATATTAAAATGACATTCTGATCATCCTCTAAGATGGAAAATATATGATAATATGAATATTTTATTAGACAAACTATTATTAAACAGCTGGTGCAAAATCTTAGCCACTGATTAGTTGGGTTTGTTTGAAATGCAGGTCACTATTTCTTAATAATGGCCCAACAGTCTTCTAATGACAATCACAACCACTGGCACAAAGGTCTTAATATCTTATACTGGAATCCGAATATCCCAGAATCGGATTCCTGCAGTGCCAGTCTGGTGGGTGTTTCCCATTTTGGGGTAAAAAGAGTGCCCAGCTCTTCACCTGGGCACGTCTCTAGGGTGGTGGGGCTGGATTAAGAGGTGTTCTGTTTGCTCCAGGAGAGCTGCAGGGATGGGTGAATCAGCTTGACCATTTTAATTGGGATGGGAGTCAGAGGGGAGCTGTCAGAGAGGGACTTTGAGGATGGAATTTGCATCTGCCGTTGATTCAGGAGCCTGTTTGCTGACCTTCAGGCACCGTTCACGTCGTATCTATTTACTCAGTCTTTTCCCAAGTGAGCTGTCAGCTTTTCTTTTGGAAAGTTCTCTCCCCCCTGCGTGGGTCGTGGAGTACAATAAAAAATGTGTAGGCCTTGATTGCACACGAGGCAAAATGGCAACTCACTTAGGCAGCTGGATTAATTTTTCAATGACAATAAAGTAGCTGACATTGTGTGTAAGGTAAAACAGGCAAAAATAGCCTTTTAGAAAATTTTCCACCCCATCAATTATTGCCTGTTGTAGGTTCAAGAATTTTGCCTTGAACATAAAATGGAGATGGCTTTTCTGCACACTGGTTGTATTTTTTTTTTGGTTGATGGTGGTTGTACCACCTCTCTGATTCTATGAATATAAATATATGTAGGGACTATTGTACTGTATTAGAGTGCTCTGATACAGAAGGGGCAGGTTCAATTTTTTTTTTTTTTTGCATCTTAACCCATGTTTTAATTGTACATGTCCCAGGTCTGCTCCTTTGCCCACAGGAGCTGTGCTGGAGTGAGTACCAAGCATCAGTGATGAACAGAGTTGGAGAGAAATGCCTGGCTGGCTCCACAGTCAGAGAGAAAGTATTTAAAGAAAATAACCTTAAAAACCTAAAATCACAGAAACACAACTCCTACCCATACTGAAGCCAATTAGAATACTGACTTTGATTTCAGTTGGGCCAGAATGGAAAAAACAAAAAAAATCTTCCTTTTGTCAAATATTAGACAGAGTGGCACATGCACAAATAATGTATCTTTCCTAAAGCTGACCTATATATTTTTGCCTGAATTCTTTTCTTGTCCTTGGATAAAACTCATCTGAGGTTGATGGACATTCGCAGAAAACTTGGATTTGTGTCAGCGACATTAATTAATCTGAATCCAGAAATATGCAGCCCAACACAGAGGAGTTCTGTTTTACATTTGTGCAGTCTGGGCCAAACTCTCATGGACCTTGCACTCATCAAAATGAAATGCTCCTGCCATGAAATGTATATGAGCGATACACAGCTCAGCTGAATAGCAGGCCAGCAGCTGTAGACCTTGCTAATAAATTCCCTGAATACCATGTTACCAATGTTCACGAGGTTCTTCTAACCCCAGATATTCCCCCTACTATTTTTTTGGTAATTCATTTTGGTCTGATAAATGCCTAAATTTTAGAGACTTGAGTGGTTATCTGCTAGCGTGAAAAAAAAACAAAAACTCACAGGAGAACACAGTGTGTCCAGTTTTAATTTAAGAATTTTGTCAATTTTTATATGATTTTTATTATATAGTGGGAATGTTACCTCATAGGGAAAACAAGTCTGAACTCTTATTTCACCTGTTAAATACCAGTGTTTTAGAAGTCACTTCCAATTTAAAAATTTTGGTCATGATTTCCTTTTAAGGGTCTGTAAATCGTGTTTTTTCCTGTTGCTCCAGAAACTGAAACATTAACAGCTTTGTGTGTTTTTCCAATATGTGTTTATTTTCCTATAAAATACGTGCTGGTGTAGACTTTGGAACTGGACAACACATATGTCTCAAGTCTAGCTCATACTAGTTACTGATATAGAATCTATTTTCTTTCTGCCTTTTTGCTTTATTATGAACATATTTTACAGATTTTCAGGATGAGGATGGGTTGATGCTGGAGGCTTGGAGATAGGAAGTATTTTTCTACAAGTCACACAGATAAATAAAAAAGAAAATAGTTTGTCAGGGTAATTTAAGTCAAGAAGTTTAAAAATAACCAAAAGCGGCTGTAACACATTGAAGGAGATAATCAGATCTGTTCATTCCAGGTGACTGTTAATAATCTTGTAATTATTGACTACTAGTACTGAAAATATAAAAGAAACTAATAGTTGGTTAAAAAAAACCAGAAGGCAAAAATCTTAGGTATGTAATGCAAGTGGGGTTGATTCCTCTTCAATCAATGGGATTTTAAGCTTCCTCTAGGCTTGAGATTTGAGAGAAGTCAGCACTGGCATGGCTTTGAGCAGCTGCTAATGCAACACATGCCTGTCATTTGCTGTTGACAGGCATTAATAAAAACCTAATCTGAGGAAATTATGGAAAACCTACATATTATGCAACCTGGTTTATGTTTTGGCATGTGGCAAGCATTGGTCTGATACAAAAGAAATCATCGTGTAAAACTTTAGTGCCATTGTTTCCACTCTAAGGGCAATTGCCTTTATTATTATTATTATTATTATTATTATTATTATTATTATTATTATTATTATTATGTGCTTAATTGTCCAGTATTCTGACAGGTTTGCTTTGTGGTACCACGGATGTTGGTTTAAATCTTTCTTTTACAGAAGCAAGAATTCTGAACAACATTTACTGACTAGGTCAGCAGCAGGGAAATTCAGCTCTGATATATCCTTTCTGTCCTGATTGTGTTCCTCTTTCTCCCAATTGCTGGCTTCTCTGACATGTTTTGAGTTGTCCCATTCCTTTAGAACTGAAATTTTTTAAGAAACCTCTCCCCTTTTCTTTCTTTTTCCTCCCAACTATTCTCACTTGGGAATGGATTCTTTACACCAACACAAACAAAAAGAATCTACCACTGCCATAGTCTAAGCTTTGGCTCTCTTCTTTTTTTTTTCTGTGAGATTCTTCTTTGGTGTTGATGATGATAAAATACATTTGGTCATGTGCAATTACTCCTTCTCCTGAATTTATCTGTAGCTGCAGGGAATTCACTGGATTTCCCTCTGTCCCTGCAGGCATGCTAAACCTTTATTTACTAGTTTCATCCTATACAACAGAAAACATCTGTTATCTCTTAAGACACCATAAAGTTCAGTTATACTTTTAATTTTTGGTGTGATAAATTCTTGCTTGCTTGCTTGTTTCTCTTATTCTTTCTTATCCTCCGTCCCTTTGTATTTTTGGGGGTGGTGTGTGTTCGTAAACTCTTCGATAAAGTTTTAATTTTTTTTCAATTCTGACACATTTTTGTCATTGCTTGGAGTATGGTACTATTTGAACTCTTAAAAATATCTAAAATATGAATCCTTAAGGAAACTTTGAAAAAAAAAAAACACAAAGGAAAGAAAAAAAAAGAAGAAAGAAAGACACAAAGCACAATCAATAATATGAGGGTGAAAAAAGGGGTAAAACAATTCCATAGATATTCAGGCTGGAATGTGAGTGCTAAGAACAGTCTTTGGACAAATTCAACACAGATTTGGCCTCCAGCTCTGAGCTGGCAATTCCAGTAGAGGACCAGACCTCTACCCTGTGGTAAAGAGGTACAGAATAATGCCTCTTTGAATTAGTTTCAAAACGTTGCTGTGATGCAGACGAATTGCTCCTCAATGCCAGAGTGCAGTGCACCAACATAATAGCATATTGTTAAGTCACACTGCCATTAAAGGATATAGTTATTAATCAAATTAAGTCAAAACACAAAGCAAGTACAAATTAGTATCAGATGACATGTCTCAGTGTGAGCAGAGGAGAAGGAATGGAGGGGACCTGCCATTTTAAAAGAAAACAATCTTTCATAAAACTAAAACAGAAGGTGAGGGAATATCCCACTACGCAGTAACTGGCAGCTGGTATGTGATGTCTGGACAGTATTTGTCTTTAAATTCACATGACAGTCGTAAAATTCTGCAGTATAATTGGTGTCTTTCAGAAGATTTTGGTAAACTCTGAATAGTGTTTGTTCCTGGAGATGTGAAAAGTGTTTACCAAAAAAGATAAAAGTATTTGAAATTTAAGGCATTTAATATTTTATTATTTTGTTCCATTCTGCAACAAATTTTGTCAGTGTGGTTTTTTAGCTTCCGAAGAAATGTTAATTCTCATTGAAAGATGATTTGGGGCTGGGGGGATGTAGTTTACTATTTCCATAAATTTTGTAGAAATGTGTCATTTGTGGGTTGTGAAACTGATCCAAATATTGTGATTTGTGCGTGATCTAGATAGCCTTTCCCAAAAAGAAACAATGCATTGGTTTTGTGCAGCTCTGATAACTAATCACACATGAGCACATGGATTTACCCATCGTTACATCGACATGTGTGGGGGGTGTTCCCAAGAACCACAAGATGTTTCAGCACTCCAAATTCTTCCAAGTACATTTAAAACTGGTGAGTAGCTTATTGAAAACAATGATTCTTATGGTGCATAAAGGTAAGGTAACAACATTCAGGAGTGTATAGGATTAGGATTCTGCATTATGATATTCACTCTTGCAGTAAATTTAGTTTTTTTATGGATCATCAGAAACAGATATAAAATGGAACCACAGCCTTCCACACAGGAGGAAAGGAGGTCTTTTCCTGCTCTGTTTAGAATTTATTGTGTCTGCTGGGGCATTATTTACTTGGCTATCACAGCATAAACTAACTTTAGAATTATTCTAAATTTTGCTTACACATAGATTTGCATTTTTGCTATCTGTCGGTTCAGTTTGGCACAGGACTGGTAGGTGGCTTTGTGAGTTACCTGTCAGCACTGAAGTGTGTTTACTTCATTAACGATTCCTGAGTGTGAAAGTTTGTTTCCCTCCTTCTCTTGCTTCCTGAGTCTATGGTTTCCTCATCACTGTGACATTGCCAAGCGTGGTGCTAACGTACTTCTGCACCAGAGAATGTCATCACACGGGATTACAACCTTAAACAAAAGTCACAGCAGCGAGGCACTCAATCTCAGGTGAATTGCTTAAACAGTGCATGTTTGTATTAGCTCAAATGTTAATATAGGCTGCTCTCTGCCATTATGTATTTGTTATGGGTGACAACACCTGGAGAATGTATCTTTCAGGACTGGGTGAAGAATAAACACAGGTCTGACTCAGTTCCACGCTAATAAATGCACTGAGATGCCACAGGGTTTGTAATTAGTCTACTCACAAGGTAGATCCTGATAGATGAAAGGGGTCTGCAAATAGGGACACAGCAGAAACTTCTGGAGGGATATTTGTACATGATGATAGCTATCGCACTGAGCTGAGTAGACTTTTTGAATCACTAATGAATAACAAACCATCTCCTTCATGGCTTTTTGGTGATAACAAGTTTAAAGGGTGTATGCGTCATGATGAATGGGAACAAAAAAAGAAAATGGTGTTTCAGGGAGAATTTAAATCTTGGAAAGACATAATCTTAATATGCTAGATTCTAGTAATCTTTGGCCACACTGCTTTATGTCCTACAAAAGTCAGGACATCATTTACTTATACTATGACTAAAAATGAGCAGGACTGGAAAGATGTTTCAGGGGTGTTATATTGATAGCAAAGATTTGGAAATCTGAAGAAACAAAGGACTGAGGCTCCTGTCAGATAGATGTAGATTTCCACACATAGAGAGGCTGCTGTGCTGGTGGCTTTAAAACAGTCTGAAACCAAACATGTGTACTTCAATCTTTGCTCAACAGGAATGGGCTTTAAAAAAAAACCCTTAAATTATTTTGTTTGTTTGAGGCTTGTATGGGAGAGAAACCCAGCAATTATTATAGGGTGTTAAAAGCAAATCAGCCCTCATGCAATAGGGTGCAACTCCCCTCAAGCAAGTAAAGCTGCACCTGTTTCAATCAGGGCTTCATCTGGTCTGTTGAAGGTGAGTTTGAGGCCCACCAACACCTTTCAGATGGATCTACCATAAGTCAACAACAGATGATAACAACCTTCAACCCCACCAGTGAACAATCCTCATTCCAGAAGTGTTCAGAGAGGCACATGGGAATACTGGGAAACAAACCTGTTTTTACAAAGAATGGGCTTTCCACAAGTAGCTGTGATTAGTTCTGAATGTGAGCACAGTGAGCACAGTAGTGCAGCCATCTTTTTCTATTGTATCTACAGAGATATGGGGGAGATACCAGAAGATTATACAAATTAAGGAGAATGAATGTATGGTCACATATTAAGGCGATAATAGATTCAAAGAGCTGTTCCTGACTGTGTCTGGATGAAGCAATTCTGGTGATGAACCTCAGTTAAAAACAGTTATCGAGATACAATCAGCTTTACACATTAAATATTCCAACCCCAAAAAGGAAACAAAACAGAATCAAAGCTTCTAATCAGTTTATGATCCAGAGATTTTGCCAACCAAACTTATTGGAAGAAGTAATGTAAACAGAAAGATGCAAGGAAAGTCAGTTAAGTGGAATTTAAGCTGTCAAGCTACACTGTAGAACTCCATTACCATATCTCCTCGCTTTTTTTTAATAGTATTCTCTGAAAAGCACTAGATGTAATAAAGTCAATTTAAAATTTGTTCTACCAATCTTTTGCATCTGTAATTTTCCCATTAAATGTAAATGCCCATGAGGCATGCTATTTGCATTACATTGCATTTACAGTCTTTAAAACAAACTATAAATCCCCTCCTTGTTTCATGTGATTGATGCTGTGTGTATAAATACCACCATAAACCTCAAAGGGGGCTAACAGTGACAGTAAATTAAAGTTTTCAAATCTGGCAGCATCTCAGCACTTCAGCCCTTGATCTTCAGCAGCGTTGTTAACCCCCACCTCATTGCCCTCCTGAACTCACCTTTTCCCTCCCCCTCTCTTTTTTTCCCACCCCTCTTTCCCTATGCTGTCCTTACTCTGATTTCCTAGGGAAACACCTTTCCATCCATGCAGGCTGAACAGAATCAGGAATATGCTGTTAATTAAAAAGGGGTTGCAGCTGTTTGCCAGATAGAGCCAGGTCTGAACTTTGTTGTCTTGGTGTATCTGAGTTTGAGACTCTCAGGTCATCTTGGCTTTGTAAACAATAGTCAGCCATAACTCTCCTGATTACTCATTCCAATAATTAACTGGCTTTCAGGGTATTTATTATTTCTCTTATTTTGGGGTTTTTTTTGGTGCTTTCCCCCCCCCCCTTTCCCTTCCTCGTTTCTGCTTGCCTTTCTCTGATGTGCTTTCAGGCCATATGCAGAAGAAATTGAGAATTGAGAGAAATTTTCACCAAGTTGGAAGAATGCATCATGTCACTATTCAGTTTTCTGCTTATATAGGTAGCCCCACTATTCCTTACCAATTTTGCAATAAAATTGACCTTGATTTGATCCTATTGAATCTTGTCTTTGAAAGATATCAGCTTCCCAGATGGTAACTACCACTGTTAAGTAGGAGACAAGATTTATGCCAAAATTAACCAAAAGACTTCATGGTGGGCCAAACACAACTTTATCATAGCTAAAATGTACTGCAAGCTAATGCTCACCTAGCACCTCTATGGGTCTAGCTCTCTTTTTTTAGTATCAGACCAAGCACTAACACCACAGCACTCTATCCTGTAGTGTGGGAAAAAAAAAAAAAAAAAAAAAA
>VYXF01012755.1:2112723-2296943 GCA_013397295.1 Polioptila caerulea | reverse complement strand
ATGGGGGGAAAAAAAAAAAAAAAAAAAAAAAAAAAAAAGTTTTATTTTTTCTTAGGAAGAAAAAATATTTAGGTAGATTGCTGATGCTACCATAGAACATGTGCTCAAATCTCCAGGGCAAAGGGAATTCTTTCCCAACAAGTGAAATGTTTATTGGTAAGATTTTAAAGATTATGGTCAAAGTGGAAAGGGGAAGGGGGGAAAAAACAGGTAAAATCTGAATGGCATTGAGGTGACTTAATTATTTCAGGCTACTAATCTCCAGAAGAAATCCCTGAGCATCCAAGAACAGGTAGAGTGTTGCAGGTGAGTACTCTGTGGGATTTGCATAAATCTCAGGGGAAGGGAAGGCAGCTCTCATCACTTTTTTTCTCCTACACTTCACACTCAAGTGGCTCTTCTACTAAGGAGTGAGATTTCTATCCTATCTATGGCTTTGTGAGGTGCTCTCTTCTGTAAGCCTCTCTGTGCTCTAACCTTTAGAAGTCAGTGATATCCATGGCCCTAACAGGCTTTATGAAATGGAGAGAATTACAACCAAAATGCTTTTCCTGCAGTGTTTCTGAAGACCACTAGAATTTGGTAAAAATTAAGAATGTGAATGATCATTTGTATCACTAAAATGGCTGGGATATGTATGGTTATAAAGGGAATAGAAATTAACTGGAAGCTGGGGTGACAAATCTGAGACCCAAAACAAAAGAAGAGATGCATTTGGACTGCATTCCCACTAAAACAAATTTAACAACTACAGAGGATGTATGCCATTGGTATTTTTTCCTGAGGAAATGTGTGATCTGCCTGTCTTGAACATGGATAATGGTATTAACAGTCTGCATCAAACTATGCAGAGCAATGACACAGCAGGTGAAAGCTGATGGCTCTTCAACATCCTATAAACTGATTCCCATTGGGTTTTATCTTGGAATTCAGTTATCCACTAGTCTGATAATGCCCAAAGGAAACCACAGTACTTCAAGTCTTTGGACAAGAAAGAGGTTTGGATGTGTCCAGATCACATAAAGCAAATCCCAGGTTTATCTATGCTTTTGGCTGATATTAACATTTCACTGAACTTGGCCAATTCTGGGTCTAAATTAAGCCACCAAGCCAAGCCTGGCTGCCACATCTTGGTCTTGAGAGCCATATCTTCTCAATATTGCCATAGGACTGTTTTCTTTGGGTTGAAAATTATCAGTTTGGGGTTTCCCATGTTTCTGCTGTGAAGGAATTCCCTTTAGCAGTATCGTGAGTGCAAGAGACTCTGCACAAGTCTGGGTATGTGTGTAACACCCTGGCAGAGGAGCTGGCCAGTAGCCTGGACACAGAGAGGTGTCTGTGGATCATTTTATATATACTCCTTAAAATGGATGCTGATATGGAAGGGTTTTTTAATTGATTCTCCTTCTAAAAGTGTTAGAGTAGGAGTCAGATATTAAAAATTGTTAAAAATACCATTGTTTCCATTCTGAATCATCCCCCTTTTTACCCTTTATGAGGGATCCCTGTGTCCCTCTGCCTGTTTTGCCCTCTACTGTTCCTTCAAGTTGCTTGGACACCCTGTTCTTTCAAAGTTATTACAGCACTTTGATTGCAGTCAGCTGTGTGATGCCTTCAGCAGTGGTCTGGGGACATGGTCCCTAATCTTATGAAGAAGTCAGTGAATGGGTCTTTCAAGCATCCCTTGATTTCCTTATTAGAGGGAGTTCACTCAAAGGCAGAAGCTCAATGTGTGTCTTGCAGGTCATAGAAATAACTCAGGACATTCCTTCACCTAGAAAGGAATCTCTTGAGAGCCCAGTTTACTGCAATCAGATTCAGATTTACAAAGCAAAATGAATAAAGCCCAATTTTGATACTACTAATATATAAACACTCACGCATCTATATATTTTAAATACACTTAAATTTCATTAGCAATGATTGTTTAGAGAAACATCATTACATTCCAGGGCTTGGGAGCCTTCTCCAGGGTTGTGAACAATCAAAGATTTATTTGAGCTTTCTGCACACTGGGAAATGAAGACACAGAATCTCATTATCATGTCTATTAAAAGGCAGAATCTGGGGTACATCTAAGAAAAGATGTATTACTTTTTAAACTGCACTGCAAACTGTGAAGTACTACAGGGACTTGAACTATTTAAAAATACTCTGGGCTTATGAGTAAGAAAAAATAGGGTCTCTTTCCCAAACAGTATAAAAATATCACACCATTAAATTCTGCTGTTATTACAGTCTTGGAAATATGATTGTATCTACTTTTGCTTGAAGCTGGTTGATCCCTGAGCTTGATGTTGGGGTCGGGGGACCATGGAGGGCTACCAGAGTGAGTTACTTAGGGGACAATGCAGTGGGGGGTATGAACAATGACCAGTTAAATTCTAGTTAACCCCAATTATAAACCTTCACCTTTGTTAATTAGATTAATTCATCAGCAGGCACTATGCTTACAGTGTCTTGGAGGTGTGTGATCCAACATTTTCACCATTTAGTAAAAGTTAAAATCTTTCATGTCACCAGTCTGTTGCGCACAAATGGCCATGCAATATATTACTGTAAAGGTAAAACTGGGTTAAGTTTACCTATAAATTAAAAGGTAACATTTATTCTAAGGATCCTTCTAAGAAGTGAAAAATTTGCCTCGCAAGCACTTTCTGCAGTTATTAAAGATCTCCAAGCTATGAATCTGAGAGCTTAATTAAAAGCAATGTCCAAGGAAGGAAAGAAAAGGGCTGAACAGCAGTGCAGGCAATTCTCTTAGATTTTATGTCTCAGTCTTACCTTGATCACTGTCCAAAATTTTGCATGCATTGATGCAGTGTCTTAACACACTGACCCCTGGAGACCTGAGTGCAGCCAAGGTCCCTCTGAAGGCCCCAGGTGATGGTAAATGGGTGGCCTTCCAGAGCTGAAAAGTTGGTTATATCTTTTGGTGCCCTGGTGGTCAAACTTCCATGTGGACTTCCCATCAGAGAAGCAAAGTTTATTTTACTGCAGGTGTGGAAAGCAAAGGGCAGCCTTGAACAGCACCTGTTTGGTCTGTGTTGGCTTGATAAATCTTTTTCACAAATGTGAGAATGACTGACCATTTTTCACGCTAGCAAACACCACACAATTAGTTTGCATAAACAGAGACGAGTTTTGCTCTCAGTCCCACATGTGCAATAAATTTACGCTGATCCTAGTAAATACAATGGGGGTAATTTCTAATTTATATTTGTGAGAGGGCTGCATTTTGTCCATGAAATACTTCCAACAGTATGATTCGATGTTATTTGCAGCTCTTAGTAAACTCTGTAGCAACCCTATGAGGCAGAGATATATAGAATATATGTAGAATGCTCTGTATACAAAATATATCTACATATTTCCAATATGCAGTGTGTAAACTGAGGCAGGAGAGCTCAGCTCCTGACAATGTTTATCTTCCCATTTGAGTAAAAAATCTGTAGTGATAATATTCAAAAGAACCCTCAAGAAAATTCTTTACCAAAATAGGAATATTTTTAATGCTGAGAAATGTTTAAGAACTGGCTACAAAACAGTAAAAAATAACACTGTGACTCATAAAAGTGCTTTGCACTCTTCAGCAATGTCCTATGTTTGCAAAGCTGGAGCTTCTCTTAACCCTGGTTCTTTTCTAATTGTGTGTGAATGTTGGATGGAAGTTTACATTTTGGGGGAAGATCTTTTCTTGGCTCACCACCTGGGTAAAAGGATACAGAAATCACTGAGATTTGCTGAAGAAGCCACATTTTGTCTTTGTAAAAGAGTTTGAAATGTAAAATGTTTTGGTATATGTCTATGAAAATGTGTATTTGCTTAAGAGATTGCTGCAGCACATTTCTGACACTTTATTTCTCTACATTTCAACAGCTACCTGATTTGGGATGTCTGGATTAAATTGAAATTAAAGGAAAGAATATCATCCTCACTTACCTGAGAGGCAGGGAGCAGCTGAACTGGAATAAATGCAGGAAGAACATCTTAAAATTGTTACTCAAGGTAAACAGGAAATGGGTTTAGTCTTAATTAAGAACTATGTGTTTGTAGCTGTTGCAATTGCCCTGTATCAAATATCCAGAACACTGCCCCCTTTTTCATACGCTAAGTAGTGATATTGTTCTGCTACTCTCTCCTTGAAAACCAAAAGATCTTCTGAGGCAAGCAAACAGAAATTCCAGATTATGGAAATTAATTAAAGCACACAATGCTGCCTTTCTCAACGTTCAGGCTCAACTAATTAGGGATTAGATTATTCAAGAGCAGCAGATCAATTAGGATTGCTTGCTGTAAAAAAAAAAAAAAAAACAAACAACAAATTCTCAGTGAAATATAGTTACCTGTTGAAAAGTGAAAGAAATTGGGCTCAAGCACAATGTAGGGATCAAGGCACAATGCTGCACGTTGACAAAATAAATTATGAAAACAATAATCATGTTTATCCAATCTCTTTGTGCAAAACTGTTATTTTGATTCTAGTGCCAGCTGTCTGAAACTTTAATTTAAGTGCTTGCTTGAGGCAAGACATTTGGGATACTAGTTTAGAATGTTTTATAGCCTAAGCAATATGTTTTACTAACATCAAATCCTATGATGATGATTTTAATGGTAACTATAATATGTTCAAGGGGGTTCCAGAGTGATCTTTGATTTTACCAGAATGCTTGCATGCCTAATGAACCCCGATATTTTTTGGCTTCATTAGCTGCCAGCTCCCCAGGAGACTTCTCTGCAGGAGGTGAGTACTTTGTATTTTAAAGGGAGACATACCAAGTAACACACTGCACTTTACATTAGTGTCAAATGAATGTGTGTGCAATCTGGGGAAATGGTTAGTGAAAGAATTCTCTCCACATTTATGTAATACAAAAAGACTGATAAAAATAAATACTTTGTAATACTCTAAACTATCCATTTCGGTGGTTGATGCTTGTTTATATGCTTAGGAAGGATATATTATCCCTTGACTTGTGGTCAGAGACTCTTCTCCAAAAATCTGGCCTTTTTTCTACTTGTTCCAGAGGCAGCAGGATTGCACTGCTAGGGAGAATCCTGCTGAACTCGATGGATAGCCAGGATTCAGCTATTTGTGCTGGAAATGGTCACAGTGGTCAGAGGTCTGGGAGATGTCATTGCTCTTGAAACTCTGGCTCTCCTCTTGCCCCCACACATCCCACAGCCCTTGTGCCTCAGTTTCCAGCAACACACCAGGGCTGGGGACTCTTGCAGGGGACTTGGGGCTCCTGTAATCGCTGGGCTCGTGGCCAGCACTGAGTGCTTACCAAAAGATTTGGGCGAGTTAAGGTTTGGAAGTGTTGCCCAGAGCAGCTGTGACTGCCCCAGCCCTGGAAGTGTCCAAGGCCAGGTTGGATGGAGTTTGGAGCAACCTGGGATAGTGGAAGGTGTCCCTGCCCATGGCAGGGGGTGGAATGAGATGATCTCTAAGGTCCCTTCCAACCCAAACCATTCCGTGATTCCATGATTTTATAATTCTTCACATATTCCAAGAGTTTTCTGAACCCACGGAAGTAGATGATGGAAATGTTCTCAGTGGGTTTGTCTGGTCTCTACTAAAAAGCAGCATGTTGGGTAAAAGCCACTGATGTATATTTTTTAACTAAAGGGATTCCACTCTAAAGGGATTTCCAAATGCAAAGGTTTCTTCAGGGTAAAGGTAGCGTTCTGTGCTTTCTTTATTTTTCTCTCTCTCCTTTTTTTTTTTTCCTTTTTCCTCTAAGTTTACTTGTTTTGAATGAAATATATCCTTTTCAATGAGTTTTTTTGGCACTTTAACACATAGCCTAACCCAGAAGTTAATGGCTTATAGAAATAACAGCTTTGAAAGGGATCCTTTCAAGGAAGGAGAAGGATTTAATTTGCTACATGTTAACACTGATTCATTCATGTTTCATCAGAGCAAAACAACTATTTGCACTAATATATATATTATATATCATTATACTATATAGTATTTTTTTCCTTCAACTGATCACATAATTTCAATGATTTGGAGAGAAAACTATTTAATTGAAAATAATCAGTCCTGTCTTTTTTCTAGGTTTTTTTGATGAATATCCAGTTTGAAAAACTGTACTCTTAAATCATTTTAAATGCATAGCAATTCTGGGTAAGTCTTAATAAAAGGAAAGTTTGGGCCTAGATCTCCTGGGTCTAATGTATTACCTGCACGTGTAGCCTTCATGAAGCCATTAAGTTTTAAACTAATACTACATTCCACAACCTACAGCCTCTGGGCCATTTGCAACACTCTGGGATGATTTTTCTGGCCTATGACTTTCCTCTTCCTCTGTTTTTCCTGATGGTTCCTCACAGATCAGCTCAGAGCTATGTGCATTGTTCGATAGAATGAGCAATGAGATCTCTGTTCCCAGCCAGCAGCCTTTTCTCTGTTTAACTCTGTTTCCTCTGTTCCACTTTCTGACTAGATTTTTAGCAGTTTCTTTCTAGTATTACTTTTGAAACCAATTTTTCATTCTAAAAAATATTTGTCTTCCTCATCTTTTGCATGTACAATATTTGGTGAGTTATTTACTCGTTATATATTACTTTTACTGTGGACATTCTCTAGGAGAAATATTAAAACACAGACTTTACAATGCAGGTTACGTGGCTGCAACAGAATAATCCTAATTTGGAATTAGTTCGTATAATTTTTTTTCTTTTTTTAATTAACTGATCTTCCCCTTTCTGATTTTGAGCAATGGATCTGAAACATGATCACACTGTTGGGTGATGTCATTTGGAGAAAGTTAGAAAAGTGATTTTGTACTGTTTTATTTATTTATTTATTTTTACTGCTGGTGACAAAAATATGGAACTGAATGAGAGGTTATTTCATTCAGGCAATTTGTTTTCTCTGATGGAAGCAGAATGGTTCCAAGTCATCCTGGACTCCACTAGGTTTGACATCCATTGGACAACATGGGTCATTTTTATTCCATTAGTGTTTGTTTCCACTGTAAAGAATCCTTTTCCTGCTCAAATTTATGTCAGAGATAATAATCTATGTCTTGTCACTTTTCACTATTAAGGGGCTGAACCAGTTCTGATATTAGTAAACATTTGATGTTCTTGTGGTTACAACAAAGAAAGAGTTCATTCTATTTCCATCGAAGATCAGCAGATGCCATGTGGTTTTGAATATTTGCTTTAAATGGATTGACATGGCTTTTACAGCTGTAACTCCCAACTCATGATCTGTGATAAGGAGAAAATCTCTGAGGTCACCAGAAAATCACCACAGTTTAGATTTTTTCCACATATAAGGCAAGGATGCTACACACCAAGAAAAGACAATGGAGATGTGTTCACAGGGAATGTGGTTTAGTGGTGGGCTTGGCAGTTTCAGAATAATGGTTTAACTCAATGATCTTAAAGCTCTAGTCTGACCTAAATAATTCTATGATTCTCTATATTTTGGGGCACAGCAAAGAAATTTTATGTAGCACAGAAAAGCTGTGCTTGACAAGACCTGACAAAATGAGACAAAAAGCTGTGGCTGGATGTGATGCACTGGAGCTTAGACCCAAATGTACCAACTCAGAGCAGAAACACCTCTAGTTCTTTTGTGTAAGGATGAAATTTTCCCTCCATCTAGGAAAAAATAAGCAAAGAAGTCCCATCATAATGGAGCTCAGGGTACGTGGAGAAAAGAATCTGGAAAGTTTCAGTCTCAATGCTGCAAGTCAGCAGCATTGTTTGGACAGTCAGTTTTGGCCTTAAAATTATAATTGCCATTGAAAGCATCAAAAGCAGCAAAAAACCCTGGAAACACCATGTTCATTAGCTAGGAAAACTCCATTTGTGAACCTCTTGGTGAACACAAAAGGAAGTGCCATAATTTTGGAAGATACCTTTTATTGAAATTTGATTTGATACATATTAAATCTGTGGGTGTAAATGACACAGCTAGAACTAATTGAAATTCTGCACTATAGAACAAGAAGAGAAATTCCATTGAATTTTTATCCAGTTTTCACTATGTGCTGAGCAGGACTTTGAACACTGAATGCTGGTTGGGGCTGCCTTGCAGCACAGGCATAATTAACAATGATGAAATCCATGTATGATGTTTCCTATTGCTTCTCAATTAATGGATTTAGAGAGCAGCCAGAATACAGGAATAGAAGAGCAATAACTTTACAGAAAGTAAGTGCAGAAGTACCTGGATATCCAAACAGTCTAATGCTGATATGAGTTACAAGACCATCCATGAGCACTTGAGTACATACCCATCAGTGTAGTACAGGTTTATCATTACCCAATAAGACTTTTTCCTTTTGTTCCACTCCTGTAGATTCAGTAACTTTGCTTTTACAGTTTGCTTCACTGAACAATGACAACAAATGTGTTGATTGTTGCAAAAACATATATCTTAATATGCATTTTATTCTTTCGACTATATATTTCTCCTGAAAATCCATAACAGATCACAAAGAACACTTTTTAAATAAAAAACTCGTCTTAAAGGCACCCTGTGAGTGCAATTAGAAACATTTCCCATTATACAGAAAAGATAATATATCCTATATGCCCTTAATTTCATACATCTGTTATGCCCTGTCATGAAATTTTTTTCCCCTCCCAAGACAATTTTTGAAGATTTCTGCTAATTTAATTCAATTTAAAGCCTTAATGTCAGCTCAGCAGGTCATGCCACTTTCTCCACGTTTGTATTAGGCTTAGGGAAGTCAGAAATATGATGAACACTTTTCATCAGTACCCTTTATTCACAGCAAATAGCCATTGCATTTCCCCCCACTATTTGTTGAATAAATTTTGCTATTGTAATTTTTTATTTCTTTAATGTATACACAACACCTGTGCATGTGCACACGTATGCAGTATCATTATATCTGGTATTTTTTTAGGCCACAAGTCCTTTGTATTTTTTTCAACACTGCAAAATGTCTTCCTGAATCCCCTTCCTTCAAAATAGTTCTGCAACTATTTTTTGAATGATTATTAAACAATAACTGTACAAATTAACAATAACAAATTAGTTTTTGACATTGTCTTGTAACTATGTTCAAATGATCTGACTTAGTATTATTATTAATTTTTTAAAGAGTTATCAATTCTGCTTGCTGAACAGTTTTCAAGTTCTGGAGCAAGTTAGATGGCTTAGAATTATATGTGTCAGAAATCCATAATAACCTGGATATTACTATATTTTGTTCTGCTTCTATTACACTGCTACTGTGAAATTTGAACTCATTCATTGTATCTGTATCTGCACTGTCAATGAATATCAGGAAAACACCCAAAATGCTTCTTTTTTTTACCTTTTTGTGGGAAGAGTGTAAGGATGGAGGGGGCACCCATATATGAGAAAAAATGCATTATTTGTAAATATGTGTATATATTACAATCACTCTGTCTTTAATTTGAGAGAAAATTCACTTGAAAAGGAAATTACCTGTCCAATGGGGTGATATATTTAAAGACACAGTGCACTCTGAGAGACCAGCTCCTTACCATACACAAACTTGAGGAGTCCTTGGATATTCCAGGCCTGGGCAAAAACATTTACTCCAAGGAGGTGGTGATTGAGGACTCCCTGCTGCTGAGAAGCTGGGTTTCCTCAGAGTGGTCACCATTGTCTGCTGAGACAAGGGAACTCCAGGACTGCTCCACTGGAAACTCTTTGCAGCCTTTGCTGTCTGAACTTGCACAAACATGAGGAGCTTTCCTTTGCTAAGCCCCTGGCTTGGGGTCAGCACCTAATTACAGCAAACCTTCCCCGTTATCCTCACTCACACCACCAGAGCCAAACTGTTGTTATTCACAAGAACATGTTCTCCAATATCACATTTCTCTCTTGACCATGGGTATAAATGATCAGAGTTTAAATTATCAGTGATTCCTGTGACCCTACTGTAACACACTGCCTCAGCTTTGCTTGAGGGTTGCATTCCAAAGACCTTCCCAAAATAAGTCTCAAAGTTTCCTGCAAAGGCCAAGACTCGGCTTGTCTTCCATTAGACCAGCTTTTTTGGAGGTAGGACCTGAAAACAGGCTTATCCTCAAGACCAGGTTCACAGACCTATCAGCCTCTCAGCTGTGTTTTTGTTTTCTTGCTCCTCAAAATGAATTATCAGTTGCAGTTCTGAAGTACTGTACCAGTGGAGAACAGAGTTAACACAGGAACTTATTTATGGAGCCACAGTCAGCATCTCAGCATTTGCCTTCATCCCCAGGTGGGATGAAGAGTCCTTATTTCCTCAGAGGCAGATTGAAAAGTTGTGGAGATATTTTGTTTATGCGTTGCCATTTGAAACAAAATATTTTTAAGTTGTTGAAACAGAATTTCCAAGTTTGACTTTTCTGAGATGGTCCAAATAATTTCATTTTGTGACAATAAAATCAAATAATCGTCAGAATTTGTAAGTGAGGGGTTTAAGGCTACATTTCTCCAAAAGGACCAAAAAGTGGCAGAAACAAATCTGCCCTGTTACTGAGTTGTGTGACACACCTCAGTGGGAAGTTTATGCAGCATTAGTGCTCCAGCTAAATTCCAACAGCTAAATGTCCTGATTGGGACAAGCCAGTTTTCAATGAGATACATTGAGGTTTATGTCTAAAAATCTTCTGTGTCCCCCTCCCCATCAGCATAGCCCTTCACCCACACATTTTAATTTTATCGAGATAAAGTGATTTTCCAAAAGGGAATTCCAACACAGGTTTTGCTATAAATTGTTTTACTGTCGCCCTTCATGTCCCTGTTTTCCCAAGGGAATTAGTGGCCAGGGAAATAAAACCAAGGGGAGATTTTACATTCTCAAATCCTGGGAAAAAATATCTTGGAAACAGTTAATTCCATTACAAGAACCTTGCAGTCTGGGGAGATGGTCCTGTGCCTCATGACTGCACACCAGCTCTAACACTGCTAAAATTGATCAGGAAAGCAGATTTAAAATATCGGTCTAAGGCTTTTCTAATTATCTTAAAAGAATCGTTTCACCGCTTGAAATGAATACAGCCACAAAGCAAACCTTCCAGGCTCTCACCACACACTGACAGACACAGACTAATGACCCTAGAGAGCAGGCCAGCCCTTCTGATGCAGCATCCTCTGCTCTCAAAGACTAAAGTGACGTGTCCTCTGCTCTCCACGTGTTCCGCGGACCGGGAATGGAGCCGCATCACTTCTGACACAATCCTGAAAATGACACCTGTTCAGCACAGGCACCACCGAGGGACTTTCAGAGCCAGTCCCTTGCAGCTATGCAATCAAAGATCAGTTTTCAATGAAATATTACTTACTTGAATCAATGTTGTCTTGATTCTTCGTGAAGGGTGCAGCAGGCATAAAATGTGATATTGATTTCTGAGATGTAGCCTGGTCCTCTCTTCATGGCCATTTCAAAAAATGCAAAGTATTTCTATTCTTTCACACTGCAGATCACGTCATCTTTACAAACTGGGGATCAAGGCCCTTTTATGTTGCCTCATATTTATCTCCTGCCTTTTTTTCCTGTCCTCCTCTCTTCATCTTGCAGTTTTTCTTTCTCCTCCTTGAGTTTTTATTGCCTCTTCGGCTCTCCTCTTAGCTCCTGTTCTAATTTCTGCCTTTTTCCCTGCTCTCCTGAGTGCTTTTAGATTCTGATCTAATTTCTCATGTCTTCTCCCAGTGCTGCTCTCTCTCCTTTCTATCTTTCTGACCCTCACCTGTTCTCCTTTCTGCATCTCTGACTCCAACTCGGCTGCTCCCCTTACGATGCTCTGGCTCTGGATTTTCCTCCTCGTCGTTCCCCACATTGCTCTTGGGCTGTTTTTAGCACTCATTTCAATATAGTTTTCCCTGCTGTATGCACAAATACAATGTCCCAGCCTCTCATAATAATACATCTTTTTTTCTAGGTTGCCTCCCATTTCCACGATTAGCATGCATATCTTTTTAATGAAAGCTGCAGAAACGACCAGGAACAAGGCTCCCTAAATATGTAATCTGTTGCTGCCTGCCTCCCATTATAGACAAGGGTTACTTTTTTTTTCTTTCCAGAAGCCAATATGAATTTAAGTCTATCCCACTGCTTTGCTTTAATTAATTTTGGAGCTAGAGAGGGGTCCAGATCAGAAATAATAAAGCCAAAACTGTCTCGGTGGTCTAGGGCATGAAAGAGCAAGGAATTATTATATTTTCCAGTTATATTCTGGAGCAGAAATTTTAGACAAAAAACTACAATTTTCTGAATATAGTACTGGCTAGGTGACAAAAATTATTATTTTTGCAGTGAAAAGTGCCACAGAGTCTTGACCAACAGGTAAGACACTTTTTGTCTGAAACAGCCTCCAAAGCCAGCACTTCCCTGGTGCTCTGCAAGGTCTCAGAGGAAGGCTCATTATATCCTCCACGTTATCTAAAACCATGTTACTAAGCAGCTTGCCTGTTTTGCCAAGATTTGAAAACAATTCTTGCTTAGTTTTTGAGAGCTGAAAAGATTGCAGTGCATAATGACTTGCCTACAAATATTCTGGCTGATTTGTTGACTGTCATCCCACACACTTGGGACTGATTGTATATATGGCAACAATTTGATACCATAATTGGATGAACCCAAAGCTTAGACTTAGGTCTACACTACAAATAGTTGTGGTTGCAAGCCTGAAATTCTCTTTCAATTACTTCATGTGTTATTTACTTAAGACATACTTTGAAAATAGTTACCAGTAAATTAATTCACTAAGGTCAACTTTAAAAAGGGTGTATGCCCTGTCAACATGGGTTTATTTCAGATTAAAAAGTAAGTAAACATGAAAGTACAACAACTGATAGACTTCTTAAAAAATATTTTGATGCATTTATTTATGCAGAGGCCCCCTAAAGCTAATATTAACCAATCTTCCTTGTTTTCTTGTTAAAGTTCAATGATGCTATTAATTTCCCACATCATGGTCCAAGGAGTTCTGACATCATCATTTTGTACTCTGATTCCTTCATGGTTCTGAGACCAGAAACCTGTATTTTCTCTCAGGGCAGAGAAAAATAACATGGTTACCTTGAAGATACTCCTGACATGGTTAAGACTGTGGACATGAGTCTTCTGTGCAGAGAAGAAGTCCTCTGGCAGGCAGAAATCCAGGGTCTCCCATTGGAGAATCCAATCCAAAACCAATTAGAAATGCCATCTAGGGCCTGATTGCTCTCAGCTTGGCTTTGACCCAGGAACATGCCCTTCTTCTGAACAGGAAATCAAGTTTTAGAAATAGATTTATAAGGATGACAAATTACTCCAGACTCTGCTAATTTACATTTCACACAAGTTCTATGGAAATTGTCAGAGCTGCTCCTAGTCTCAGTAGCAAAACTTTGAATCTCACACAGTTCTCCTGGAGTTATCTGTGTTTAGAGCAATGTGGCCTGACAATTTTGTTTGAGTTTTGTTTGACTAAGTCACAGAAGTATTTAGCCCAAATTAGTACATCCTGCAAGATGAAATGTGAAACCATGGCGCAACACAGACACATTTCCCTTTCAAAGACATGTTTGGAAGAACTTAAGAACTTTGAACACTCTAAAGCTATTAAGTGGTCAGTTTTGAGTTAGATTTGCCTTAGTACTGACACTGATCTCACAGGAATGCAAGAGTCTTTACCACAAATCCTGTGCTAAGGCTTTCCCTCTGTTGTTCCATGATCTCCATGTCCAGTACACGATCTCATGTGATTGACTTGGTGACAACTCACCCAGCTCTGTGTCTCTAAACTGGAAGTTGTCTTCAGGAAGCTTTTGCTGAAAAAAAGTCACTTTTCAAAGAGTCTTCTTTGGAAAATATTTTATTTTGCTATAAATGCCTCGAAGGAAGAATTCAAATTCAGTAGAATTTAATATAACATGTCATTTTATATTCCAGCATGCCAGCAGGCAGAGGTAACATAGCTGAGTGAAAGCACACCTTTCCTCCAACACACCATTTAGATGAAATGGTGTGTACATACATTTTATGTATTTTTTTCTTGGTTTGGTCTTTAAAAGATTTTTCTTCAATTTACAAGCTTTAATTTTTCATAAATGTAACCACTTTTGCTTGGCAAATAGAAGGCTGAATGAAATTTCAGAGAGTATTCCTAGCTGTGTTAGGATCAATCAAATTGCTCAGGAAAATATAGTTGGAGCTTTTGTGGTTTGGACTAATTGGTGGTATTAGTCATTAATATCAGCTTGATAATAATGTGTATCTTAGACATCTGGAATTATTTCTACACCTTGGTAGGTAACTTGGGAGATTGGAACTGGTTATGTACCTGCAGACACCTTGAATTTAAGATAATATTGAAAATTAGTTCGGGTTTCAGATATAAGGATACCTAAATCAGATGGTTCCTATATGTTTAGGCAAAATAAATCCTGGCTCTGTACTAACTCAAACTAAGAGAAATCTGGAGATAGGCCATACATAAATACTTTATAGAGTGTTGTGTACACTAATTAATAAACACCATTTTCTAAGAGCTTTCTGAACCTTGAATAAACATTGCTTAAATAAATGGACGCAAATTATTGATAGAAACTGTAATCTCCCTCTCTAACTAATATTGTTACTGGGCCCTAACTACTTTGGTACTAGAAGATTAGAAGAACAAAACCAAGCTAGCTTTGCCAAATAGGAAAATAAAATATTCCAAGGCATGAAAGAAATAATCTTAAATTTGAGGCCCTGTGCAAATGAAAGAATAACAAATCCTGAATAGCCCAAACCTTGTTGTTGAACTTCTAATGGTAAAATCTGTGCCTTCCACTAACTGTGAGATATTCTTGCATGACTGCAGTGTTGTTTTATGTATGTGAGCCAACCTCCCAATATAAGGTGACAAACAAAAAAGATGGAAAAATATATAAAATGGTAAAAAAAAAAATTAAAAAAATAAAAAAAAAGGTCTACTTGCCACCTCGGGCTTTAAAACTCTTCTTACACACTTCAGCACGAAGTCTATTAAAGCGGAATATAGTGGAAATACAATATACAGCAATGAATGTCTCCAAACCAGCAATTTAGCGCTAAAGCTGAGGGCAGTTCTTATGCACCGACTTTTAATACCGAGACGATTTGTGGTCTCACAAAGTTCCTGCCTTGGGCAAGAATTGTGCTGTGCTCTAATAGGTCTAGTTTGTTGACTGTCAGAATAATGGAGAAATTGGTAGCAGAGGGCCTGAGCGCTGTAAACAGCTGAGATAATTAGAAGGTCTGTCAGGAGGAGAGTGAGGCTAAAGCAGTTTATGTTCTGTCACAGGGAGGAAAGTATTCATTCAGAAGGCTGCTGGATAATGTGGGATGCGTTGCCTTGTGTCCTAGCAAGCTTGTCTGGAGATGGGGAAAAAGTGCTTCTAGTCGTCTTAGTTGGCTTTCTCTACCCTCTTTCCTGCTGCAGGCTTGCAACAGTTTATATTTCTTATTAATAAAATAATACATCTTGCAAGCAAAATGCTGACTTGCTATTTTTTAAGCCAAGCTGCTGGGTTAATGGGATGCTCAGAGTCAGGCAGGGCAGTGCAGGGGGGCTGTGGAAGCTGCAAGGGTTGAAGGAAAGCATGTGTGAAGAGCAGATGTGAAAAGAGCCCTCTCCACACCCCCCACAAAAAAACCCAAACAGCTGAGTGTATGGTTATGTCACCACCTTAAAGAGGATGCTCCTGTATAGACAGAGAAGTGTTCCATAAGTTGTTAACACAAGGATTCTGGTGCCTTAGCCAAGAAACTAGACAGTGGGAAGTTTAGCAATCTAGAAATCGCTGTGACTAAGCCTTTTTCTAGGCAACAATATGCCTAGGGATGGAGTAAGCCAAAGATTTCAGGGCTGGTTTGTGGTTTTGGTTCTTAGTTTAGGGTCTGACTTCTGGAAAGATGGAGGTTGGCTGTCTTCCATGTAAAAAGTCTTAGAGTTCAGAAACTGATTAGTTAAAAAGACTATCACTCAAAACTGATATTAAAAAAAAAAATGCAGAATTTGTATAGGAATATAGTATAGTGCAGAGCATTCAGAAGTGAGTAGGGAATGAGGCTGCTAAGGTTAAGATATTAATACTTAATAACAAGCAAATATTATTAAGTTTTGAATTATAGTGAAACAGGGGGAGAAAGTGGGACAGGCACATGGCCAAGAGACCTTTGTCCTTCTCCTTGCTCTGCTTTTAACAAGTCACACATTAACTTTGCTCTCACAGGAGGCTCTGTACCTCACCAAAGATCCTTGGGGATCCATAGGTGTCAGATGATTTTCAAGTTGCTGTTTATGGATGCTGCCATTGCTTCCATCTCACGGAGTAGAACTGGGAAAACTGATTCTTGCACGCTGTTTTAATTTAATGTGGATTTCTCGAAGGATTACCACATTTTCCCGGGTCTGTGGGAAAGAGAGACTAAACAGAGGCTAGGAGTGGATATTTTTAAAACTCGGACAGTCCAAAGACACCAGAACAAGGAATGTAAGTGACCTGGATCCACTCAAATATCATAGTGACACCATTCAGACAGCAATATTTGGCATAGTTCCTTCTGCAACATCCACATCCCTCCTACTCCACTGCATTTTAGAGTAAGGGGCAGATAGTTCTTTGCCACCACTTTCTGCCCCTGGTTCCCACAGTCCTTCTGAACACCTGAAGAGCTGCTGCTGCTTTAATAATTCTGTTGTCTTTCTGACAGGACCAGAGGAGTCTTTTTTAAGCTCCTGCAGCACTGTGGAGCAGCAGGCAGCAGACAGTGCATGATTGCATTGGGACTTCAGAGCAAACTCCAGCTCGCTGTCTATGGCTGTGTGCCAGACAGCTCCGCCTGCAGAGAGCAAAGCCTTCCAGAAGGCTGAGCATCCAAAAAGGAGACTGTCAACATCCCCCTGAACACTGAGTGGGGGAATCGCCATGGAAAAAGGGAGCAAGCTGGAAAATTGAGGTGTATGGGGAGAAGTGGCGTAAAAGGGCTAATTATCTTCCTATTCCCCCCGCGCGCCGATTAGAGACCACCAAAAATAGCATCTGCTTAAGGAGGAGGATTTTTTTTTCCCGCCAGTTTAAGTTAAATGGACATCCCACCTGTTGTTTGGTGAAGTGAGATCACTCAAGGAAGATGGAGTTGGCCAGAAGCCACCTCCTGACAGTGAGAGGCAGGTCTGAACAACAAAGTTTGGATCAAGATCTGAACTTCTCTCCCATCCAAATGTGCCTGCATCCGGAGGCTGGCTGACACCCATCTCTGCTACATCTACTCTGTGATTATGTGTGAATGGCCCTAGTGCTGCTCACTACACCCCGTGTAATCACTTGCATTTGGGCATCATTCTGCAGGAAAATCTGCTGTCATGATGGCAAACGTGTGTGATGCTTTGCTGGATAGAGATTAGTCCCTAACCCTCACAAGACATCAGTTTTCACCTGGGAACATGCTAACTGAGCTTTACTGATGACAACTTCCATATTTACAGGTCTCATTATTAAGTCAGCTTGAACTCCAGGTTTAAATGGAGGATCATTTCCCAAACTGATATCCAAACACTGCATGCTTGGCAGCCTGTGTGCATGTGCAGTGGGCCTGATCCTGACTCTTCACATCTGGCTCCTGCCTGTGCAGTCTCATGGACTGCAGTGGGATCGTTCTTGATCAGAATTTGATGAATACCACATTTTCCAATGTATCACCCACAGATTATCTATAACATCTCTGATTCATCAGCAGTGTGGTTTACAGGCACATGTAAGTTATGTGAGGGGAAGTTTACTCTGGGGCCCCCTCTTTCCCAGTAGTCCCACTGCCTCTAATTCCCACCCCATTTGCTTCCTTTACCTCCAAGTCCCACTGCTTCAGATTCCTCCCTACTTTGGGTTCTGCCCTGCCCTCTTCACCTCTGATTCTGTGCGGTTTGTGAGAAGCCATCTGGGGATGCATTTTCAAATGTCAATGCTTTTTAAGGAATACTCAATATATGCAAAAGATCAAGCTAACTGGTTTTTTCCTTAGATTTTTTTCTATTTTTTTCCCCTTTTTTCTGTTTGCTCTCTGAAAAATAGAAGGAAAAGAAATTGAAGCAAAGTTTCAGTTTTATGACTGAAATTGAATCTGGAAAAAATCTCATGCATTACATAAAATGTTTCATTTACTTGAAAGTTATTATTATTTTAAACTCTTAAAATGTAAGTTTGACTTTGTTCTGAAAATATCCTTCTGAAACAAAAAAAAAATAAAATTATTTGTTTCAAGAACATTAAACCAAAAGATTCTGACTTTTTCTTTCTGTGATCCCAATAAGTTATTCAGGGTTTAACACATATTCTGGGAACTTGGTTCTCAGAAAAAAAAAATGTCTTTAAAATCTACTCTTGATTAAGATGAGGGAAGATGTGAATCAGAGCCCCTGCATTTGAGGAATCATTTACTCACCCTTAAGGTGGGAAAAATGACCAGAGGTGAAATCCATAATAATTTTTGGCACAGAAGCTCTTTTTTCGGAAGTCACGTACACAGCTGTGATGAACTGCAGATAATGTCATGTATCTCACCCAAAGTCATACAGCAAATCTCTGGCAGAACCAGGACTACAAGTGCACTGTGTGTGGTTCCTTATTATCTGTAGTAGCCACTCATAAATGGTTGTTTTATATAATTATGCACAGACAGTCTATAACCAAAAGTATAATTTTCACTTTGTAATGTCTTCTGTACAAATTTTTATAAAAGTAAGGACTGTATGTAAGCAATCATGGTTGATGCCCTCTGTTGACCTTCAACCAAAAATGAGGTCTTGTTTCTTTGAAAAAGTATCCAATAACTTCTGACCTCATATACACTTCAGCTACTGTCAGAAGCAAAAGGCAATAAATAGTGCTATGCAAAGAAAACAAAATGATTATCCTACAACCTAATAAGCAATTACAAAGGGTAAATTACTTTTACCCTCAGTAATTTTCTGCCATTAGATAATTAACATCAGAAGTATTAATGATCATTTTAACAAATTACCATATAATTATAATGTGTTTCGTCATTTAGCCCTACACATTGTACAAATCCTTCTAAGATTTGTCTATTAATTGAAAATACATTATTTATTGGTTTAGCTGAGTAACAACCCACACTGGCAACTAAACCCATTAAAGAAATGCTGTACTGGCTGTAACTAGCTGTCACCCTGTGGTCACCAGAGCAATTTTGAGTGGATGCAAGTGTCACTGACCGGGCTCAAATTAAGGATCAAATGGAAAACTGTAATGGGTCGCAATATTCACTGGGGTCACAGACCCAGAAATGTCACGTCTCTGACTCGTGTTAACTTCAGCTGGAACGGAGGCTGAGAGTGGAACAAATGCACTCAGGAGTTTACAGGGCCAGCACATGCTGGTGGCAATGCTGCTTCTTAGATTAATTAATTTCATAACATTTCCATAATACAGTTTTACTTAGTGTACTTTTCCAAATCTAATTTTAGTTGAATTGCTTTGCACAATCTGCTCAAAATGTGTTTACGATTCAGAATTTTTAGAGTCCCCTTCTCATTTTTTGCTTAGCTGCCTTTGTAAAATCTGCCTAAATTGGTGAAATAAATTAGGGAAATGCTGCCAAAACCGAGTTTTATACTATCCTAACATTCAAACCAATTCACTTGGGCCAGGTTTTTCAGCACTTCCCATGAATCCTCTTGTAGATGTACACGAACAGGAAAACGGGTGGAAAAGTGAGCTTCAGGAGAGTAATAGAGATTTTTCTGTGGGAAGAGGATTTTGGATGTGGGGGTGGATTTGGGAAGCTGATTCCAAATCACCCATTTCCAATTTGGGAACAGATATGGCCCATGTGACCCGAGCATCTTGTCAAGACAGCTTGGATTTGAAATTGTGAATATGCATGTGGATGAGCCACAGACCCAAAAGGATTCACAGGATGATATGGCATATCTGTGTGAATAGCCTGGAATTCACCCCTGGGCAAAAGCCTGGGAGAAAGCTTGGAAAACTTGGCTCATGTGAGATATTAGTCCTACAGCTTTCCTATGACTTCCTTGGACAGTGTTAATGGTATGTATAACATATACATGTAAAAAAATTCATGATCCCCTTCTGACAATTCCTGAAGAGGGAAATGATTTGGAATAAATTATTCATTACAGAACTACTCAGCTTTGGCAACAAATCTGTAGGTTAAGGGAGAAGGGGAGCTATTCTATCTGCAATGGTGTGTTACAGGCATTCTCAATTTTGGAAGCTTTAGCTTTGTGAATAGTTGATGACATCCTGCCTCTTTCTTCGTTTCTGTGTCTTTTGGGAGCTCCTCTAAGATTCTTCCTCTTGAGAGCCCTGTCCTTCACAGGACTCGGGATCCAGAGGGACAAAGCTGGGTTATTGCTGTTAAAAAAAAATATTGCGTTTCCTAGGAAAGGCAGGTTGCAGCTCAGGTTTCCTCACACCTTGATAATCCTTGTACTAATACAGTTTTCTGCCCCAGGTCCCTAATTCCTGCAGTATGCTCTTCTGTGTGTAGGTAAAAGCAGAGAGAAATGAGCATCCAAAGACTTTTCAACAGCACCTCTGAAATAATAATAATAATAGTAATAAAAATAATAATAAATATAAATTTCAGGAGTGGTTTTCTAGCTTCTTGGGTAAAAGACTTGAGTTCCTCCCATGCTTACAGTTAATAATATAGGGATACAAGGAATGAAGCTCAAGGCTGAACACAAGTGCAATCCTTGTGCCACTAAGACCTCTGGCCCAACTTTCACTGTCTAGGCAGGGTAGGACAACACTCCAGTTATCACTGGCCATTCATTTTCATGGATATCGAGCTTTTCTTTTTTTAATTAAAAAGAATGATTTTTTTTCCACCTCCTGCCATTTCCAGCTGCCTGAACAGCTATGATGACACCTCACAAAGTTGCCATTACATTAGTGATATTAGTATTAATCACACGTTGCTTGATACTGTAATTGAATAGTTTTTACGCAGATGATATTAACTGATAAAATATGGCATCCTCATGAGAAAACATTACCTTGAAATATTAGTGTTATAATATGTTAATTTCTATGGAGGGTACGAGTACAGATATATGAGGAGATGTAAATTTCCAGCACTTCTGCTGACAATTTCCATGTCAACATAATTCTTAGGAATTCATACTCACTATTTTGTGATGACTTATATGATGATGTATAACAACTTAAGGGGCTTTAAAATGCAGTATTTTGACTAATGCAGGTTGGTAAATAGCACGCAGGACCGTTCCTTCCTCTCGATTCTGGGAAGGCTGACGCAAGCCCTTGGTATCGCCAGGAAGTCACCAGCCTGAATGTTGAATCCCAATTTGGGGGCTCAGATGGCTCTGGGCACTTTGCAGCTGCATTTAGCAGTGAGAGTAAAGGATTTTATATCACAAATTGAGGATGACATAGGATAATAATAAAGGGGAAAAAAAAGAAAAGGAGAAAACTGTAGGTGGTTAGTCCAGCATGTCTGGCAAAGCTGTCAGAAATTGGATTTTGGCTTGAAATCTGACTGGCAAAACATAGTCCAGACAGTTTATTCCAGCTGTAAACTCTTAATTCTGATCTATCTTATGTTGTCTGTATGCTTACCCCCAAGAAAAGTTGAACCTGACTTTGTACTTACTCGGATAAATTAAAGTGATCCGTGCCAGGGCCCTGAATTCCCGGACAGAAAACAGGCGGCTGCCAGCACTCTGCCTCGTTAGTAACTTATTACTAGGGGTTGGTTTACACCAAGACAACTCCTCTTGCCTTGCTGGCTTCTATTTAATGCCACTACTCCCCATGAGTTCCTCGAGAAACAACCTGGAAGAAGGAAAGAACCTGAGAGTGGAGAGGGGCACCCCGAAGATGGAGACAGAGAGATGACAGCAACAGGGGTTCTTGCATCCATAAAGAGGCAGCTAACCTGGCTGCTTGCTCTCTCTTGGGCTAATCTGAATTAATTGGTGCTATTTGTGCCTTTGATACTCAAATGCAGAGCCTGGGGGTGGGAGTTCTCATGAAACAAGTGGCCACTTGGGAGAGCCGTCCCAGGTCCAATCATGTCATGGGCTCATTTGTCTCCCACAGTAATTCACTACTCACTTCAGTCACTTTAAATGTAAAACAGCTGCTGCTGCTTAGCCCTCTTTTAAGGTACCTAACCAGCAGCTTTAAACCAATCCTGAATGGGTCCCATCCCATAATAGTCTCCCACACAGTGGTCATTTGGAAACAATTAACCCTTGATTCAAGATCCTCTTAAAGAATCCTTTTCCAGGCTCTTCTCTGCTGCAGCCCATTGCATCTTTGCCTTACCCCTTGCATGGGAACAGCTTTATCCTTTGGGATTCCTGTGGTTTGTGCAGCAGTAACCACCTCTGTGTACCTGCCAGGGTTGCAGTACGGATTTTGAGCCAACCCCATCTGCACTGAAGAAAATTGAAGGTATCATATAAAACAGACTAGTGCTTTATTAAAAAAAAAGAAAAAAAAAAAAAAAGAAAAGAAAAATATTTGTTTCTCCTCCTGGGGGTCTTGTTCACTTCACACATGTTTGGGACGGCTGCTACCCCTCGCCTTGCCCAGTCTCTGGTGATATGATGAACTGGAGATTAATCTGTTTTAAGGGGAAGCATCTGGCTTTGAGCTAATAAAATATCAATTTGTAACAGGGAGGAAAAGGCTCAGCGAGAGGTCTGCATGCTTAGGGCTTTGAGACCCAATTTGATTCGGGAGTTTAATGCCACTTGTGAATTTTAGGCTGTGCTCTGAGCACTTCAAAACCTTTCTCCATGCAGTGGTCTCAGCTTTCTCCAGAAGTCCTGTGTTTTCAGACCCGTGGCCTTTACTGCTGTTGGGGATATCTCCCAGCTCTGGATCCTGCAGGGCTGCCCCCACCTTTCTCTTTTCCTAATGGCTCTGCGGCCAGATGTGGCGGCCCCTCGCTGGGATGTCAAACTGGCAACACCCTTGATCCAGGCAGACAGACACTCAATAGCCAACTTCTGGAAAACCTCCCCCCGCACTGGCCGGCTCTGACACAAACCAGCTGAAGACATTGCAATGCCAGAAAGTGTTACAGCTGGGCTGCCTGACAGATTGGCAGCACACACGCTGATTTGGGGACTGTATTTGGGGGCCCGCGAAGTACTCACTGTCCAGGCACCGAGCCACTAATCACAGTTTACATTAGGCAATCAGATACTTTTCAACTACTGAATGATCTGCTCTTTCCCGCCCCCCTCCCCCCTTTTTTTCACCTTACAGGACCCTGTGTATACAGTACCTCGGTGCTCCACATCTGCATCATGTTTTGAGCCGTATCCAATGCACAGCCACCAACCTCAGCCCAGGCAGCCGCAAGGAGCCCAAACCACCGCGGCTCTCCCTCCTCCTCCCACTCCCCCAGCCTGACTTTTGCCTGTTTCTGTGCTGAATCACTTGGTTAATTTAACCTGGTGGTTACCTAGTTATAGAAAAATCCTACAGGCCTTCATATAAAGGGAAAGGCTTTATGTCATTCTGTGGGATTCTGCCAGCACGTAGAATCCTATGAGTGGCTTTAGATACAACTCCAGAGATCAGATCTTCCCTGAAAACAATAGATTTTAGAGCCATTTTTCTGGCACGCTGCTGGCTTAATCACTTTTATGTTAGAAGTGTTTCATTAGGAATGAATCTATGTCAGCCCCGTGCGCCAATTCTGATCCCTGCCTTGGCCCAGGCACGATGCTGGAGATATATGTTCCTGTAAGATAAGTGTGCCATGGCTGGATGTCTAATGAATATGGCCTCATTTACAATAAGAAGGACTTAGACCTGGCTACAACCCAGAGGTTCTATTCCAAAGAAATGCTGACATTTCGGAAAACCTGGGTCCCTGTCAGAATGAATAGCTGAAATTTTTATCTTTTCCAAGCAAAAAAAAGAAAAAAAAAAAAAAAAGTGCTCTGAAAAATGTGCACAGTATTAAGACATTAAAAGCCCGTTAGGTGCCAATTTAAGGAATATATGTAAACACAGAACATGAAAACTCATATTTTAATATTAACATTTAAGTGAAATTAACAGAAAAGTTTTGTTGGTGGTGAAATGAGATATCATACCTTCTCACCAAGTTTTTTTGCCTCAGCTGATCTATTCTTATGGAAATATTTTGATTTGGATGAAACCATATAGTTCCCACTGATAATTATTTTGTAAAAGGAAAGAAAACAAATTGCACCGTGTAAGAGAGTCCCAGACTTTTCCTGCTGAAAAGCAATTTATCACCAATATCTAAATAAGCTCCCAACTCTCCCAAGTTTGCTTGTGGCGTCAGCTCTTGGGGTTCAAGCCGAGCAAGAAGGTGTTTTAATGGTTTAACAAATGCTAAACTGTGCTTTGTTGGGTTAATATTGCCTTCTTCACTCTTCCTTCACAGACATTGCAACCAATCTTTGCCAATTATGGCTCAATTTCCCTATGCAAAAGGTGCAAACACTGCTGCTTACTCACCTTTCTGAAGATCTCCTCTTACACAAAGCACCAATTAACCTTATTGCCCAATTCCTGTGTGCAAACACACCGCTGATGTGAAGTGGCAACCCACACTGTAGCGCAGATACACAAAAAAATCAAAGAACAGGGTTTATTTGGGGTGCAGATTGCCGTTTTGTGGTTCCAGGGTAGAGCTGAAGACTGTTTATTTCCTTCCCCGGTGAATTCGGGGTGCAAACAACCAACAAACATCCCTGATGACAAAGTGGGACAGGGAAAAGCTGTGGGTGAAGTAAATTCAGTGTATAACTGGGGAGGCACAGTGTGCAAGCAAACACACTTAAGAGTCTGAACCAGAGTAGAGTGGACTTGAGCGATGTTATTACGCATTCAGGCAACTTCAATGTGCCACTAATAAAATTAAGTGTTGGAACATAAATGTTTTAATTTTAGTGCGAATGCTCCAAGCAATACCCCCTCCTGCACCCTTCTTTCCCACCCCCAGCCTAGACTAATCCATTTAGAGACAAATTTACATTTTATTTCTCCAAACCCTATTAGCATTAATATAAAGGTCAGCACTGAAAAGGCAGCTTCAGAAGCTAATGTGCCAGTGTGCTGTGCTCTGTGACCAGATGAGGGCACGTGGGTCTCTCACCCACTGAGTCTGACAAGAATTTGTAATTTAAGAGGGCGGTCCTCCTCTCCCAACATCCCCATAGCTCATGGAGATGATCAGGTCACCCTCTGGAAACCAAATGGCACTGCTTGTCCTGATATCAGAAGGGCCAAAGGGGATGAAATCACTCTGTGAAAAGCCGTCGATGCCATGGAAAAGGTTATATATCATATATATTGACAATATTTAGAGGCTTTTGGGGAAAACAACATTAATTTTGCAAAAAATTCAGCTTCAACAGCGGCGTGCTTTGGGTGTCCATTACTGGAGATTTTACTGAAGGATTATGTGGGGTGCAAAGAGAGTAGTGCTGGTTGGGATATTTGGGCTCTCAGCCCATCTTTGCTTCTGAAGGGGTCCAAAATGTCCATCAGGAGTATCCGTGCAGCTGAATGGTGATGTCAGAGCCTTGAAGAGAAAATGCAGAAGTGCAATGTCAGAAGTGCAAAATACCTGTATGAGAACTCTATGAGCTTGATGTGGTTTGAGGTTTGGTTCCAACTGAGAACCCCGCCCTGGGAAAAAGCTGAATAACCTGGACTAATCCCATTGAATGCACTGGGCCTTCTTCTAAGTATAAAATTTCTTATGTGCTAATTTTTCAGAGGACCTGAGCCAAGGATATTGACCACGCATGCTGGACATCTAATTGACTCATGGCTTTGTGTCTAAATCATATGAATTTCATCTCGAGTTTCAAACAGATGTTTGGTCTGAAATCCTCAGACTTAAATGGGAATGAAGTCAGCTTCATGTCCTGGATCAAGATCCTGTGAAATTCCTGTTTTTGCATAATCACAAAGCAGATGCCAAGGTAAGGCAAATTGGTCTGAATTACTGTCATTCCTCCAGGCAAACTACATCATCCATTACATTTGTTTTTCCCCCTTATGCTTGTGGGGTCTTCCTCCTACTGCTACTACTATTACTACTAATCTGACATTAAAAGCTAAAGATTTCATTAAAAAAAACCCTAAAAATATTAAATCTCAAGCCCCAAATAAGTTGTCAAGCCACTCTAGGCCGAGCTAATTCAAGGATGAACTGATAGAGCAGGTGAAGATGCCAAATGCCATTAAGTTTGCCAAAGCCCAGAGCTGAGGAACATGAAGGTGAGAAGTATATTCCACAACAAATGACCCCTGAGCAGGAGCTCCCTGCTACCAGTCCCCCTCTCTTTCAAATTAAACCAGTAAGTCTACTTGAGTGTCTAGCTTGTTTCATTTGATTCCACTCCAGGGGAAATGTAGCCTCTCAATTAAAGCTTTTAGAGTTTCACACATGAAACCAAAGCATGGAGGCTCCTGGAGCTCCTGTGCAGGACTAAGGCAAGAGATTTGAGTTCAGTTTCTGCCCCTGCTACAAGGAAAGGTCATATTGTTTCACCTCATGCCTCAGTTTCCTTTTCTTATAAATGTGCATGCCCAAAAGGCACTTTTAAAAAATCCAGGTGGAAATATGTGTAGAGTGTCTTTTGCTCATACGTTCTGACAGTGTTTCAGCATCTTCTTGAATTCTCAGGGTTGTATTGGTGATCTTCATTCAACTCGCTTTTCAGACAGAAAGCCATAAATAAAAGAATCAATAGAAAAGCCCAGATGTGTCTCCATAGGTGAGGGCTGCAGGAATGCCATAGTTTTCATACCATCACACAGGCAGACCTTTGGAAGATTAGGGGCTGCTGAATGCATCACTGAGGATCAGCACAAAGTTATTTGCAGTTGTTTCTGCAGTCGTGTTGCTCGGGGAGAAAATTCACAGTATGTCCTGCTGCCTGCCCAACTCCCAGCCACGCTCCCTGGCACCCTGCTGGGGGGTGCTAATGCCCTGTGCCATGCTAGGAGACATGCAAATTAATTAAGCAGCTAAACACTTGCTCTGTGTTAGTTTCTTTCCTCTTATGGCTTGGATTTTTTAATATCTTTTTAAAAAATAATTTAAATCTATTCACGACTTTTTTATAGGGCCACAAGTAGTTTTCATGCATAGCAAATATAAAGCTGGGATTTGTGGGCTCACTTTACATGAGTTGTGATGGAAAGATAAGATAGAGATTAGGGTCTCTAATTCATACATTCATATTAAATAGCACAAAGATCCTGTTTTCAGGGGACAGAAACGAACCTTTAGTAGTATGCATTTAATCCTATAGTCTCCAGGAAGGAATGGTTATTCCCATCCTGATCTAACTTCCAGGGTCAGGTGTATGATTTCTTCTCATTTTTGGAGGAGAAGGAAAGGGACAGTGCAACTTTCATTCTTAGCCTGATTTCCTACAGGAGTGGCTTTTACCTGATCTCCCATTGCCTAAATGGTCAGATGGGCATTTCTACTTCTCTGAATTACCTTTCTTGATAATTCTGAATCTGTCAGGAAATTCCAGACAGGTTTAAAAGAGAAAACCTTTTAAATCCCTCAAATTTGATAAAAACAGGCAGAGATGTAAGGCTCTTATAATGCACCCATTGAGGGAAAGACCTCAACTTGTGGTCAGTACTGATCTGCCAGAGAATTCACATCAGAGAACCACTGCCAATGGTCCTCTCAGAGGCAAAGCCCCAGCTGGTATTTCCAACTTCTTGGATGTCAGAGTGTCCAAGGACAGCCTTTGATGCCACAGGAAACCAAGTGGTTCTACTTCTGTTAGCTACTGGCCTATTTGTTGCTTGGATGGAGAGCTTCACTGAGCAAAAGAAAAAAAAAACTGAGGAAGCTGATTCCAACTAAAAAGTTGTATTTTGTCAACAGATCACAGGAAAACAACTACATGAACTTCAGTGGTTACAGATTCACGTTGTCATTAATAACACAATCATATCTCCCCACACATTACCATGTAGTGAAGGAGGATTACCATGTGTTGGAGGATTTTACTACTTTAAGCTTTGTGTTTTAAATCTTTGCTGATGTTCCTGTCAGAGCTGAAAGAGAAGTTAGCATTGGTGATGGGTAAATCCCATAAAGCATCAGGTAGGAGTGCTTGGTTTGATTAGGCAGGCAGGACTTCCAGTGCTGTACCAACATGATCAGAACTTCCTAGATTTTTGAAATGTTTAACATTTTGGATGACAAACTCAAGAAATATGGATTTGCCTTGGAGATACCATTTTGTTGTCGTTTTCCTTTTGGCAGTCTGTGGGAAAGTACTTATGGATGGATTTTTTTCTTTGTTTTTTCTAAAGCTAATTGAGCCCAAGCCCCCAGTAGCAAGGTACCTGACTCTTGGTTTTATGGACCACATCTGCACTGTATGGGCAGAGCCTTTCACTCCTGTAGATCTGTTCAGCTGTACAGAAGTCAACGGAGCCACAATAAACATGGAAACTCTGCTGCAAATGTGTCCCCTAACACCCACTACAGCTCTCAAAGTCTGGCCCAGCTTTACTGAGTGCAAAACTAGGATTGAACACTTTTTTAGGCACCAGTTTATTGGCTGGCTGTTAAAAGCTTGGTTGGGAATTTGGAGGGAGGAATCTGTGGGTTCTTAGAGTGAGAATGTTCTTTTGACAGAGGTTTGAATTGCTCTACAAAGTAATTGAAACACCTAGAAGTGACTTTACATCTAATTTAGGTCAGATGGGGAGGGTGCAAGGAGTAGTCCTCAGCAGTTTCAGACAAGGTGATTTTTGATTCAGTAAACCCAAACATGTATCTATTAGTTTCATAGTGACCTACACTTTGCAAACACGTGGGTCCCCACGATGACATCTGAACAGGGATAATGTGGCACTGGAGAAATAAAGAAAACCAGATACCCTGCAGTGAGGAAGACATCAAATTAAAACTCTTTAAAGAAATCTCTCCCTTCCTATTTGCTAAATCACTCAGTTTGTAAATGTCTTTGCTGTTAGTGTTACCACATTTAATATGATCAATAGTCTTATTCTCTAGTGTTCCCCCAATTGACTGGTTGAAGATGCCAGGCAGGAGGAAAAGGGGGTGGGATGTGGAGTGAGGGGGCTGGGAGGAGGAAACTGTACTTGATCCTTATGGAAGTCAGTTAAAATTAATTGGAAAAAGCTTTTAAAGACCTAAGATGAAGACCAAATGTATCTCAGACCTGCGGCCTCATCCCCGACACTGAATGCGAAGGTCATTGCAAAGCTGTAGATTTATGCGGAAGGCTTGGGTGATGGAAAATGAGACAAAAGCATTTGGATTTTATTATTCCATTTACTCTGACCCTGGGCCATAAAGGGTTTGGAGAGCCTGTTTTATGTATTCAGCTGGTTGCCACACTGACAAGCATTTGGAGCCACTTAAATAAACCACCCCAACCCACAGCTGCAACAACACCATATCAAATACAGGTTAGAGTTGAAATGTAGAGCCAGCAGCACAGCGTCTCCAGCAGGTGCATGTGGAGTGTTTTTTAACCCCCTTGGTTTTGGAATAGTTCCCTTATTTATCTATCAGCTTTGATTTAAAGACCATTTAATCACCAGTATAACTCCAGGTTAGAGCGTGCACACACACACAGACACTGACACATGCAAGATGCTTTCTGCTGCTCCTCCTAATTCCTGGCTTTTCATGGGACTAGCACAGTGTTTGAAAACCTCATGTTTTGGTCCCAAAACAGGCAATTCTGTCTTAAGTACCCCTTTCCCAGGTCGTTCTATGCACACATTGAATCTCTCTGATTCCTGGCAGGCACCACCGCTTTGGAGAAACAAGAGACAGGAAAGAGTAATGTATGGAGAGGAGGAGAGGGAACGAGGATTTTGCTTAGAAAGAGGGGAAAATAGAGCATGTGTTTGGACTGATGACAGCAAAACTAGGTATCCAGGCGTGCTGGGAAAAGGGAAAAGGCAGACAGTCAACTGCACATCCAGTTACTCAGAAATCAGTGGGAAACCTAATATCGAGTTTCTTAATGTGTCTTGCATGCTGAATGTGTAACGTGTTGAAACTCTCCTGTGGGCTACAGGATGTCTTGTGCCTATGTGAAGGTGTAGAGTTAAGCTTAAGTAATCCACAGACATTCAGATTCACTAAAGAATTTGTTTTCACCCTGCCTGCCCCTCTTTTGTTCCAATTTTCCATTAATTTTTGTGATTGTTCATGCTCTGGCTCTCAAATGGCAATATCACCAGTGTGGATGCAAGTTCTTCTGAAAACTGCTACATTTGCTCACACAAGCCAAGTTGCTCATTTATTAGATTTAAGGAAAGCAATTCACCTTTAAATAGGGATCACAACTACTCAGGGCAAAACACTGAGAAGCCAAGAGAGTTTGAAAAAATGGCAAAAGAGTATGTCAAATACATTTGAGTAACAAAGCAATTCCAATCTCCTCTCAATAACCCACTAGCTGGAGAAAGAGGCTAATTTATGTGCTGTGAATTTTGCACTCAGCCTCTTCCTAGAGGCTATTCTTTCAGGAGAGAGTTGAAACACATGATGGCTGAGATGAAATGTTGGAAGAGACTGCACTGCTGTAGTGGGTGTTTTCTAATCTTGGCTAGATGAGTACAAGACAATGGTTTGTAGGACTTTTAATTCCTGAATTCACATTTTCTATCACTTATTTTCCTCCGTAGCATGTTTCCATAGGGATCAAAGTGAATTCTCCTAACCAATACCTCTAGTCATGTATTACTAGGAATATTATGACAAAAGCTAGGGTAGCCAGGACATCTTGCAGTCTTTTAATTCATTCTTATTTTGTGTTATTCATATTTAATTTTGAGTGTCAGGCATTGCCTAATCTACATATCAATCTAGAATAAAATAGGAACTGATAATGTTTAACAAAATTCAAGGCCTCTTTTCAAATTAAGTGTCTCTCATGAGAGTGAAAGGACAATAATACCAATTCTCGCTTTCATAAAGCAAGAGAATGCAGTCAGCCTCATCTTAACCTTGAAGATAACATTGCATGACAGACAGCTCTCCTTTGTGGAAGGCACAAACCCAAACTAGAAATCCCAACCTTTATTGCTCTGCTGCATCAGGAGGGAACGATAACCTGAAACTTTGCTTGTTTAAACCAGCACGGATCTTTAATGGCTGCTCTGTTTTGTAGGGCTTGTGGTGTGCCCATGAAAGCTGAGGGTGTCCTTGCATGGCTCCCAGATACCTGGGCACAGCTGTCCACACCTGACGTGGCCACCCTTCAGGGGAAAGGGAGCGCTGAGTCTCACCCTGACACAGGCAGAGCAGACGAATTGAGTGCCAAAAGTGCCCTTTTCTCTGACTGCAGTGGGCTGTGAGCATGATGAGATCAGATGTAGACATCTACCTTATAGACATGTAAAGCTCCAGGAGACAAATCCCAGGCGTGCTCACCTTTATCAGCTCTTTGCCACGGCAAGGGCTGGGTTTGCCTCTCCCTCCCGCTCTCTGCCTAGAGCAGGCAACAATTCTGTCTCTTGATTTCTGAAATGTTCCCATTTAATTAATGTCACCAGGCTCAGCGTAGAAATATGTGAGTGAAATATAATTGTGTGGGCTAGAAAGAGAGTTGAAGGAGATGAACTGAAGGTCTGTCCTGGCCTTAGACTCAGAGCAACTGAACCTGAGCCAAATGTTGTGCAGAGCTGTTATCTGTAACATAATGTGAGTGAACTCCTGATCCAAACTGTTCAGGGGAGCCCAAAGCCCAGGGCTCAGCTTTTTATTCAGTAATTATTGATGCAGTCTCAATATTCAGTATTGGAGCAAACTAATTTGCAGGCCTAATCATCCTACATCTGGAAATGGGAAATGAATTAAAAACAATTCCTATTTACTTATACATGATAATTAATCTTACTGGATTAAGAAGACCTGATGCTTTAAGTGCTTCACTGAGGAGATTCGTCTGTGTTTTATGGACATTTAATGTCAGAGCTGAATGGAAACTAGAGATTTTCTCCATGTTAAAGTTTTCCAAATGTAAGTTGCAAAATGATGTGGTGAACAAAAATTTGTAATCTTGAGCAAAAGCCACTGCAAACTGAATTATTGTTGGATCTGAGGCTTTCTCACTGAAATATTAAAAACTTCTTATTTAAAGCTAATAGCTGCAGCATAAAAAATGTGAAAATCCAGTCCTCAATCAGATAATGCCATGTTTCCATGATGCTAAAAGAGTTGGGGCAAGTTGCTGAGGCTGATAACCTACAGTCAGACCTGTGATCCTAGAGAAAGAGAGCTGGAAATGTTTCCCTTTTTCTTTGCTTGCTAAAACATTGGTGCTTCCCTAAGACACTTACATGGACCAAAGTAGAGACTGAAATGATAACCAAATCTGGATGGTTTCCAGCATCCAAATTGGTTCCTTTCTGTCTGGCCTAATCCCATTTAGGCTACACTGATAGGGAAAGTGCTGGTATATAACAAAACTGGCAGTCCCAGCCATGTGCCTTCAGCCAAATATTGCAGAGTTTCACTGTGGTATCTCTAATGGTCACAGAAGCAGGTGAGAAAGATGGGAGGAATGAGCTGAGTCCAGCAATTCCCAAATTGTTGTGTGGAAAACTGGGGTCATTTGGCTCACAATCACTGCTTCTTGTCCAGGGTTACATGAGTCAGAAAGCAAGCCAGCACAAGAGCATAATATCACAGAATATATTGGCCTGCTTAATTCAAAAGAAAAAAAAAAATAATAACCACATATATAGAGATTCCTGCTGATCAGTAACTTTCACTGAAATTGGGACAGTTGCATTTTAATTGACTTTTTCCCTTACAGCATTGCATTGGGAAATCAGCTCTGATATACTCGTAGCAAGGTGGAAAACAGTTGAACTCTTGTCAGATTTCTGTAGAGATCAGATGGTATTTATTTGCTGTGGTGCTCTCTTGGGCTAGATTCAAACTCAGGTTCTGCAGATTACAAGGAAAATCTTTGGAGCCTCAGATGGATTCTATGCTGACTAAATTTAGAAATATTAGCAATTAAACGTGAAGCTGGGTTCCTTTTTCTTGGCATTCCTATGAAATGTTGCATTAAGGAGAGAACAGGGTGAAAATAAGAGCTGGTGGACTAAGGAGGAGGATAAAAGATTCATGAATATTTCTGCTAATAAAAAGTGCTGAGCATGGCCTATTTGATTCATGGGGTCACATTATGCATTATTTTTGAGTATTCAGATGACCTCCAGGAATTTGTAAAGCTTTCATAAAAGTAGAGAATTTCTTGATATTTTAGCCCCAAGTATGCTTTTAAAGAGCACCAATCTCATACAGACACAACTTAATTCCAATTCTAGAGAAAATATTGTTGCTTCCAGTATTAAAATCACAGGCTATATTAAGAGNTCTTGATATTTTAGCCCCAAGTATGCTTTTAAAGAGCACCAATCTCATACAGACACAACTTAATTCCAATTCTAGAGAAAATATTGTTGCTTCCAGTATTAAAATCACAGGCTAAATTAAGAGAGCAGATGCAATTTTTTTTTTTTGCTTTTTTTTGGGGAGAAAGTGCAAGCACTTAATTTGTTTTGAGGATGTATACTGTTTATTATCACAATTAATTAAAAAATTGGTTGTAGGTATCTAAGGAGGAGGTGGAAGTGATCCACAGGAACTGGATAAGCAGTCACATCAATCACTTGATCAATAGCCACAGCCAAAATGGTTTGGAATTCCCCATCACCTGCATGCCATTTCTGCCAAGTTTCCACGAATCTTTCAGAATAACAAAAAGGTTTATAGAAAATCAGAAGCTGTTTTCAAGCTGATTTTGGTGAAAATAAAAAAGGGTAAAATAGTCACAAATATTACTGTGAAAAAGGAAGGCAAGGAGGAAGAAATCCCAGCCTAGTTGCCTGTCATATAACTTTGTGAAATACTTTTGCTGTCTTTAGGTCCTCCAGCCAAATGCTGGCCCTGAACAAAACCCAGCCCTGTTGAGCAAACTGCTTCCTAGCTGCAAGCATGGTGACCATTCCTGCAAACAAAGAGAGAGGAAAATATGTAAATTTAAACAAATTCACAATTCTTTTTCCTCAGAAAAAAAAAAGCTTTCATGTTATTTGAAATAGCCAGACTGCTAGAGTAATGTTCTTACATATAAATGGAAATCCTTTTTGATATTTACACTACTGATTTCTGCACTTTCTTTAATCTCTGCTTTCAAATTAATAGACAATAACATCAGATTCCTTCCTTGGCTCACTCAGCACTTGTGCATATTTACCCAAGTGTCTAGAGTGGAGATTGTACACATATCTCTAATCCACCTGCCTATGTTAGTTAAAAGCCCAGATAAAATCAGCAGCACTTAAATCTTAACCTTTTAAGTCTGAAATGTTTTTAAAGTCTGGGCTCATGGCAACTCCACTGAAGATGATGAGGGGTGGGGGGAGAGGTGGAAGTTGAATGTAAAATATTTCACAGCTAAAACTATTGTTTCTTTCCAGTGAAAACTAAGCTCAGGAGTCCCACAAGAGTGTTACTCTGAGAACATTAGTAATGCTGACCAGCTCATAAAGTTTGCAGCGGTGTTGAGTGCTCCAAGCCTCCTACAGTCAACTTCATTTTCTGTCTCGTCAATACACAGCTCCTGAAACCCTCAGCAAGCAAAAGAGAAACTCAAGGAGTGTGAGCTGTGATATCTGGCACTCTCCTTCCCCATCTTTGCCTTTTGTTTCAGTGTTTGGCTCTGGACCCTTCAGAGGCCACTGAGTGATTTAACACCTGGATGGCCCCGGGACAGCAAAGATACTCTAACAGCGTGTTGTGCTCCCTTCTTCCTTAAATAGTTTCAATTCTCTTGTTGGCTTCCCTCAGGAGCTGGGCCTGAGCGAACAGATGCACCTATTCCTTAGGGAATGAATAGTTTGTTTATGTAGAAGAGATGAATGGGGCATTAAGGGCGTCTAGGTCAGTTATTTAGCATGAAAAAAGCCATCAGGATCACCCCGCGGTATTGCCCCAGGAAGTTTGGAGCAGCTGAGTACAAAGGTGTACACACATCCTCCTCCAGCGCCCCTCAGGGAGCGCTTTAAGTAGGAAGGAGGGCAAATTACTTGGGATGCTGTGTGTGGAGGTATGGAGACAGACTGTCCCAGCCCTGTCTCCCGGGGGCACAGAGCAGGGGATGGCACTGCAAGCTGTGGGTGTTCGCTGGGCATCCCTTCAATCCGTTCCACTTCTCCTGTGTCACACNCCCCCTTCTCCAATTTTTTGATTAAAGAATTTTTTTTTTTTTTTTTTTTTTGTTTACCCCCAAGCTAACACTGGGGGAAAGGGCTAGCTGGGAACGTGGATGGGGAAAGTATGTGTGCATCTTTCTTTTTGCCCATCTCTTTTTCTCTCAATCTACCCTCAACAAGGGTGCCTATAGAATATAGCATAATGCTGCATTGTTGGGTTAGGGATTTAATTTCACTCCATCACAAGCTACCATCGGAGCCCCTGTCATTGCAATTTGTCACACTTTTTTGTGTGCTATATCTCACTGAAGTCACATCTCCTCCTCAGCCCGTTGCATAATCTCCTAGTCTGGAACAAAGCTCTCCAACATAATGAAAGAGGTGAAATCAGGGAAGGGAAAGTCAATGGTTACTGTTATCACTATAGAACTTGCTCCCACTGGCTCTGCAGGTTCAGTCACACCACGCAAAACAGAGTAAGAAGGACATGCTGTGTGTGTGTGTGTCTTTTTTTTTTTTTAAAGCCTGTTTATTGAACCTACAGGCAGCACCATTGGCTGCTGAGAGATGTAATCCCATTCCCTCCCGCAGACCACCAGCCATAAAGAGGCTGCAGGATGTCCCACTGGCCCACCAGGGAGTTGAGAGCCTCCAAAATAGATATCACAGGGAAAGAAGTGAAGAAATCAGTTTGCTTTAAAGGAGGGGATTGACTCACGTCTCAGGGTAAACCCACAATAACGTTGTACTTAGGGAAAAGACCCTAAAAAGCCAGAAAGAAGACAGAATGGCATGCTTGAAAGGAAAAAAATGAACATCTGCCAAAATAAGCAGGATTTTGTTTTCTATAGGAGGGTGGTCAAGGACTCTATTATGTGTTGATGGCTGAATTTTGAAATCTAAGCTGACTGCTTTAAGCTTGTGGGGAGTGACAGGGTGGTTCGTAGGGCTGGCCATGTGCTCAGGGCTGCACACCTTGCTGCACTGCTGCAACAAGGACCTCAGTGTCCTCCCTGCATTGCTCCTGGGGATCTATAATGATGTCCTCATGTTCTCACTCAATTAAAATATTAGAAACTTGAATGAATTTAAGATTGGCTTACTGTGACCTCACCATAAATGGAGTTGATCCTGAAAAGGCAACTTGTGTACTTGGGGAAAGGGGCTTCACTAAGTCCTCTGTGCTACTCCAGAGGCTGACCTGTGGAAGGGAAGGGAGCAGCCTGAGACAGATAACTGGTTCACAGAACAATATTCTTTCTGTTCTTCCTCACTGATGTTGCCACTGTGCCTGCTCAGAACTGGTGTAAAATCCAGTCACCCTGGACTCCCAGGCTTAAAATATCTGGGAAAACACTTTGCCAGGCTGGAGTTTACAGGCAAAATCCAATGATTTGCCATTGCAGCTTTCAAGACTTGGCAGCAGAGTTATTTTGATAATGTGTTTTGAGGGGTCCTTAAGAAATGTAAATAATGTCCTCTATGAGGAATTTAAATTTTTTCAAGAGGATCAAAAGAAAAGAAAAATTGCAAAAGATTTATGGCCTTGGTTGAGCTCTCATAGTCTAATTTCTGTTAAAGGTTATTTTTTTAAATGGAAAAATTGCATTTTGGCTGAAACTTCGGCCCCAGTTTTTGATCAGTACTGAAGACTGTCCTTTCACATTAAATAAAGTATAAAGTATTCACAAGACATGTATCAATTTGACATCAGTGTAACATTTCTTAAGTGGCTCATTCAGGAGTGAAGCCCATGACTAACAGGCAAATGGCAGCGAGATACAAGGAGAGATGGTTTTACAAAGGAGAGCAATAAGAAAGGAAAATGTTACACTGTTTGCACCGTGTGTTTTATAAGGAAGATCAGGGTAACAATGAGTCACTATGGAAAGGATTTATTGAGCTATGGAGCTAAAAGTCTGTAAAGATTAAAACTCTGATGGGGTTTGGATGGGGAATTGTTTCTGAGGTTAGTTTTATCCCGCACACTGTCCAAGTTATTAATCCCCTTGTGTTCCCTAAGCTGGGTAACTGGTGTCGATATGCTCCCTGGGCCAATTTCAGGCACGCCGGCCCACAGGCTGGTGTAATATTTCTCCAGGCGAATCTCTGGGTGGTCTTGTCTTGTCTTGTGAAGAGTGAGAAGCAGATAGCAGGAGACTTTCAAGATTGCTGTTGCAGGCATCAGTCTTTGAGTGGAAAATAATCCACCTGGAAGGACACTGCCTTCACGAGGAGGGGCGGCCAGCCTTGTGATGGGGAGATAAGTTACACGCTGAAATGTTTGCGGGGAAGGTGCAATTTGTCAGGGAGAGGCGAGGCCGGCGAGCCAGGCTCTCTGGTGTCTGTTAGCATCTGCCACTCGCATCCACTTGCAGCTTCCTGGGAGCCGCCGAGCCCCGGCCAGCAGCACACTTCACTGCCTCCAGAGCAGGTGACTGGCATCAGCCTGCAGCTCGGCCCTGTGACAAACCCCAGCGATGTGATGACTAGCTGCAGAAGGTGTCTAGTGTCCAGCTTTCCTCAGGGATGGCCGTAGGATCTCTTGCAGCATAAAACACAAAGGGAGTGAAACTGGGACAATCCCGAGTGAAAATAAAGCAGGCAGGGGAAGCATGTTGTATTAGTCCTGTCTCCAGGGTTGATATCAAGCACTTTTTCCTCATGTTGTGGATGCTGAGGAGCTCTTGGAGCTCTTGGAGTTTGGGCAATGCGTTCCTACAGGCAGCAGGGAGGAGTGCTGCCTCAGTGTTTTGCACGGGGCTGTAAAGAGGCCAGGAGAGCCCCTTCGTGCTAATCCCATGGTGTCTCTGAACTCCCAAGGAGGCTGATCTTAGGTCTGGCCCCTAAAGACAGATGCTTCAAGTCAGATTCACCGTGGCTGGAAGTTTTTCCAAGGATGTTCCCCCCTGGTGCTTTGTAAACCAGGAGAGAATATCATGTTTCATGGAGAAGAGCATGATATTATCACTAGGCATTAGTTTTAACGAAGAGGAATTTGGTGAATTTGTCACTCCCCTGCATAGCTCTTCTGTTTTTGCTTTTGTTGTAGCAGTTTACATAGAGTAAGAAGAGAGGATGGAACTGAAACTGCCTTTTTATTTTTGCTGTTGAAAACCTTTTTTATGAGGGAAGGGCTCAAGATTGTCATAGCTCAAGCTTGGTTTGGATACAGCAGCCTACAGTCTGAAGTTAACTAAATTACCTCTGCTTCTGTTAGGACAGTGAGTCAAGAGATTTATAATATGTCTATTTCTCATCCCAGCTGGAACTACCACTGGGAGGTTTTTGTGTGTGGGTCTGGCATAGTCAGATCTGATCCCATCTGGAGGGAGTGATTAAAATGCACCTGAGTGGGAAATAATTTTACTGAACTTTTCAGAACGCTGAACCACAACACCAGAGACCTAAGGGTTCTCAAGAAAAATCTTTTATTTACGCCAATAAAGGCAGTCCTGGACTTCCAGGATGCAGGCACAGGAGAGACATATTGACTACCCTAGAATTCAAAGGACAGAGAAAACTTTATTAAGTTTTGCATAAGAATGAGCATGTGCCTGAATACCTTTATTTTCTACCCTTAGACAAGTGTAGCTTGCACAAAAAGGCAAGGATCTTCCACAGAAGAGTTGCTTTTCTTAATTCTTGTTATGCATGTGCATTAACCTCAATTTACAGATCTAAATTAGGCAGTCTGACAAATGTGGTGCCATTAGCTACAGCCCTTCAAAGACTACTTGTAAATTGGAATATCATATGTTATTCTACAAGACCATCTCCAATAATCCCATGCTCTGTTAAAATCCCTGCCTGGCAAGGATTCTCCAGTGGTTTCTTAGAGCCAAACACATAATGTAATTTTATACTGCTTAAGTAGTATTCATTAACAGGAAGTAATAGAAAAAATCTGGGCCTTTACTACAAAATAATCTCTAAAAATTTGAGAAATCATGTAAAATGAAGCCTGATTCATCAGCATCTTGTCATGGATGTTGCATAGCTTTAAAAACAAGTTGTTGTCTCTGTGTAACAGCATAATTCTGCCTTCTTCTGGATGGGCAAATGAAAATGGTTTGAGCTGAGCTTTGTGTGCAGGATTCACTTGAGAAAACCAGAAAAATAAAAGATGGCAGAAAACTCCACTGCTGATCAGCAGATCTTCACAATGCCATAGTCTGTTCCCATTTCTAGATGTTTTATGTAGTAATAATGCTGAGGATTTGTTTGATGTTTTGCTTGGAAGCTTGGTCGGGTCCTAATGGCACTAAATTCCTATCAGAATTTTAGGACAGAGTTTCCTCTTCTTCCTTTCTGCAAAAACCAGCTGATATGACCTAGGCAAATCACTTTTGATCAGATTTTCAGTAGTTCTTCAGCAAGTTCTTATAAGTGCTTAAGCAGGTTAAGTGCCCAAATCCTATTAATTTAGTTTTGAAAAGCTGGCCTTTAGTCTCTTTAGCACATATTTTCATAGGTATTTATGATCCCAGCTACTTCTGAGGACTTGCCCCTCTGTGCCTTCAGGAAAAGATGGATAACAGCACAACCCTACCTACCAGGGATGTTGGCAGGACATGTACATTAAAGATGACACAGAAATAATTTAGGCAGGTTGATCTCACAGCTGTATTTACATGGCCTAATTCTCTTCCCATGAACTCTTCTGAAATAGATGGAAATACAGTGGTCATAAAACTGGTGTCCAGAGAATGAATCTTATGATGTGATACAATGATCAGAGGAAAAATGGGTGCAGAACCTGAGAGACCTCTTACTCAAAAAGGGCTTTTTTTCTGTTGGACAAGTGTTGAGGTACGTGAGGATGAAACCCCTTCTTCCTTCTCTTTGCCATGACTGTGGCGAGAAATGAAGGCTGAATTTTGCAGAAACACTTCTAAACCCACTATGTAAACCAGTTTAAATACTAAAATGAATCTGGTATTCCTCTTACCTACCCCTCTATTCCCGAGGCAAAATGAGCACAAGCACTTTGGTTGTGAAAGGTGGGAATTTGCACTCCAGGAAATAGCTGAACATTAATGACATTCAGCCTGTATGGAAGCATATATTTTATAGGAAACCACATTGGTTATGCTTGAGAAATCTTTCTAGGACAGCCATTGCCCTGAGACTTATGCATCTGCATAAAATCTGCTACATTAGAAACTGAACAGAATGGCCCGTCTCTCCCACGGTCTTAAGTTAACACTTTCCCTTTTGTCTGGGGCACCCTTTTCTGAACTTGAAATCCAATTGGCCAACAATTAAAGCCAATTAGCACGTGAGGAAAATAAACCTCAGAGCCCACTTCTATGTGTTTCCCGGGCTGCTAGAAAGCCCAGTTAGCTCAAGGCATTAGCATAGTTCAGGATCGGGCGAGGCACACAGCACAGAGTAGTTGGCTTAAAGTATTAGACGCCTGCGATAGCGCCCTGGCTGAGCGGCACTGTTATTCTGGGCTCACAGCTGCCAAACATTCTTGACAGGAGATGAGGCAGATGTCCAAGGACAATCAAAGAGAGAAGAAAGTTTAAGCCAACGTTTGTCTATCTCATATTCTCTACTTGATCCTCTCCTCAAAGACAAGGCACAGCTGTTGCACTTCAAGGTCTATCTGGCTGAACCCAGCAACTCCTCCCTTTCTCCCTCCTGGCCTGCCTGAGCTTTCTGTGTGCTGGACTTTGGCAACCTACCAGACCTCATTAACTCCTAACAGGACAATTCATGACGTTAAATGGGTTTTATTTAATCTTTTTGTATGTCTGTGAGTATCTGAGAACAATTCTGCCGCATACTAATTGCATGAAAACGCGGCGGATTATAATTATGTGCACACTGCCCACCAGTCTACATGGGATCACCCTGGGCCACAAGAACAAGCACTGTAACATTAACAAGGTGATTTGTTATAGCTGCAATGGCAAAGGTGATACAAAAACAGCAGACAAAGGTGTTTCGCAGACAAAGGCATCAAGAAGCTCGGTCATTTTGCTCTCACTGATGAATAAAAATACAAGAACTGTTGTGATAATGAACACAGTGAATGATGGCAGGTGTATTAGTAAAAGCAGAAGTGTCATATCTATTGCTTCCAGCCCATCACAACAATTTATCCCACTCAGACCCTGCTCTCTGCAGCTCTCATTTTTGCCTGATATTTTGATTTGGGCAAGGAGTGAGTTGTTGGCCAGGTTTTGTGATGATCAGGTCGATTCCTACATTTGTTTCTTTTTTTTTCCTGAGTCCCACAGCAGTTACTACCTCACATGATGTGGGACACACATCTGCCTAGTGGCCCTATCAGATGGGGACACCTCCAGTTCAATTCCATGGTACCTATGTGACAAAGGAAGTATGAATAGCATTAGAATGCTCCCTTAAGGGTATATATGGCATTTTAGGAACCCCAAACTGGATCTCATTGGCCTATAGGAATAGGCTAGGACAGGGAAAACTCAGGCCCTGCCACTAGTTTACTCTGTAACCTTCAGCAAATCATTTATTTCAAGGTTTATTCTGAGCCAATACATGGGAATAATGTCTATATCCATTTCAAAAACACTGTGAGACTGTTAGAGGAAAGGAATTGGCTAACTTCAAAGTACTGCTATTATTAACTGAATACAGATCTGTGGAAAAGATGTAGCTGGACAGTTTAATTCAAGTAGCCAGATGAAGTTTCCGGTTCAAAAATGTGGAGATTTTGGTTTAGATTTTCCAAATGTTAGATTAGGTAATGCAAGTTTCTCAAAAAATATAACATCACGTGTTTGGTTTTAAAAAATTTTTACATCTGGAATTTTGGTTTTTTATACAGGCAGAATTGCAATCATGAGCAAATAGAGGCAAAGATTTTGCTCCCCAAAACAAAGCTGGAGTGAGTTTGAAGGAGCAATCCTACAATACATTTGTATGTCCATAGTGGAGTGGTTCTTCCTCAAATTTAGTAATGAATCACAAGTCTGAACATCCAGCAGTTGTGGAAAATGGGTTTTTTACCTATTATTCTTTCTATGCAGTACTATTACTGCCTTCTGCCCTTCACCCACTGGTTTGTTCATTTGCCCTGCTGCTCTTGCTCTCAGCATCGTGAGCTGCACAATCAGGAGCCACAGCAGACGCTGAGCCCACCACGTGCTTGAAGCTTAGCAGTGCTGTCTGATGGGAGAAATGTGTCCTTTCCACAAGAGGCAGGCACATGGCTGAGAGGCTTGAAAACGACTCTGCTCCACCAGCAGCCTCCCACGGACTGAGCCACAGCAGCCCCTGCACGTCCTTGAAGCACCACAGCTTGGGAGTGACACATTTGCTTGGACCATGACCGTGGTTCCCATGCCTCATCTGGCAGGCAGCAACTGGTTAAATTGTGGCAAAGGGATCACTTTCAGTTCTGTGACTATATCCTTAACATAATCTGGGATTTCAAAGGAGCCTTGGGCAATCAGCATCTCCCACTGCTTTACTGTGGGCTTTGCATGTCTTCATCCCTTGGGGTCTCAGTTATAATTCCTAGAATAAAATAATGTCAAAAACTATTTTGAATGTCTCCTAAATGTAATAAAAATCTATCCCTGAAGAGTCATCAGTGACTGGTCTCTGTGTGCCAAATTTAATTTTCAGTGTAGGGAGGAGAGGAATGAAAACAAACAACCCCTTAAACAATGACATTGGGATCTGAATGTGCTGTGCCTCCCAAACCATCCAAAATCAAACACAAAAGGATGCAAAACTTTCCCAAATGCCTTCCCTTCGCTTCTCTTCTCACAGCAACTCCAGTGGACTAAAGCCTTTGACTGGGAACAAACTTATGACCACAGCAGCCATTTGGCTGCTCTTTCTCACTCCAGCAGCCCTTCTCCATCTCTCTCCAATGTCTGTTTGCAGCAGCTTGGATTTATTTTTTGGCTATTTCAAGTCCATCAGGAGCTTAAGGGATGAATGTCAGGAGGCCTGTCTGAAGAAGGACCTTTTTTTGGCAGGGTTTTAGGGGCCAGTCTATGGTTTGCTCTGTGCTGCTGTGCTGTGGAAGAGAGGATGTCATACATTGGTGCCACCTTGCATGCTCAGGATCCCAGGAAAAAAAACGAAAAACACATGAGGAAACCTCATTAAATAAGAGTAGCAAGAGCAGCACTGCACTGAAACTGATGCATGTGCTACCAGCAGGCTGGGAGAATTAGGGTGCAACATTTTTGCCCGACTTTCAGCTGGCTAGGCAGGGCCAGCACTACAGCTACTGCCACTCTTTGCTCAAGGCTAAGAGGAATTTGGCAGCTCTCACATTCCCCATCCTCTCACATTCATTAAGAAACCCCATTTATTCTGTGTGATTTAGTGCTATGAGACACGTTAGGAAGCAGAAGCTAACTAGTATTTGAAAAGTTGCTTAGGTCCATGCTGCTAAAGATATTTAGCCACCTAACCTGCTTCAGAAAGATTTTTCAAAAATGCCAGGATGATTCATTTCTATTAATTTCAATAAGAGGCAGTTAAATGGTGCATTTATTTGTCACTGCCTAACTGCTTAAAAATTGGATGGTGCTGACTCTGAAGATTTAGGAGCCCTGGCTCTTCACCAGAGCCAAAATCCCATGAAGCAGCCATCATTTTCCCTGTCCAAAACTCCCTATTTTGGGGGCCGTTTGCTGTGTCTGTCCAGGTCTACAATCTTTTACTGCTGTTTCCACTTTAAAGGTGGCTGTATTTTAGTGCCTGGGGAAGGATTTGCTGCATCCACATGGCCAGACCATGCTTAAGGCTTTTTAAATATTAAAGAAATGGAGAAGCTGAAGTTGCCCTGCGGCTTCATGTCCACCATCCCTCAGCCCAGGTGTGAGCCCCCATGAGTCCTCACAGTAAGGGTGGCCTGATGAAGTGCTGATTTTGATGACATATGTTTGAAGAAGTAAAAATTAAATACTGACACTTTTTACACTCAGACAGAGTGTTTGGGTTTGCCTGACGTATTTTCTTGTGGTTTTTTGGGCTGCACTTTCCAGGCATGAGCAAGTGCCTAGAATGCAGAGATGGCTCTGGAAAGGGCAGAGCTCCCCACACACTGTGGTAAACTGGAACGGATCAGAAGGAATCTCAGCTGCTGACTTGGCTGGGAAACACCAGCTGAGGGTTGCAATTCTGTCTCTAGATAGTGTCCCAGGGCCCGGAGCCAGCAGCCTGGGGTGGGGAGCTGCTAAGTTGTGTCACTCTTGTCCTGTGAGGGCATGACATGAAATTGATGCTTTCTGTGCCCAAGAGGAGGAAAACACAGTGGCAGTCACTGTGGGAGGGCACACATCCCACTCCAGCGGCAGAGAGGCTGTCTCAGGTGTCTCTCCTCTCTGCAGAGACAGCAGGGAAGGCAGCCAGGGCGGCTCAGATCTACATTCAGTTGCACAGAGTCGGTCAAGCAGAGCAAAACACAAGGAAAATCTTTCTCCAGGTCCCCAGCTGGGTTTGCCCTGACACTACCCCACCTTGTTTGAGGAAGGCAAGAGTCTGGTTACTACGAGCACTTTTTGTTCATTAAACCTGAGCTGCAAGAACTAATTTGCCTTTTGGGCAAGGTTGCTGAATACAAAGCTGTGCCTTGTCCCGCTCGCACGGCGTGTCTGTGCGGGCGCTCGCCCAGCGCATCAGGCACTGCAGCACTTCCAGCACCTCAGAGGTGGCAAAGGCCTTGCCTTGACTGGTGTGCAGAGCAGGATCCTGATTTTCCTGGCCCCTGTGAGAGCTTTTGTTTGGAACACAGCAGTGCTTTGCGTTCGCTCCCTCGCCTGAATTTTGCTGGTGCCAAGGCAGGTACCAATGAAGCACAGAGTGTTTTATCATGACAATCCTGCTGCTCCTTTCAGTGTGGAAGCCTTGGGGTGACCCATCCCAAGGAAGCAAAGCAGCCCACAGTGCTGCCTCCATAAGTGCTGGCACTTACCAAGGGGGTCACTCTCTGGCTCTTTTGCTGGGGAGACCACTCTCAAGCCTTTCAAACCCAGATGGCAACAACTTTGAGGCTGCAATCTCTTGCTGCCCCACAGAGAAAGAGCAAAGGGAAGTTTACAAAAGGCCCATATGTGTCTGAGTCATTTTAAGCAGCTCAGGTACCGACACACCTCTTCCTTATCCAGAAACCTCCTCAGGGAAAGAAGGAGAGACATATGTTTGGCCTCTGCAGCAAGCTCTTATCTTGGCAGGAGAAAGCTATTGATGTTCATGTTTCACATTTCTGGCGCCCAAAACAGGTTCTGATGTTTAAAATGAGGCAGCGGTGGAACCTGTTTTAAATATGTAACAGTCTCGGAAAGGAGCAGTCTAATCACTTCATTATCCAACACAGCAGAAAATGGTTTCAAACCCAAACTTGGGAGAGGGGGGCTTAGAGAAACCTTCCCAAAAAAGACATTGCCAGCATTAACCCTGGTATTTATTGCTCATTTTAACTATGGTGCACAGCAAGCATTTTCTCAGCCTTGCATTGCAAGAATATATAATTCATATGCTTAATATTTAGTCTCAGCTCTCCTTGCATATGTTACAGAGCTGGAGACTGTTTGTGTGTTTGCTATATATCAGTTGACACCTCTGTAAAATCTTTATATTGAATGCCTTTGGCAACTATATGCCAAATAATAGCATTACCATTTGTAATTTTCTTAGCTGCAGCTTTCCTGTAAGCTTTGCTCTATGCATGACAAGTAGGGAGGATTTAAAGAGCTTTATTGGTTCTCAAGTCTTCCTAATGACCTTTCCACGCTTTTGTAAGTCAAAATAACTTTTTTTCCCCCTTGTCTCCTTGTGCATTTTCAAGTAAAACAGCAAGAGCTCTTAAGTAAATAAGTAAGAAAAGCAGGTAACCAGTGTCTCTGCCCCAGCTTTAACTCTGTTCCTCCTCTCTTACTTCACAATCAGAATCCCCTGGTGTCACTCACAGATTCTGTTGACTCTTGTCTTGCAGATGCTTTTTCTTCCCTCACTCTCGTCTTCAGATCTGCTCATTATATTAGCTATGCTGGAAAAAGAAATAGAAAAGACCCCGTGAAAGATCGGGGCCCAGCGGTGCTAAGCACTGTACAAATAACACAAAGGCTGTCCTTGCCTCGGGACTCGCCGTGCAGGATTTAGACAATATGCCACCAGGGAATAAATCAATAAATGGAAAGGAGAGGAGATATGTTTATACCTGTTAATGATTATGTGGAGTTTCAAGAGGCGTATTATTTCCTTCTTTTATAAATTCTGCTTGTTTTCACCGAAAATATCTCGGTGCTTCCCTGAATTGCCGGCTTTTGTTGTGTCTTCTCCATTATGGGCTGTGAACTTCTCAGACCTGGGACTGTGTGCTGTTCTTGTTTAGTTAGCACCAGGTACATTTACAGGGTTGTGTATTTGCTTAATAAAAATAAATAACCAGCAGAAGTTCCAAGCTCGGAATTACTCCAGACACAGCATTTTCCTTATTGCTTTGTCTTGTGGAAAACAAAGTACATTTTATCCTACGTTTATCATGTAGCTTATGTGGTACTTTTCATTTTGATGTATGGCATACTTTCTAATGTGTCTCCCCTCATGTCTCTTTATTACTAAAGTGTTTCAGTGGAAAAGTATATTACAAACAAATAAATAACTTTCAACTACTGTCACTAGTCTAGCGAGAGAGCCACAGGCACAGGCTAGTTGGGTCCATTCATTACAAAGCCTTATTCATGACTTTATGGATATCTTTTTCTTTTTATTTTAATGAATGCCTCTCACAGTTTTATCCTAGCAAATATTCCTTTCCTCTTATTTTCATCTATCCTTCCAAAGAGATATTCAACCCAGTTGAAGACACCTCAGAAACAAAAGAAAAATCCAGGATAGTTTCCTCACAAATAAAATGTTGGGTCTCATTGAGGGCAGGGGAAAGGAGAAGGAGCAGAGATGCAAGGAATGGTTTGAATCTCTTGCTGTTTTATCAGGGAGGGAATGGTGGCCACTGCTGTTGCAATGAGCCCCTTTTTATCCCCATGATATTTTCCTCTCTGGAGAGCAACTGCTACCTATGTCACATCAGCAGTGAACTTTGTTTGCCAGGGCTCTGAGGGCACACCATCCACCAGCCAAGCACAGGGTGGCACTTTAGCCCAGGCTCAGCCTGTACTGAGCTTACAAAAATGCAGATTCAGCCTCAGCTTTAAAACAAGCTGAGAACCAAGAGTTTGGAAATCAAGGAGTTGTGGACCATGGTTTGTTGGCGATTGACAGCCTTGGCTGTTATTTGCAGTGTAATTGGGGCATGACAATGAGCTGGCCATTGCTATCCAGGGCCTAAATCTAATGAAAACAAGTTTAAATGCATGAAATTCTTTTGTCCACTTAGGAATGAAGGACAAAATCAGGGCTCAAACATAGCACCTGCAAACCTTCATTAGTAGCACAAACCAGCTCTTGGTAACACAATAAAGGAGCAGGGGCAGGAGGGTGCAGGTTGCACACACAAGCAAGCTCTGTGCTCAACAGGGACAGGATCCCAACCCACCCCTGCTCTCCATCATCACCCTCCTGCTCTGAAGCCACAAATGTGCCTGAGGTTGTTTTACATGGGCCGGATTGCACATGCAAAACTCCACGACAAGCCTATTAAAAGTGTGTTAAATTTCAATGCTCCTGTTTAGGCTCCTTCACCAAGATGTGGGCACTAATTTATGGCAGCTGCTGGATCAGAAACCTATCGACAAATTGAAGAGAAGGAGCTAGGCAAAGTAAAACAGAGAGTATGGCATGGTAGTTCCTTTGGATAGGTCTGAAGCCTAGGAATATCTGTTTGTTTGGTTTTGAGCACTTTCTATGAAAATACAGCTACAAATAATTCTTTCAGCTCTATCCTCTCGGCTCCCTGCCCCAGCCCAATTGTGTGAATAAGCAGCTTTACCATAAACAGATTTTACTATATCAGAGTCAAATTTTACTACATCATTATAGGAGTGTTCCACTGGGTAATATGACTGGCCGCCCTATCACAAGACCAGTGCTAATGCCATAGTGAAAACATGCCATCACACTTCCCCAATAAAAACTTTTATTGTATCCCAGCGCACATTAAAAACAACACTAACTGCATTAATACATTGTAATTTACTTTTGTATTATGGAGCAAATGACAAACCAGGTGCTAATGAGGTCATATTTTCCACTACCCCAATGCAAACTCTTGGTTAATCCAGTCCTTGGAGATTTCCACGTGGAACTCGGGAACATTTGTGTGTGCACAGGTATGCACAGACAGACAGTGTGCATGTGCTGGTAAGGGATGCCTCCATTGTCAAATGGGGTGGCAGAATATGATTTTATTTTAAACTACTGCTTTTGGAACAAACTTAATAATTTTAATTGCTCTGACATTTGCATTTTGTTCGCAAGGCAGTCTTTAAGAGAAAAAAAAGTACAAGCGATCCCATCATCGATGGTGCCTCTTACTCGTGAAGCCTCTTTCACACTGTGGTGAACAGAAATGCAATTCTTCTGTGCTGCAGAATGTGAGGCTGAAGGGATTCTTTTGGGATTGCTTATATTTCAAGTGCAATTATTTAGGAAGCTGTAAGCTTTCCGTTTTATTTTGTCATGAGCGGAATGTTAGAAGAAAACTCATTTCTCAGGAGATACGGATGATTCTTTATTTCTAAACTTCCTGTGGTGTTTTCTTAATGATGCTATTAAATGATTAAGCTTTTCTTTTATAAATTAAATCACCAAAATGAAATCATTAAGGCTCTCTCGGTTTTATTAAGCATAGTTATTTGCCATCATGTGTAAATTCACTTAAGTAATCATCTACACTATCTGCTTTAAAATTGTGTTGGCAGCACCACGGGGAAAGTCAGATCAGCATGGTGGATGGAGATATCCAGCTCTCCTCATTTCAGAGGGCTCAGAATACACTGATGAGAGAGAAGAATGTGTTTATATGAGGAAGGCAAAGCAATGCCAAGGGTTTAGTGAATGACAGATCCCAATTCCTGGCAGCCAGTCTCTGGTAGGCACTTACTCTACCTCTGGGGCTTTTACTATGCAAATAGTAACGTGGGGCTGCACCCAGGTGTAGCCTCTTCCCTTCCAGGGGACGCAGAATTGGGGGCTCCATAGAGTCACATTAGTTAGCAAATTACTTTGTCTTCATTTTCCCTCCAGTATCTTCTCTTCCTTTCTCTCTGTTTCCCTTCTCTGCACTCTGCTATTTGTTCTTGCCACGTCTTAGTCTCTGCTGATGAATTAGTCTGTTGCTCAGGGAGAAAATTGATCTTCACTCTTACAGAAGTTGCAAGACAAGTTATGCTTAGTTCAGGCTGTGGTATTTTGCTAGCCCGTGCTAGGATGAGAAATAGTTGGTTCTGAGTATATAGACTTGAACTGCAGCTGCAGAAACTGAAACAGAGACTCTCACTGGTATTTACATTTAAAGCCTTCCCTTTAGCTCTTAAAACCACTGCTCATTTTTACTGATATTTTACCACAGAGGTCGTTCTGGAAAGATTAAAGGAGAAAGGATGGGAGATACTTTCAGGGGAGAGGGGAAAATGTATTTTTGTTACCTTGCACTGCAACCTGTAGATGCTGTCATGACAGAAGTGATGAGGCAAACTCATGTGACAACACCAGTATCCCAGTACTCTCCCCTGTGCCTAGGACAAGTAGGAATCTTCACAGTGAAGCAGCTAAGGGAGGTGTAGTTGGTCTGCTGCAGTGGGACAGCTTCATAGTCTTCTCTTAGAGCTGCCTAAGGCCAAGTTCCTGCCCTGGCTTCACCTGGAGCAGGCTTTGCTTTTGGCTGTCCCTCCTCTCCTCACTGAGAGGGTGGAGATAAGGGGGAAGGATCTTCAGTACTTGAGTTTGGCATATCAGAGGTTCCCAGTCACAGGGACAATGCCCCTCTGGAGCAATCACACCACTCTCAGCCGCGGCAAACGCTGTGGATTTAATTTTTAATTTTTTTTTTTTTTAAACCTAATGAAATTGTGAAATATAAAAGTAGGGAGTAATGATTTCCCCCTTCATGTTACTTTCAAACTTCATTAGTAAATATGCCCAAAATCCATTCCATACGTCGTCAATTTCTCAGCTTCCTGAAAAAAAAATAAGTAAATATTTTCTATTTACTTGAAATATTTTCAGAAAACGACATGTAAATGATTCCATGAAAATATTCCTGAGGTGATTATATCAATTTCCCTACATTTTCAATTGCAAAAGCTTATAAAAATAAAGGAATTTCAGAATTTAAAAAAAAAATCCTTCTGAACAAAAAGTAGGTGTTTAAAATGTACTGAGTGTAACTCTTTGTATCCTCAGATTAATTTTTCTGTGATTCCTTCTCCTCTTGATCATTAGTTTGACAAACCTGAGAGACATTTGCTGAATAATTTTATATGGAAAACTTGATTATTTTTTGCTATTACTGTTGACTCATTTTGTTGTTCCTGATGAGGAATTTTTGAGTCTAATATGCCTCATCAACTTAAGATTTTTTACCTGAGTTTTGCCTCTTTTCCTTCAGAGGAAATTCTCAGGAATTCAAACATTCAGAAGTAAATAAATAGTTCTCAGTTGATGGTACTGTTAATGAAACCTAATTTACATTATAAATCTATTTATGTATATATATATATTTATATACTTATAAAGAAATACTTATATGTTGTTAACACATATCTATTCAAACTTTAAAATATTCTGAAATATATGAAGTGCTTTTAAATTTGATGTGGAAACATAGTAAAACAAATGAAAGTCAGTAGTAAATCTGGGACAACATTATTGCAACCCTGATGCAGATATCTCTCTTTTCTGCAGAGAAGCCTTTCTGTCAGAGTAGTTTTGGCTGAATTTTCAATGAAAGAATTTAAACTACAGGAACAGTAAATTTTTTGACTTGACAGAAAACATTGTTATATAGACAAATAACTGGCATGCCAGTAAATAAATGGAGCACATTTTCCAAACATCAATAGATGCCTGGGCAAAAGCTATTTTAACAGGAACAGATTTTTTTGTGTGTGTGCAGTGGCTCCTGTATAGTGTTTGGAAAATGTACCCATATGTCTACTCACAAATAATGTTCACCTGTAAGGAAATGCACACCAGGTTTATGGATGCTATTGAGTATTCCCAGTCCTACCACTATGAATAATGATGCTTACATGCCCTCAAACATGAAAAATGCTCATCTGAATGCACTGAAATAGACTGACATACAGATTGTTGACATTATTTTTTAAAGAAGTATTCACATGTGGAGTTGATGGCATTATCCCAGCCATGTGCCAGTGCAAGGAAGAGTTTTGGGAACTTAGCAGAAAACCAGTTGTCAAGGTTGGCTAAACCTGGGAGTCTGCTCCAGAGCTCTCAGGGGAGAGCAGCAAGGCTGAAGATTTGGATTCCCCAGGGTGGGCAATTTCTCACTGCCTGCGAGACAGGCTGCAGGCCTTAGGCAAATAACTTTGCTGCCTGTTGCCTCTTTTACCCCATTTGTAAGAGCTGGCTGGGTATAATTATGTATCTGTTGCTTTAGAAGATAAATTAGTTCATATTTGCAAAGCAGGTGGAGGAAGGAAAAAAAAAAAAAAAGCAAGTTACCTCTGGTCTTTTCACTCCTCTTTTTACCAACTGCCCCTCGAAATTGCTTTCCTTTGCTAGGAGGAGATTAAGAAATGCAAGCTGGTGTTCCTTCCTGGCGTACAATGTTCCTCTGAGCATTAAAATGCACTGACCTTTCTAGCAAGGGTGGCTGGTGTAAGCCAGAGCGTACAGGGGAGGCAGGGGGAAAGTTCTGCACTAGCTACAACAGGTAGCAATTTGGCTTGCTGTGCCTGCATCCAAATTTTGTCTGTGGATTTGAGCCCCGGATCGCGTGTTGCTAGGCGGATACTATTTTCAAACGTTTAAGGAAAGCTTTTGAGTGTAATGTGCACTTCTCTCCTTCAACATTTAAAGACTGCAGCAGTGGGAGAGGCATGCGGCATATCTGTAAAAGCCTGAAAGCTGATGAAATCTCAGTTAGATCTGTTATCTCCCAATGCTTTAAAGGTCTTCAGCTGGGAGATTAAAGAACAAGGTTACTGTGACAATTTGTTTACACGCAGGGAGAGATTAAGATCTCGTTGAAAAGGAATAAAAATAACATCATCTTGAGCTGTCACAGCATGAAACCCATTGTAATCAACACTGGTCTGATTTCAGGGATAATTTAAGACCAATTTATTATCTTAATTAAAAATAAGAAGAAGGGAGAATTCAGTGTTTCAGAAGCCAGTTGGACTGCTAAACCAGATGCCTCTGGAGTATCTACATTTTACACATTCAGAAACTTTAAAGGTGTTCTGAAAGGGAAGCCAAAACCAGATGATACAAGCATTTCAGCCTATCTTAATAAACATTGGATTAATCATGCAGTTAATCACAGAAAAACAACCCCAAAATTCCCGAGCACACTAAAAAAATGAACACGGAAGGCATCTCTTTGCAAACTCTGTTCTGATCCTGTGTGAAGCAGGTGAAAACAAAATAAACACATACATAGAATCTCCTTTGATTATGTTTCATGCATATATTTTAGCTGCTTAGTTACAATAATAAGATCATGTTGAATATTCCTCATAACTGCTGTTCTTGAAATTTAAAATCCATTAATTCCTGCTATCCAAATAAATGCACAAGCAATTCAGAGTTCAGAGAAGGGCTTGCTGTGTTTCACAGGCATTTGATACCAACCACTACTCAAAAAAGAAAAAAATGCTATTTCTATTTTCTAATTTGTATAACGTAGAAAAATCCTTAGCTCTCCAAAAAAAATGGGGGGGAGGAAAAAAAAAAAAAGAAGACTAAATGGATTTGCCTGGTCTGTTTTTGTGGTGCTTTTGCACTTGTTTTTAGAAAACATTCATATGGTTATTTCTATCTTGCATGCTCGCAAAAAGCAACTTTAAATTTGTTTTTCATGATCATTTGCCCTTGGAAGCTGGTGCTCATCCAGCTGGTGGAAGAAGATCAGGTGACTCAAATGGCAGAGCTCCTGGCACAAATAACAAATTTTAAAGGCTACTAGGGAAAAGGAAATTTACCACAAGTGTACCTTTTACATGGAATTTGAATCAAATCTGACAGACAGTGTTTGCAGACACCTCTGAGACAAAGGTGGGGTGGGCCAGATAAATTTGTTACTGCAAATTTTCCCAGATCCCCTGCCCCCTCAGGTCTAACCCACTGGACAATCCTTGGAGGTTTTGTGAACCATTGCAAGACTCTGAAACAGACTCAGACTTGGGTCACGTAGAAAGCTGAATCCAAGATCATTACAGCCAGAAAAAGGGGGTTGCTGGTGAATTCTCACTTTAATACAAAATAAGGATTTGAGGTGGTTTTGATGGGAATCTGCTGGATCCCAGTGCACCAAAGCTGGTAGGCTGTCCTGTCTGCTTCCAAAGAGGAAGACTTTACAGCCAACTGCTGCTCCAGTGTTCCATTACCCACACCTAAAAGTTTCACCAAAGGAATGATCCAGATGAAAAAATAGGGGTCTTCACTGCCATCTAAATTGTTTTACAATGCTTCACCAAATTTAGAGCCTCATCTCAATGGGAACAAGCCTCCCACATGTCTCTTAGTGTATTTGCCAGCCTGTCTTGGATGTCCTTGGGTCCCTAAATTGACAGTAAATATTTGTATGCAGGCACCTGAATATTCCCCCTTAACCTGAACCCTTCTTGCTACACTTGACTTTCTGGCCTAGCCAGCAGGGCTCCAGAGGGGAGATTTTTTCCATCTTTCATCTTTTCAATTTCTGAACACCCTCATTTAAAAAAAACTGTGTTCATTTGGTCTCTTTCCACAGGTCAGAGCTCTGCTGTCCCTCCTAAACCTGTCCCCAGCCAGCGCTGCATGGGCCAAAGGTCACCCAGGAGTCTGGCAGGCAGAGCTCCCACTTAGATGTGCTAAAGTGACTTTTCCTTTGTCCACAGCATCCTAACAATGTTCCCTTCTCCTTAACTTGGGACTTGCTCAACTCCTCACAAACTTCAATGAGGAATCACCACTTTCCTTGCTTTCCTTGGCTTACTCTGTATTCCTGTACCTTGTTCCTACTCAGACCCAGACTCTGAAATTGCCCATAGGGACTGGCACACTGTTCCTCCCCCCGCACCCCAGTTTATCAGTAACTCTTTGAATTTCTCTCCTTCTTTCCAGTGAGTTTGCTGCCCTCCCCAGCCCCGTGTGCTCTGAACAGTTAATACACATATTCTTTATTTCACCGACTTTAACGAACACGGTCCGAGGACACAGCCCAGGGGACCCTGCTCAGTATCACTTTTCATTTTTGACCCCTGATATGTTACCTCTGCAATCCCCATGCTTCAGATATGCTTTTCTACGTGGTCCTTTCATCCACTTGCCCCTCTCAGAAAGTAATTTTCCTGGAGATTTGGGGTGTGGTGGAAAGGCACAGATTTCAAAGCCACATGTCACTTTACCCCAGCAGAGGATCTGACTGTTTATTTCCCCTCTCCCATTGAATTCCTTTGTGCTGGTGCCCTGTGTATAAAGGCAATATGAATAACCCTGAGCCATGTGGAGGGGGAGGTTTCTGTGACTCACACTACCATGCTTTTTTCTTCCCCCTTTGGTGCTGTATTTCCTAGTGCATGTCCTCACTCCTGGCTCTCACCACAAAAGGCAGCAACAATCAACCAAACCTCCGAGTGAGTAATCTGCTCACAAAGAGCCCTTTGAGCTCACAAAGTAGTTGCAGGAGGAAACGTCCCACTGGGGAACCAGGTGGACAGCAAACATTCGCTTTCCATTACAAATGAGTTCAAGGGAAATGGAGTCACCCCAGCATGGGATGCCAAATCCGTATCCAAAGCTACTTCCCACCATCCATGCTTCCCTTTCTCTCGCTCCCCATCTCCCCTCCTTGTTTACAAACACGTTTACAAGTACTTGATAGGTGACCTTATTTACTTAGTAACCTGTGGATTCATTTATCTTGAAATTAGCAGGTAATGAACTGGAAACCCTCAACAACCCTCCCACTAATTAACATGATAATAAGATTGTTTTGCTACAGAGGTACAATTAGCATGTATGAGCTAGAGGGGGAGAAAGATCAATAAAATGTCTGAAGGGTACTAGGAACCAGTCTCAAGAAGAGAACAAAAGAAAAGAGCTTTATGGGGTTACAACAGCAGCAGCGACTTACAGACCTGGTGCTTTAAAGATATCCAGAGCTGTGGTCCTCTTGGCACTAGAATGCCTGCAAGTAGGCTGGGAGGGGCTACCTGCATCCCATCCTGCATACCACTCAGAGTAGATTAGGGACGTATCAAGAGTACTCCAGTCAAAAGGCTAAAACTTGCGGAGGGAAAAAAAATAAAGTCTGGGAAAAGTCCAAAATATATATATGGCATGTGTGCATTAAAAAACGCAGGTGTTATGTGCTGAAAAGGAATGATGTAGCGTCATTGAGTGCCCATAATCATGAAAAAGGGCTCCAGTACGTTGTGTTGAGAAACCCCTTTTTTCCATTCAATTGACTAAAGGAGATTACTTGGGTAAGTAAAGCTTAAACATAAATCTTTGCAGGATCATGCCTTTACACAGGGAACGGAATTGGAAATAGTGAGGAAAAAAATTGCAAAACAGTTTTAATGGGCTCTCTCGGCTAAGTCAGATCAGTTTGAGTGAAGGGAGTTAGGGAGACCTCATGTGAGAGGGTGATGTGCAGTTAGAGAGCCAAATTTGACAGCCAGGGACGTCAGTCTCCTAAAATCCTTGGTTAGGGGACAGAAAGGTGCACCAAAGCAGGACTATTGCTTTCCAGAGCAAGGAATATGAAGGAAATGGAAGGATTTTTTCTGCATTCAGTTTCTTGTCTGCTAATGTATTTCCATCTACATGGACCGGATCCATGGCTGTGTTGAGGAGACAGAAGAGATGCACATTTGAGATGCAGGATATGGATAAAGGCAAACATGGCACAGGATTTAATGGGCTAATGGGGAAGAAAGAGTATGGGGCTACAGTCATGTTAGTCTCTTTATATCCTGTGAGTAAATCGGTGTGTGAGCAAATATATACCTAAATATTGAAAATAAAGTACAAACCAACCCTCCAGCACTAGGTGCACTGTCTGATGCCAAGCTGAAGAGCCAGCAACCTGTACTACTGCCCTTTTATCCAGATATTGCTGGATAAACAAAGAACGATGAAGCAGCTTGGTTCAAAGCTCTTCAGGTCTTAGTTAAGCTCAATTTTTTTTTATAGGTTCCCATAGATATTGGCTCCTCTACACAAAGCCATATTTTGCCCTAGATGACTTGGGAAATGAGATCATTCACAGTTGCTTGACGTAAATGGGAGGTGCTGAAGGCTCAAATCTGCCCCCAAGCTCTTTCCCTCACATCTGGCTTAACCCCACATCTGTCCTCCCCATCTGTACTGACACCTTCTGTCACCTCCCAAACCTTACATTGCACAGCACATTTCAGCACAGAAACTGCAGAGGAATTTGGGAGAGTCTTGTGTCTGGAAGACAAGTCTTCAGGTACCACTGACAACGCCTGTGAATATTTTACCATGCGTGTGATTTTTGAGTGAATGTTATTCATCAGTCATTTGAGCTCACAGAATATTGTCTCATGGCATTCTTTGGAGTGCAAAAGAGGAAGGAAAACTATTAATTACTTTTGATTGACATTTTCCATTTGTGTGTGTGTGTGTAGGGGGGGGTTGTTGTGCATTTTTTTCATAGAACCTCAGGTTTGAATTGGGTAAACTGACACCTTGCAATCTGATCTGACAGCCCTGCTTTGTGTGGGAGTTTGTACGACTCCAAAATTTCAGCTGTGAGACTTTCTGCGTGAGCAGTCATTTTATTAGAAGTTTTGACACCTCTCCTAGCAGGGATCAGTGCCCGCTGTGTGAACGGAAACACCAAAAAGAGCATTGTGTGATGCAGAGTGGGAAGCGAATAAAAGAAGTTCTGTACCCAATAGCTGAAATTAGCTCAGATAAAGATCTTTGAGGACCTTCAAAGTAATAATAGTGAGACATTAGGGCCATCCCACTGTAATTATTATCATGGATTTGTATTATAGTTTAAAAATCACAGATGCACACACAGTTTTGTTGGATTTTGTTTCTTTCTTTGAATCTCCCCGTTTTCTGTAAGAGGACAGCAACATCTTTCGTTTGTTCCAACTTTTGTAGATTGAAATTTGCAACTGATTTGTTAGTGCCTGGCTCTGAAACTCTTGTTTGTACCTGAATGGGGTTCAGCAGCTGCCTCAAGTGGCCCAGAGCTCACCGGTTCTATGAATTGTGTCCACTTCTGTTTCAACTGATGGGACAAATGAAAAAAGAACTGAAAAGACACTGCTGACTACAGGGTTTTGCATTTCTGAAATAAAGAAACAACTTCACAAGTATCCTGCATCCATGTGGGGTGCAGCTGGGTAAAGGGAGTTGCTCAAGTGAGAAACACATCAAGCAGAGACTGATTGAAGTAAACAATGTGAAATGCAGGGATGTGGATCAGGAGGAGAAGTGTAAAGGGGCTGCATCTCGAGAGACTGAGACAGGCCTGGGAGTAATGCACAGGCAGCCCCTGCAACCCCTCTCTGCTGTTTTTACTTTGTCCTCCTTGGCTAAAAGGTTGTTTTTGTGTTTGCCTGAACATGATCTTGTGTGGGAAAGTCATGAGAATTAGTTGCATCTGAAATTTCCTGTCTTTCTATCGTGTCCCTGCCATATCCTTCCCATTAACTGGGGGCTTTTTGGACAAATTTTGAACAGGGGAAATGCAAAACAAACCATGATTCATTGTGGAAACTAGGCTGAGGGTTTTGTGGGGAGAAAGGAGACTGATTTTTTTTCCTGCCCCCACTCACCTGCCCTCAGCTAGGTTGATAAATACCTGTGAAGCATTTGCTAGAAAAGTTCCTAGGAGTTCATTGTAATGAGCAATCCTTCTGGCCTAGATTTGTATCTTCCTTGAGAATAGGTGTAATTTTAGATCTGCTTTGCAAGCTCTTTTTTTTCTTTTCCCCCTTTTCTTTCCAATACTCCTCAGTACAATAGGAATCTTGTCCCATGGTGTGAAGCCCCTGCAGAGTTATAAAATTGTGTCACCTTCCCTGCCTCCCTTATAAGTTACTCTAAGTGACACTATTAAAAAGAAAAACCACAGGATCTCCTGGGATCAAAACAATGTCCTGTTGTTATCTTAACACAACTCCGTTTGGCTTTTTTGGCTTTTACCTTTCATTTCCTACAGCTCTGTGCAAGCAGAGCTTGCCTTGCATTGTGCTCCATTCCATGCATGCATTTTCTCAGAGAAGATGCTTTTATTTCTGAAGGATATGCTGGGTGGCCAGAGGTTTCAGATTTCTTCAGCAGGGATTCATCTCTTCCAGGAAGGGGGAGGATGGAGTGAACAGGCCAGCGGAGAAACTTTCATCTCTGTGCAAGAAGGGAGGAGAGACTTAGATGCTCATCACTTCCTCAGACGAAGATTTAAGCTCAGGTATTAACTAATAAACTCCCTATCCCATAGGAGTTGAGACAGAGGGTGTGGGGGAGGGAATGGATTGAACATGTGCGAGTTTCCCACTTTGAGCAGGAGTTTTGGTGGCCTGGAAAATGTAATGTATTTTCCCTTGCAGATGCTCTGGAGTGTGACTCACAAGCCTTTGCAGCTCAGACAGCTTTGCAGAATGAGCTACCAGCAACCTCTTTGTCCTTCAGGTTACATCACTGAATAAGCACAAGGTAACTCATTCCTCAGAGCAGCCAGCCATTGTCAGTGAGTTGCTTCGATTGGTGTTTTCACACTTGTTTCCCATCTGTTAACAACAGAAGTTACCTGTGCATGATCAGGTGCAAAACCTCAGCTCCAAAAAACATCCACGTGTTACAGACCCCGAAATCTATCTGCATATGTGGTGTATCAAGTCACATTTTCTGTGTTACACATTCCTGCAATCTGATTTTATTTGTAACTCGAAGATCCTGCTATTATATGTTATTATAACTTGGGGATGAAACTCTTCCTAATACTACCTTGCGCTTATTGTTTTTGACCCAAAAGCCCACAAAGTGCCTGGCAAATGCTAAATGGTTTTACCAGAGACCTTGGAGGTCATTAATTATAGTTATATTCATTTTGCACACATGCTAAGTGAGGGTTTCAGTAGTTTGAACTAGAGCATGTGGTGACTTGCTAGAGTCAAGTGGAGTGAAGTAGAGATAAGCCTCAAAATTTTCTGTTAATCTACAAAAGTTCCCAGTTTAGAGTCTAATGTGACCCATTCAGCTCATGTACTTGGGGACTGGCCATGAAGTAAAGAACTAATTTTCTTGGGAAAAGAAGTTTTATTTTTTCCCAATTTTCTTATGAGGGACCTGCAATGACACAGCCAAGATTCTGCCAGCACCCTAGAGCTGGACTATCCCGTGGCACAAAGCTGCCCAGCATTCCCACCGTGACCCTTGATCCCACCCTTCAGTGCACGTCCAGCACTGCTCCCTTTGTGAGGAATGCACTGAGCTGTGAGCAGGAGCAGCTGCAAAACTTAGGTGCAAAAGGGTCTTTGAAATGAGAGGGAGGAAGCTGTCTCAGGACCATATGCACTTTTGGGTGTTGAGTTGTGGTTTTTAGGCCTGGAAGGAGAAGAGCTGTAGAACCACAGCATCCCCCATTTTTAGGGAATCACAGAATGAGTTTGGCTTGGAAGGGACTTGAAAGATCATCTGGGACTTGAAACCCATCTGCCAGGGATGGTGCATCAACAGGTTCTCTGGGCAAACTGTTCCAGTGTCTCATCACTCTCTGAGTATAAAACTCCCTAACATCTAATCTTAATCTGTCTTCTTTTAGCTTAAAACCAGTCCTATCACTGTCTGTCTGTGTAAAAAGTCACTCTCCCTCTCTTTTTTTTTTTTTGTTTTTTTTTTTATGTACAGGAAGCAATAGTAAGATCTGACCAGAGCTTTCTCATCTCCATGCTGAACAACTCCAGCTTTTTGTCTGATGTGTTGTCCAGATGGAGAAGGCAGCAACCTGAAGAAGCAATTTGTTGCAGGCAATCTCATCTCTTCTTGTTACAGACAAGCTATCCTCTTAATTTCCAGTGGTCACCAGAAATCCTTGCTGTCCTGTGCAGTTCCTGGCTCCTGGCTGGACATCAGACCAGCCTTTGCAGCAGCCAAGGCAGAGAGGGGAGCACAGTCTGGCTGCTTGTTTGCACACAAAATCTTGTGTTGTGTTGATATGTGTCTCTACCATTTTACCTTTCTGTGACATTTCTGAATGTTTCGAGGTTGCTTTTTTAATTTTTTTTATTGTTTATTTTAATTAAACATGACTAAACAATGATTCTCTGAGTGGGAATCATTCTTCCTAATAACCACAGTGTGCATGCTAACTATACTAAAAATAAATCTTGTCTCTGACTAGTTAAAAATTGCAGTGATTTGTTGATGCTTTTTACCTGTCACTAGTAAGATATAAATATAAATAAGTAGAATTACATTTAAAATATCCATCACTTCACATATGGAGAGTGGCAATGAGTGGGCTGTAATAATAAAATATACTTTATAAGTGTCATAATCATTCAGACACCAGGAACTCATAAGCCACAGATCTGACATTCAGATGATGAATTGTGATTTTGTTTTAAAAGCCAGACATGTCAACTCCATGTGCATATTGGGAATTGTAGTTCAAGTGACCTCTGCTAAAACGCTGACCTTAACAATGACTTTGTTTTACATTTCCCAGAAACTTTTTAAGTAGGTGTGATACTTTCCAAATGCGGTTGTTGCACTAATGCTTATATAAAGTAATTTAAAATATATTTGACACCTTTGTTGTGCTCATATATTATATGGCACAGAAAATGAGATTCAGTGGATGGCTTAAAATTAATTCTATTTTGGGGTTTTGGTAACATCCTAAACCCCTTGAGGTTCACCTGTGTGACATATGATCTCCTGATAAGATGATATTCTTCTAAAACGCTACAGCTCATCCATTCTTGCACGCAATAAATAAATACATTAGATATACATACGGATGAGTGTTTGTATTGGTGCATAGGAAAGTGGATTAGAAAACACTCAAGGGAGGCTCCATGGACTGCAGGGATCTTAAAGCTGATGGAGGAAGGTTGATTCAGTGGACTTCAGAGACTTGGATTCTGCTCCCCTCTCTGCTGCAAGTTCCTCCTGCGTGACCTTGGACATGCCACTTAATCTCAAATCCTAAAAGTATTTAGTCTCCTGATTCCTGACAAGATGCCTGATTCATGCTGATTTCAGCAGGAATTTAAGATCTGAAAAGGAACTGAGCACTAAAATCCCTTGAAAGATCAGGGTTAAGTTTCTCGGGGGCTTAACCAAGATGGAGATCCTGCTATTTCACAGGGACTTTGCTTGGGTGAGAGCATAAAGGATCATAAGGCAGCCTGGTCCTGGTAGTTGTACAAATGTGTGAAGTGCTGTTTCTGATTCCCTGCAAATAGCTGCATGCACTGTATAGATGTAATTATAGTCATATCAAATGAAAACACAATTAAGTTCCAGAATTGGAGCTGATTGGCATAACAAAGCTGAGATTTACTGCTTCCTTCACCAGACCAGCGCAGGTTCTAACACAAATCATGCCTCTTAGCCTTCAATTTGATAAACTTTCAGCTATTTTGACATGTAGAGCCAACTGCAGCCTACTCCATCCTGACAAAAAGAGCCTAACAAATGGATTTTCAGTCACCCACTGAACAGAGCTAGATGACAGATCTACATGAAATCCTTTTTGGAGAGAAGGCAGCCTTTTAACTTGATTGATGAAATTATATCTAAATCTAGTAGATTTGGGACTTCAAAGGCATTTTTGCCTACTTAGGGCATCCCAGATGAAGGGAGTATGCTATTTGTACCAAACTCCCATGCTCAAGTGGTTTGCAAATTGACCCCTTTGTAATAGGTTAAAGGTTCCGCGCAAGATAACGGTGGTTCATTTTGATTAATTATGTCAGGGAATTAATGTATGATTACTAACTTTTAGCAGACCCTGCTCTTTCTGACCTCGAGCTGCTTGTTTGTGTGGCTGGTTGTAATTTTCGACCAATGGGTTACGAGAGGTCACTGTGTGGTCAGCATATTTTAAACAAAGAAAAGGGAGGTGGGGAAGGGGGAGCAGAGAAACAGCAATCTCAGATCAGAGTGGGTGGACTACAGTTTACTGGCCTGACAGGGGAGATTTGTTGAGTGTTTTAACAGTAGATTTTTATACATTTACCCTTTCCAATAAAATATTCTTCTGAAGAGCTAAGAGAGTGGCCTGGAAAGATGTTGGGAGGATAATTTAACAGTTGAACGTTAAGCCCATAATTGCACTTCATACTGGTTTCAATAGTAGAGAACCTTGTTAAAAAATAAATTGGTCAGTGTTGTGTTTAGCACTTAGATTGGCTGGGAGTGAGGCTGAAAGCTTCTGATTAAGCCAATGCCTGGGAAATGCTGCTTACAAATTTCTTAACCAATCACTGAGGAGATAGCAAAGGTTGATAAAACAAGGGTTTGTGGGGATTTAGCTACATTTCATATTTTAAACCCTTGGCTGAGTATGTGAAGCCATCTGAAAGCTTCTAAAGACTAGAAAGGAAATATGTGAGACCCAATCCTGTACAAATCTCAGCCCGCTGAATCAACTGTATTCACTGTGTTCAGTATGATATTGAATGGAACTGCTCATGCTGAAAGAGAGGACTGTGCCTAGGTCTTCACAGGACATTAGCTATACTATGAAAATCATGAGTAGATGAAGGGTGTAAGAGCCTTAAACTCCTCCAGTCCTTGCACAAATGTGTGGTCTGATTCTGGCAGAGATCTGCAGGCAGCAGGATATAAGCAGGTACTTTTAAAGCAACTAAAGCAGGACTTGAGTTTGAGAGTTGCTGCATGCTAAGAGCCATTGAAACCCAGGACATTTATCACTTGTGAAAATCAAGTAATATTGCAGGGCCTAATTATACGTGGAATCAAGCAACCAACAGAAATTTTTTAGACAAAATTGCTATTATCTTACCTGGGCCTCACTCCTCTGTTGAAAATGTGTCTAAAATGCCTGTGCTGTTTATAGGGACACTGAGAGGTTTTCACTCATGTTGGCACTGTGCTTTATGGTCCTTAGATGAAAGGCACTACTGATGCTTAAAGAATGATTATTATTGTAATACTTATTCTAAGAACAATAGGCACATTTGTTTTATTTTCCACCAAGCCCCTTCAAACACCAGGGTGTCCAATTAAAAATAAGGGCTGGGACTTTGATTAAACTTTTCCAGTTTGTTTTGGAAACTCCAGTTTTGCTGTACTCTTGGTTGTACATCTTTGCCTGCATGCGGTTTTGTATTTGGCTTTGGATCTCCTTAATTTTGTTTTTCCCTGCAAAAATGTGTTATTGTCAAACTATCTTTTGCATTTTAAGTGAGAACATTTTAAACAAACTTTGTAAGAAGAGAAACATATATTATCTGAATAAAAATGGGTGGTGTTAGTTGGGCCAGGAAAGTACACTTAGGGCTAAAAAGATGTGAACTTTTCAGGGGGAAAGAATTTGAAGGAAAAAAAAAGAAATGGGAAAGGTAAGGACAGTGAATATGATGATTAGACAGTGTACAGATTTAGAGAGATAAGAGTGGTGTCAAAGGAAGCTAAAGAAAAGAGAAAAAGAAACATCTGAAAATTTTATATATTTACAGATAAACCTGTGTGTCATGGTATGCTAAAATTACCTGGGTCTTCTGAAAATCACCCTGTACAAAAAGGAAGACAAGCAATAAGGCTCAAGATTTGTTTTACAGGCAGTGGGAAAACAAATCTCAGACAGGACTTGAAGGCTGAGCTGTTATAATCAGTTGGCAGAGGACTGATCATTGCTGATTGCCCTGCAGCTTTTTCCAGCCAACCCACGCTAAACATAATTCAAACTGGTGTCTTTTGCCACTTAGCAAAGAAAGGAAAGGCTTATACCAGGCTGACAATTCCTTAATCCAGTGTCCTGTTCACAGAGGGAGCAAGGAACTGGTACTTTAGGAACTCTGATCCTACTCCATGAGTGACAACCAGAAATTCAGTTTCCTGCTCCCTGCTTTGACTATTAGTTGCAATTGCCTCATGAGCTCTTAATTTAATGGAAAGTCTCACAGCTGCTGTCAGAGCATGGATGTCACTTTTATTTACTTATTTAGTCATTTTACAGTAGTGTTGGGGATCTCAGGCAGGTCCTTGTGCACACATTTAATAAATGACAATCCTGCCTCAAATTATTTACAATCAAAACTGTTGATTCAGGGAAGTACTAGTACATATGTGCTCTTCCAGGAATCACAAAAGCACTTGTTAATTTGCTGTCATATATAGATGAAAACTTCCTTCAGTGCTCTGTGTCCAGAATTAGGTCCTGAGCTGAAAACATAACAAGCTGTGGGAAAATAAAGTAGCAGAAGTAAGGATTTTGGGATGTACTAGCAGTGTTGGAACAATTTCAGCCGGGTTTTATAAGAAAATGAGATTTATGCAATCCTGTTTTCTGTCAATCTACCAATAATAACACTTAAATTTGGACACTGTTAACCACCCTTGGCAGAAGGATGGGCAGCTCTGGATGAAACATAGGCCTGTGGGCAGAAGCACAAAGCCTGCAGTTTATCCAATTCCCAAAATGCCTCCAGTGCTCGAGTTTTCATGGTACTCAGCTGCTCACAGTGGAGTGCTGGGGTAAAACAACACAGGCACAACCATGCCTTTAGCCACATGAGCACCTACCCTGCAGAAAGGTCAAATATCAGGTTTTAGAAATTCCACTTCCCAGGGAACCACTGGCATATTTATTCCTGAGCATAAGGGAATGAGTTTCTCAGCCCTTTGAAAGTGAAGGGAATTTGGTGCTGCTGCCTATGGAGAAAGGATCATACCCTGTTACACAGCCTGTAGAGACAGAATATATTTGCTTCCTTTGCTAATAGGGGAAAACAAAGCAAATTGGAAGCAACAATCTGTGGGTCTGGCAGAGAATATGCCAGGTATTAGTTGTTTTTTACATGTTTATACATCAGAGACTTGCATTTTCCTGCTCCTCTGTATGCCGGGGGTTTTGGTGCTTGTACATGCTCTGATTAAAGACCAATTCTGAACAATGCTCTTTAATTTAATAATCTTAATAAGCATATAGGGGGATTGTCTTTACTGTATGGACAAAAACAATGCTACATGCTTCAACATGAAACATAATTAGAGTGTGCAGTAAAATAACGGGGTGAGGGGGAAGGGGACATTTTTTAAAAAACGAGCACAGAGGTGACTTCCAACAAAACTTCAAAACCAGCCTGGCTAACAATGAACATAGCCCCATTCTTTTTAATCATCAACAAAATCTATCACACATGTTCTTTCAAGTAAAGTTTATTAGAAAGAAATTGCTACTAGAGAACCACATGTGAGCTCTGACTTGGCAAGGTCAGGCCAGGGCAATAAACCCTTGAACTTTACAAATATGCAAAGCTGACATAAATAACAAATTAAACCCAGCCAGGTGTAGAGCTGCAGTGAGCTGCTTGCCAGAAAGATTCAAACTCTGGCCAGCGTGACCTCTGTTAGCTTGTGTGGAAAGCAGGGGCTTATCTCCTCGGCTTGTTGTCCATTAGGGTTCATACCTGTGGGCTCAGGTCACCTTCTTCTCATTAGCTTAGAAAAATTATATCACTTCATTAGAGGTGTTTGTTCAGCTTCTGAGTGTCCCCAGGCGTTTGGATGTGCTGCTGGGTGAGTGCTGATTTTGTCAGAGCTGCAGACTCCGGGTGTTTTGGGTCCTCTTTTAGGGATAAGCCCAGGATCAACTAGCAAGAGGGAGTGTGGAGATTCCTCTGCTGCAGGATTTGGTGAGGTAGGATAGGAAGGAGAGGACTGAGGTCTTCATTCACTCTACAGGGTGAAAAAAGTCTGCTTAGAAGAAGTCTGGCCAATAATAAACATAAATGAACCACGAGCTGGCTGGCTGGCCCTGTGAGCCCTCTGAGAGTGGCTGCTCGTGTCGCTCACAGAATCACACATCACCCCAGAGCTATTTTGGATCGAGCTCTAAGTGGTGCTTCAGAAAAAGGAGCCGATCCTTGCACCAATTTTAGACATATCTGTTGTAAATTCTCTGTGTAATCAGGACTTCATTAGAGGTGTAATTGTCACTGCAATCAATCACTGTATCATTCTGAGCATCACTGACAGATTTCCAGAGGCATTCAGCTGCAGATACACCATCTCAGTGGGATTTTCAAATGTCTCTTAAGCGCATTAAGCACCTAACTCCCACTGAATGCTCAAGGGGTTTTTAAAATCCCACTATGTGTCTCTCTATATCTTGCCCTTAAACAAGTGCTTAATTTTAAGTGCAGGTAGTTTCATTGATGTGTGTAGCGCTACTCGTGTGGTTAAACATGTGCTTAAATGTGCAGTTAAACCATGGCCATAATGGGTGGGGGAGGAATTTGGTGAAAACATACAGTGCTTTAAATATAAATGTTTCACTATCACACCTTAATTTTTGGATACTGGTTTGAGGCAGAAGCAGTGAAAAAAAAAAGTCTCTCTAGACTTGAAAATTGCGGAAATTTGTTCTGAGAATCACAAAAAGGGAATAATATGGCACACTGGGGTATGATGTTCTACAGAATCCCTTTACAAGTGTAACCAGACTTAACAATCTTTGCCGTGAGAATTGCTTTGACTTTTTTTTTTTCAAATGCAAAGCCAGACCTCTTATAAAAACACTCACCCTGAGAGGCAATACTCTGTAGTGACTACTGAGCTGTCGTGTCCTCTTGAGCAACATGTTTCACCTCTCTGTGCTTGTCTTTTCCCTCCCACTGTCTTTATTATTTATATTATAAGAACTCTGGGGCAGGGACAGTCTCTGTGTTTGCATAGCTCTCTCCATAATGGTGTTGTCTCTCTGCTGGGATCACCCAGTGCTGTCGTTAGTAAAATCTAGTGACTACCTTGCACAATAAAAAAAAACCCTGTAGGAATAGGAAATTGGAAAAAAGCCCTGAGTCTTGCTCTTAGTTATTCAGGTTTTAGTTTTGCCTCTGAGTCACAGGTTATGGCTCTTCAACACATGAGGTTTATATAGACTTGCTAAAGAGATCTGTCCTGATAAATGGGTCGGATGCTTTTTATAGAGTTCTCCACTGGGTCCACTCCATCATAATGAAGCTTCAACACAGGCCTCCACAGAGCTCCGGGAGAGAAATCTGGGAAGGAGAAAGTGAAGGGAGATTGGGTGAGTTTACACTATGTGTTAAGTGGAAGAGCTGCAAAGAGGTTGGGAGACTTGTCATGACATGCAATTAAAGGCTCCTCTGGGAGTGTCTGTATAAACTCTACATGTAGCAGAAAGAAAACAGACAGCTGACAGTTGCACTGTGAAGTCTTAAAAGAATATACAGTGTTCACTTCTGACACTCAAAGGCAATTTTGCTGAGTTGTGTGAAGTCTAAACACTTTTACTTAAAGAGTTAGGGACAATTCCTGTCAAAGAACTGGAATTTCTGCCCTAGCTGTTATGAGTTAGCTTCCAGGAACCTCTCTTGAACTGAACCTGACACACACTTTGTTTGTTTTAGTTATGTTTCCATTTGATGAAGGCTCTTGCTGGTGCTCTTTTGCCTTTGCTATTGATCATGGCTGGAGCATGTCACAGGAATCTCAATCACCAAGATTCCTGTTGGGAGCACATCCTGGGATCCTTGGGCCAGGCTCTTTGTTGTGTGTCTAGCAGGGGTGTGTGTGCATGTGTGACACATCCAGAAGTGCAAGTGGGGAGATACAGGGAAAGGACAAGTTGTGCAGTGCTTTGAGCACCAAGGAACACATTGTTCTGGGAAGGACCTTGTCTTTGTGTGCCTTGAGACATGTGTTGATGGTTGAGGCTGCTGGTTGGGAGGGGAAGGATATAAGAAAACCTCTGATCTACCAAATCCTTTAACCCCATTTTTCATCATAGTGCTGAGAAGCCTGAACGAGGATCTGCATTGGATTGAGGCTGTGACTGCTTGATATATTTAGTTAAAAGGAAATCTTTCCAGGCCTGCAGAGGAACTTGTGGTCAAAATGGCACACCATGGAGGCCCAGACCTCCATTGGCTCACTCACAGCAAGAGCTTTGTGCTTCCCTTAGTGACCTGGGAGAGGTCCCCAGGCAACAGGTTGTTGGCTGATTTGGTCAAGCCCTACCTTTCCCATAACACCTCCCTGAGTCAGCTTTGTGAATTCTATTTACACCATGAAGATCTCCATTCTGTGTTGAGGAGCTTGTTGCTTTTCTTATTTCTGTTGTCACCACAACAAAAGAGAGGAAGTCATTGGGCTGAGAAGCAGAGGGAGACATCACCCTTTCCCTATTTTCTTTTAGCATTCCATCTGCAGGTCTCTGATAAAAAAGAGGGAAGATGTAGAGAACTTGAGCATCATTCAAATCATGAGAGACATTACCACAAATTATTTTTGGGATGGGATGTCTTTACTTTACAAAGAACTTAAAAGTCCTATAGGAGGAAATCAAGTAGATTTTTATTTCTTTCTAGATGTAAGGGAATGGCAAATGAGAAGCAAACAACTTGAAATTCACCAGAGAATTTGAGTGCAAATTTAATTTATATGAGAAGACTGTGGTGATGGGAAATATAGAAAACTCTAAATTTTGATAGTTGGACCAGGCTCAGAGCCTAAAGGCATATATCACTGAAGGGTATTAAATATTTAAAAGAAGGTTTATTTAGAGTCCTCAAAACTGACAGGATCTTAAATACAAGATCATATGGCAAGAAAGCTCAACATCATTCTTGTCAGGGTGAATTAACTATGGTGTATAGCCCCATATAAATAAGCAGCCATGGAAACTCCCAGATTCCTTTAAAGTCCTGAAAAACCAAATTATCTCCATTCAGAAAAAAAAAAAATAATAAGACTAGGGTAGGAAGAAAGATTAAAAAACCCAAGCTTCCTGAGGAATTTTTTCAGCACATATTTCTCAGGTAACTCATCAATTATTTTAAACAAATACAGAAAAAGTTGTATTTAGAGGGTCCATTGTTTATTTCCCAGTGCGACTGGCATTGGTTGGAATGAATTGCACTTACAGTGGCTTTCATGATATGGTCTTTCAGTTAAATCTTTCCCTTCTCGGTGTTTCTTCAAGCTTTTGGAGAAGTGCTCCTCCTCAGGGGAGGAAGTTGCTATTATTGTTGTAAGGAGATTCAGCCAGGCTGTACCTGAGAGACTCATCGAGAGTATTCATCTGTGTCTCTGTTTTATCCTTCTCACTACCTCAGCCCTTCCTGCCTCAAAAAACAGCTCCTCTTGCTTGGACTGCTGAAATTTGTGACCTAACAAAAAATAGTTATGTCCAGTAAATGATAATGAATTCCAGTCTGTTGGTCATGCTGATGGAAAAGTTGTGGGACTCCCCCACAGAAATGGAGAGGAGCACTGGCCAAGAGCTTGTTACAGCAACATGTACCTTCTTCTACCTTATTTGTGCACCAAAACATACCTTGGGAACACTTCAAGGATCTCCACCATGCCAGAATTTCTCCTTCCTAAGCTGTAGCAGAGAGCTGCCAACATGGTATTTGTACTGCTCTGGGAGCCTTTCTGCAGAAGGTCAGTGGGGGAGTGTAATCAGTTTAGAGCTGGATGTTGTAACTTACTTCAACGAAAGATTTTTTTTCTAAAGGTGACATTAAGATGAAATATTTAAGATAAACCAGAAGATTTGAGTGGAAATTCACAATGTCCCTCTGAAACAGTCCATGCTGATTTACTGATCTTCCACTTTCAATTTATGAGCTGAGACCAGAGTATACCACTGGAGGATGAGAATAGAGTAGTCATATTAGAGCCAGCTCATATATCCTACGGACAGACTTTGGAAGAATTAGAAAGTATAATAAAGTGCTTGTCCCTTTAAGACACTGCTTGGATCCTTGCCAATTTAGATCCCAGAGCATTAGATATTTTAAAAGCCCTTAAAACTGTCTCTTTTCTTTTTCCTTGTTGGTTTTTTTTTCCCTTTTCCTTGTTGTCTGAGGTTTTCACCTTTTAACAATGCAGAAACAGTGATAGGAGCATCCTTTGCTTTACAGCTTTCTCCCCCTACAGCTTATTGAGAGTGGAATTCTGTTCCCCATCACATTATTTTAAACCTGAAATAACTCTTTAGAAGGCAGAGCATGTATGTGACACGCACAGGAGAGAGGGGTGCTTTAAAAAGGCCAATCCTTGGTTTTACATAGGAGCAGTAACACTGGGATACACAAGGGCATCCAGGTACTTTTCAAGCATATAAATACTGCCAGGGCACTGCAGTGACCTTTGGTCTCTGACATTTTCAGCTAATGGTCACTGTATGTGACAAAAAAAGCTGACCCTGCCATTGCTGGGGATCTGCCTGGAGGTTTGTATGTCTCCTTGGAGAGCAGCCACCTTATCAGTGAGCTCAGCAGCCTGTGGGTCAAACAAAAGTCCCAGTTTGGGCTCTGCTGCAGTGCCCAGTGTCACACACCCAATGTAGCCACTCCTCCCAGGGAGAGCAAGGTGGCTTCAGAGGGGTCACAATCCTTCTGCAAGTATTTCTGAAGCAAATTTTGTTAGAAAATAACCATTCTGCTAATGATTAGAGTGCCTAAAAAGGGATTTGTTTGAAGATACTGTCCCAAGAACGTTTTTGGAGAGTTCTCTCTGGACTGCACTCTGAAATATAGTTTGATGCAAGACAAAAGGAATTTGGGTAAAGAGGAAAGGTGATCTCGGACAAGAATAAACAAAAAGTGAAATAACAGGCCATCAGTCTGGGTCCATTTTCTGAACAATACAGAGTAGAGAAAGGATCCAAGGATCTTTGTGCCATAGCACATAAATGGAAAATTGTGCTTCATTCCCTTTTTTGCTATTCCTTCAGATATGATTTTTCTTCTGGTAAGGACCTAGGCAAAGATCCTCTCTAATTTTAGGCAGCAATTTCATCTCATGCAATGGGGAGATTAGGCCTACTGAAAGACCTCTTTAAAGGAGGATTCAATATTCCCCTCTCTCTTCATGGAGATTATAAGATAATGCATCTGGAACAACATTAGCTCATCCAGGTCTGTGGTTTTATTCTTGATAATCAAATCACAGAAATCTCATTCTCCATCTGCCTGAACATATTTTTGGGTAAGGGGTAGGCTTCAGCTACCACACACGGCTGTGGTCAGATATTGTGAGATCTCCTAAACATGAACAGAGAATTTCCGTCCTCTAAGTCATATCTAAACATTCCTCTTGTGCTGTATTTTCTTTCTGCAGCTGAGAGAGTTATGGTAGTTCAGGCCAAGAGAACATGTTTATTTCTCCTTTGGTAATGTTTACTCAGCAGACTCCAAAACTTGGGTTCAGGCTGCATTTTCTTTCAAATGAGAATTATTTTGATGGCCTCAGCCTTATTCTATATAGTGCAGTTGTGTCAAGAGCTAGCATTAAGTCACTGTCTGTCTGGATTAAGTTTCAAGGGTACAATGAAGAGTCTGTGGATGTCTTGTTAGGAGACAGCTGGCCAGATGGACATAGACTTCCTTCTGAGTCTCAGCAACATCTGCATTCTTAGACAACAAGAGTATTTCTTACAAAACCAAGTGGGTTTCCTGTTAAGTTTAGCCTAGAAGTGAGATAATTATAGGGAAAAAAAAAAGCTGAAACACATCTTAGGAGCTTTTAGGAGTTTATGACACTTTGTTTGGCCTTTTGAGACAGCTATTAGTCATTTATCCCCTTTCAACTGCAGAGTATTGGAGTGCAACATCTGTGCTCTGCTTCACCTTCCTCAGGACCATTCAGCAGAGATGGAGCAGATCTTCCCACCAGCATCAATCTCCTGTCTCAGGCATCTGACCCTCTCTGTCTCACAAAGTTTTGCTTTTTGTCAGTGAGAACATTACTTTTTTAGTGACTTATGCAAAAGTATTTTTCTTTTAATGTCAATTAGAACGTTATAAAAGCATACATTGTACATTAACTCTAGTCTTACAACTTCTCTAACTATTAATCATACATCTAATAAACAAATTCACAAAGGGCACTAGTTTCAATTACGCTGGAATAAATTATGAAGAGACATAAGATTTGTGCTGTATTGTCGATCAGTGATGATGCTTTGATTTTTAACCTTATCTGAAACACTGTCTATAGCATTTTTATAAAGCAGGTGATGCTAAACTAAGAACCCTTCAAGTTCAGTCAATCCTGTAGAAGACATTCTCAATGTAGCTTTCGTGTTGTCCACAAACACATTTATTCTTGAAAAAATTCTAAGGGAGAAAAAACAGTTTCTTCTTTTTTTTTTAAAGACTGCATTTTATTCATATTTGAGAGTTGTAATGTAAAAGATTAGTGTTTTCCTCAGTAAATCAACCAAATTTCAAAGTTTTATTTTTAGCTCTATGAGGTATTTATTTTCTCATTTAATACTTTCTTCAGAATTATTACTTAACAAATTGATCTCCAAAAGTTGCCTGGGTTCACTCTGGTGTTAGAAAAAAAATCAGATTCTTCTTTTGTTCAACTTTTTTTCCGTGAAATTTGCACATATCCATGAGATGATGATAAGCAGACTGGGGAGGGATCTGAAGAAATTACCCTGCATTTTAGCCCTCAATTATATGAGGTGATCTTAAGAAAACAAGAAGTCAAGTCCTGAAAGGTCTCTGAATAGCAATGGAAAGTAATTCATGCCAGATTGTTCCTTGTTAGTAGTAAAGAGAGACTGTTATAAATTGATTAACACAGAGAGCTGATGGATATTCTTCACGCCTAAAGAGTAGTTTCTTTGGTTTTACAAACTGATAAAAACAGGTGAGTTAGAAGCCTAAATGACAGTGAAACTCAATGAAGAATAAAATACGTGGGTCACAAAGCCGAGGTGGGGCAATGAATCCTGACTTTGTAGAATCAACTAAGCAAATAAGAGGTCTTCAAAGTTATGAAGTCTGTTATCTTTCAAAGGGTGAGATGAGAAAAATCAAAATGACTTCATGGAATTCATCTGATAGTCTGATGGTCTAAATAACTGCTTTATAAACTGCAGCAAGATGTGTGCCAGGGCCTTTGCCACCTCAGAGCTACAGACCATGGAAAGATACCACAGTAAGTCATTATAGTAATATTTTTCATTCATAAAGATTTCCAGCAAGCCTACAGATGTAACAAAGTGAAAAATGGAAGGTGTCTGGTCAGACCTACCTACCTTTGCAAATAAAGTCTAGGGATGAATTACTTCATTTAAAAGCAACTACCAGCTTAGGTTAGATTTCTAGCAGAAAGTGAGGAAGTTACTTCTGCCCTTGGTGAAAGTACATGGTTGGTGTTTGGGAGGCTGTACCAGTTCAGGCACCTGCAAAACTGAGTCATTTTGCTAATTGGTACATATTAATAGTAGCACAAATAGTTTAAAATGCAACCTGGGAAGGAAATGCTTTTTTTCTTCATCACTGACTTCTTGCCACAAGCCATCATACAGTCTCTACAGCTTCAGGCAGTTCTGGGCTAACACCATCACCTGGCAGCTCAGGTGACTTCCTCACATTCAGGAAGTGACCAGAATAGTGATCTCCAAATATTCTTTGAGAGAAGCATTTGCAAACATCTGTAGGCTGCCAATTGATCATATAGGCTATTGGCAAATATTTATGGTTAACAAAGGCATGGACAGGATGCTGGATTGATTCACAAATGCTTTTTGGCACAGAAAAAATTACCCAAATACTCAGTGATTCATATTTGAAGGGAATAATTAGAACAGTTCTTAGGCAGCCTGAAAACCACATCTTCTCAATCAAAGTTAGGAAGGGAGTTAAGGTGTTCAGTTTTGCCTAGACAAACACAAGCCTTATGTAGCAGAAAAAAACCCAAAAGGTGAAAAACTCCTGAAGAATAATTTGATAGAATCATAAATGTTTTAGATTGGAAGGGACCTTAAAGATCATTTAGTTGCAACTCCCCTGCCTTGGGCAGAAACACTTTCCACTGGACCAGGTTATTCCAAGCCCCATCCAACCTGTTCTTGGACACTTCCAGGGATGGGATTTAAATGATTCAAGCAGGCCAGGTGGATTTGAATTTGGTCAAAATGAGGCCTGCACAGTATTTCACTAGAGATTCTCAAGTAGGACACAAGACATTTCCTGAGAAATGGATTAATGTAAGGGGACTTGTTCTTTTCCTCTTTTGTATGTGAGGTTACTCGTCGTCTTCACAGTTCCTGCTCTGCCAGCTCATTCCTGCCTCAGGGGAAGGACATTATTTAATAAATCTGTTTTGGGTTTTAAACAGGAGGTTTTGCATTGAAATAGATATCTGAGCCAACCCAGCAGAATTTTTGAGATGTGACAGGAGCAGAGTGGCAGTGGTAGACCAGAATGGCTGCCCTCAAAAAACAGGAGATAAATATTGCAGCTGGAAGGAAACCTCATTCCATCCATTTATGTGTTTTAATACATAACATTCATGTATTATAACTACTTGGTGACGAGCTCTAAACCCCAGCCAACTTTGGGATTCTGTTCACTATTTTAATCATAATTTAGGTGTGAGGGTTAGGATTAACAGCAGGCAAACATTAACCGTGGCTGCTGGACCTCAGCAAGCCTACCAAAAGTGGGGAGTGGGTTAGCTAAGAGAATAGTCATTGGGGAAAAATGAAACTCAGATGTGTTGAAAATGTAAAAGAAAATTGCAAGCAGCACAGGGAAGGAAGTTGATTGGACAAAATAGAGAACCTTTGCAGCTCTTGATTGAAAAGGTGAAATTCAGTGAAAAAAGCAATAGCGAGAAGGAATAGGAGACAACCAGAAAATAATATGTCAAAAGGATGCTTATGCTCTACACAGAAGGTTCTGAACCCATGAAATAGGGAAAGAATTCATATCACCCTCTTTTGGCTTTGGTGACTTGCATTGTGGCAGAGGAGTAAAACTCGGGTACACGGGAAGGTTATAATGTTGTGGGGGTTTGTCCAGAAGATGGCTAAGCAGGGTGAACAGGAGGAATGTAAGGAGGGTTTTGTGTTATTTGTTAGAGAAAAGGAGTTATTGCTGCTTTGCCAGGTGGGTTGAGGCAGAAATCTCATACCTCTGAAAATAATACCAGATCCCAAGGGCTGGCTACATGGAAATCTCCTCTATCCACAGTGTTCATTAGGCCATTTGCCTCTATAAAGATCAGACAAATTTATGTTGAGCTAGGTCACATGAGGCCAAAACCTCACCTGCTTCAGGCTTTCATGGCTGTGCTTTAATGACAATTTAGGATCTAATGGAAGGCCAGGGAAAGGGTCATTTTATATCTGGAATATACTAGTATCTAACGCCAAAATGATGTAATATATCTGATTGCACATTATGTATAAATCAGGAGAGCTCTTTAGTAGAAGGACCATATGTTTTCCACGCCAGTGGAGATTTACACAGATTCCTGGGACTACCTGCCCGGGTTAAGGCACTGTGACTTTCTTCCTCCCTTCCCAAAAGGCTTGGCCACAGCGCTACAGCCAAGCTGGCCTTTAAAATAACAAGCCACCATAGCAAGAACAACAAAAGCCAAGCCCCAAAGCCAGCAAGTGTGTAGTCAGGCTCTGCTGCCATAAAGCTCGATGCTGGCATTCTTTGGGAGCGTGGGGCGGGGGGAGTTGCTGCATTGCCCTGGAATGCGGCGAATGGCTTGTAAATTAGAGTCCCTAATGAAACCGCGCTGGTGTCCAACTGCAGCAATCATCTGGTTAAAATCAGGCAGTAATTCCACTAATTTTACTGCCCTTCTCCCAGCCCTCAACGCCTCATTTAGGAAAAAATGTTTATGTTCCCCTCAAAACACCTGCATTTTAACTTGGGTCCCCAAAGCAATTATTTTTATTTTATTTTATTTTTAAGACTTTCTGTTGTGAAATGCAGCATCGCTCCCTTTTCTGAGCTGAAGCACATGAATGCCCCGGGATTCCCAATCTTCAGGCATGTTTAACTAGCACTATTTTTCTTGCACACTTCACAAGCTTCGCCATCCTATATATTTTCCACCCACAGCTGCTGTCCAGAAGTGTTTAGGATATATTTTTTCCCCCCGTCTCGGTAAATGATGAAATAAAACTACGTGGAGCTGTTTGCATTGTGACTAAGGAAGTTAAGGTTGATGGAGGTGATAGTGACTGACACTTATCCAATTTCAGGCTTTCCAAAACGTCTGTGGTTCTTATCATGATTTAGTCTCTACTAGACCTTGTAGACATTAAACAACAAGAATGAGCACTATTCTCACTCAGGAAAAGAAACATTATATAGTGGATGCTGGAACACTACCACGATGTGCTGTGAGATCTTACTATCTGCTATTCCATTAGGGTGAGTTATTCATTTTGTCTCCTTGGTTTCATGTTCATTTAAAGCTTTGATAGATTATGACTAAAGATCTCCTTCAAAAGTTGTAAGCAGATATCCCCAGCCCGTGATGATACCATTTCTTGAAGCACAGACATCCCAGACAAGGGAAATAGGCTTCCCAGAAGCAGTCAAATGTCTTCCTTTCTCTCCAGTCCACACAACCCTGAAATACTTAGCCTGTCAGCAAATTCTTTGAGAAAACAGATAAATTTCCCAGTCCACAATCACCTGCGAATATCTCCATGCAGTTTGCTGAATTCCTACAGTCCTTTCCATCAGGGCAAAGCCTCAGCCAGGCTGAGGTGTGACAGTGCTGGGGTGCAGATCCTGGTAGTTCAGGTGGGTAAAACTAGGTGCAACATCAAACTCCCTCCCTATTTCAGCTCAGAAAACAAAGAACCAGAGCTATGTAAAATATTGTAGCTATCCATATGACTGTTACTTCTGCTGTTATAATTGGGTGGAATGGGAATTTTCCATGCTAAGTGGATTCCATGGGGAACACTAATTTGTTGAATCTGAAAATTAAGCTTTCTCTAGCAAGGAAAATGCTGGCCATGACTCCTGAAGAAGCAGATCTGGGAAAGTCGTAGCTTGAAGCATTCAACTCAAGAGTGAGGAAGAATCTCTGAATTCCTACTTTCTTTCCCTCACACCAGTGTAGCACACTCATTGTTATAAACCTGGAGTCAAGCATGTTTAAAGAAAGGAAGGAGTGGTTAGTTTTGGTTTCTGCACCACTTGGAAAATGGCAGAATCTTTGATACTCTCACAGTAAAGAAAACAGAAATCTTTGCCCTGACAACACCAGAAAGCAATTTTCTTCCTTCTGCTGCTGCTGGTTTGATAAACAAGTTATTTTGGACACATGGCAAAATATTTAAGTGGGAAGACAATGTGTTGATTGCAGTTAAGGGCTGATGGACACCAACACCCAGCATCCTACAGGCAGAGAGGCTCTGCAACCTCTTGGGATTTCTCTCTGAGCTCAAGGGTGAGGACAGGGACTGGTTATGTCCGCCGGGGGCTGAAGCTCACAATGAGAAGAAGGAAAAGGACTTCTGGACACACCTCATCACAAGAGGAGATTAAGGAAAAAGAAAGACCCATTGACAGCACCCAGAAACACTGTGGGGGGAGGCAGTAGCTCGGGCAAAGCAGCAAAACCAGGCCTATGCTAAATCTCAAACTTCAAAGAAGAAAATTCCTCAGAGCTAATAGGTCCCAAACCAAAACATGATCAGGTATAGAACATGTGGTCACCACAGCATCCTGGAGGCTGTGAGAGGTGCTTACAAAAGCAACTGGGAATCTCTCTCTCTTTTTTTTTTCCCATTCTTTTTATTTCCCCTTCCCCCAATATTTTCTGCTTGCCTGCCTCCTTTTAGCCTTTGTTTTGGGCTAACTGCATCTCAACTCCCTTGGACCTGATGGTGCAGGCCTAAAACAGAGCAGAATACACAAAAGTAATCCCAATAATGAACAGGAATGAAGGTAATATCATATTGAGCACTGTATCACATCCAGTTTTAATTAAAAGTATCACAAGCAGATTTATGTCTGGCATAACTTCTCCTGCTGTTTCCAGGTTGTATTTATCTTCTAATTTAATTGTTTTTCAGTGCCATTTATGAAAGCTGCCTCCCAACCAGAGATAACGCAGCATTTTCACACTTTATCTGAGTTTATTTTCAAGGAGCTTTCTGCTTTTTGAATTTTTACTCAGTTTGACATCTTTCTGAGAGCTGGCAGAAGCAATGTGTAGCTTGATGCTTTAAAATGTGCAATTGTTGGAAGGTAAGGAAAGAGCCTTTTTTCAGCTGACTCTTATTACGAACTCACTGCTGGGACTGAGACTCCAAATCAGCAAATAGCATCCCATTAAGGTCAAAGAGCCTGTTGAAGAGTGTGAAGCTGTATGAGAAAAAGAGAAAGTAGGGGACCTTCCCCTCTAAGATGTTGCAGAAATCCTATTTGAAAGTATAATATTTGAATTTGTTTGACAATACAGCTCTTTTTTCCTAATTTAGATGAACTTAAAGCTTCAAACTTCCAGTATTTCTTCCAATGTTTAGTCAAAATATAGCAGAAGTGGTAATGGTTCTCTTTTACCATTGAGAGATTAATAATCTCCTAATTTCTGTGTTTTTCTTTCTTTCTCTCTTCAGGGATCTCTGGAAACTAAATAAGAAAAAAGGTATTTTACTGTGAGCTTTTCTGCAGTTTGACAGGTGGGAAGTATGGAACGAAACTGCTTTTCATAAGAAAACAGCAGAGCTAAAATTAAAAGTAGGACTTGGTTCTTAACAACTCTAAATTACTAGACAATTTGAAACCCACATTTCACTGCTTGACTTTTCACTTGGAGGAGTCAAACCAGAACCCCAAACACATCCATTCTCAAACCTTGGGAGATTTCACATCCTGATCTGAGCTTTCCAACATGCTCCCATTTCTGATTAATGCATACCAAACCTACTCTGTTATAAAATCAAATCAATGCCAAATGTGGTGGTGATTTTTTGATAGGGAATAAGCGACATCCACCAATATATTTAACACAGGTCAGTAGACAGCCTACAGTCATGACAGTCTTGAACTAGTGACCTAGAAATGAAAGACTCCTTAATCCCTTTACCAAATCCTAAACCACTCAATTCCTACCCCACCTCAGCAGCCAAGGTCTTTTATAGATGTGCTGGAGGGTAATATGTAAGCCAGCAGAGTGTAAATTAAAGAGGAAAAAAATGTTCTACTTGCAATAACATTGTAATTGTGGAATTTGAGAAAATAAGGGACTCAGGAGAGGTCTTCAGTCAGCTTGTCTCAAATTCAGTGCAAATTTATTCTGAGAATATTTTGGCACCTGCAAGCAGCCCAAAACTTTTATAAGCATCATAGCAAGGGAAAAGTGATGCAAGTGAAAGACTGCAGATAGACTCAGGAAAAGGTCTTGATTGTTCATCTGACCTGTTGGCTTCCTCTGTTGCAACATGAGCTTACTTTTATGACTGTCTAACTCCACTGATTCCCATGACAACATTAGGAAGTCTCACTGGAATACAACTGGAGGGTTTCATCTCCAGCAATGAGACTCATGCCTTAGAAAAGAAGAACAGAAGCTACAGACATCCATCTCATAAATTCTATGTTGTTTAATCTGGTTTCTTCATCTTTGTCTTGGGATTGTTGTCAGAAGAGGTTCTTTCTTGTGTTTTCTTACTCCTTCTCACAGGTCCTGACGAGAGGAACCATGAGAAAAGTATTCCTTTCGGAAGCTGTTTCCAGTAACATAACAGAAACTTAAAAAAGGAGTGGGTTTGAATTCTAATTGAATTCAAAGCTACACAGCACAGACCAACAACAGCAAACTCTGTGCCTGTACAGTTGGAATTTTGCTGCCAAATGTGGTTAAACAGTTTTTCACTTTTCCCCAAAACATGAACATTGTCTAAGTAGAAAAGTATTTCCATTTGTAGAAGGGACTTTTTTTCATTTTGTACATCTGCAGGCATAAAAGGACCATAATAGACCACAAATTAGATCCGGGAACTGAAATAAGCTCAGCTTGTAACTGAGACCACAGGTCTGTAAAAAAAACTATAGCATCATTTTTGGGTGAGTTCTTTTTTTTTCTTGTTTGTTTGCGTTATTTTTTTTTTTTTTTATGGCAAAGCAAATGAAAACTCATTTTATATTCAAATATGACACCATCTGTTCCCTGAGTTTGAAAAACTGGGTGAACTGATCCAATATACATTGCGCTAGAAGGAGGGGAACAAATGCAGAAATATCTCTTTCTCTCATCTCCTGTTTTTTGTCCCACTGTTCCATGACTTGACCACAAAGGACTTGCAGATGGCACATGAGGGAGGTTTGGGGTTTATTTTCCCCTCTCTTTGATCTGGTCCCCCATTCTTCTGGGCTAGAATTTTCCCTTTCTCACTCAGCAGTGTGAACTGCTGTCTGTCTCCTCTTCCCTCTGAAACAGCCCCTGTCATTGCTCTTCCCCTGAGGTGCTGGAGAGCAGATCATGCAGGATCTATTGCCACAGTCCTGTGGCAATCTGAGAGAGGTGATGCTGTTGGGCTTGAAGGAGAGGTGGTTTGTCATAGGAGACACATCTCACTGCCGTTTGTGTTCACTTCTCCTGCTCCTTACATGATCCTGTGTAATGTTGGAGCTACCCCCAGGAATAGCTTGGACCAGCACAGTGACCAGATGCTGAAAGTCCTTCCCATGTCTTCTGGATCAGTCCCTCTTCATATTTAACTTTTTACTTGTAACCATGAAAAGAATAAAGCAGATCCCTTGCAATCACCTGAAGCACTGGACAACAGCAGGTGATAACTAAACAAAAGGAGGAAAGAAACAAGTAAAGACTGCCATGTGTAGAAATCCCTGGGAACATGGAAAATACTCAATATAGCTTTAAAGCTAATCAGTTGAAACAGCATGAAGAAAAGTTCCTGCAAAAACCTCTACCCCCTACTCCCCTCTACAATGAGCCAGAAAAAGAAGAGTCCCTAAGCTAACTCGAGCCTGACAATGGCTGGTTTTGAGGCATATGTTAAACGATTTTGGGTTAACATGGGCAAAGGAAATCAGCTATGAAACTGTATTAAGGAAACATGAGACCACTGTAATCTGCATAAAAATAAATTTGGGTATATTCCCAACGCACAATCTCACTGTGGAATTGCAGGAAGTGGGCTAATGGGAGGGAAACTTTGCTTTCCCTAAAGAAAACCTGCTCAGGATTATTATTTTTTTTGTATGTGGAAATAAAGCTACTTTCATATTCCTCTCATATTGCTGTCCTGTGTTTGGAGTTGAGTGAATAGTTTGGATTAAATAATTTCCTCCGTGAAATGAACCTTCTATTATTATTGTTCAAAGACTGTTGATAACATGCTGGAGTTTCCTGTGCTTACTCTTCATTTCTAATTGCTCCACAGCTTGAAATTGTATATGTGTATTCCTCTAAGAATTGATCAGGGTTTGGGTTGAGTGTTTGATACCGTTATGGCATTGGAGCTCTATGAATTATTGTGACAGGCTCCTTCGCTTTTCACCTTTTCCATGGCCCCTTCTGGAAGGGGTGTGCCACTGGAGTTCCTAGAAACAGAGCAAATCCAATAGTAATTCCTGGTGGGATGGACTCTGGAGAAGGTTATGCAAGGAGAAAAGGCTGTGTGAGCTTTCCCCTTTGCTCACTGGAGTGGGGAACAACTCCTCTGAGCAGGGACCATCACCCAAGGGGACCTTTTGTCCCTCTCCAGGGCTGTCCCCTGGTTGGAAGGCAACAGGCTACTATAACACAGGCTTCCCAGTTTGCAGGAAACAGGTTTGGTTTTTGTTATCCTTTTGGCTTTACTCCCATTTGAACAGCAACCAACATTTTTTAAAACTTGGAGCAAGGCAAGGCCTCTTGTGCTTCCGCCCAGGAAACCCTTGGGGCTACTGGGGTGATCATGGTGGGTGCCACCACTGCTGGCCAGGCTCTGGCAGCATGGGACACTGCCATGGGACACTGTGGGGACCACCTGGGCACTTGGGGTCTTTACCTGGGCCACTCCTTGCTCCAGACATGTAGCTCAGATATCCTGGCAGACTGACTAATTAATTATTATTTTTTCCCTGACAAAATTCCCAAGAGGAAAAAAGGAGGTCAATAGGTTCGGTAGCTTGGTGGCACATCAGGTGCTCAAGAAAATTGAGATTTTGCTAGTTTTTCTGCTAAAATCAAAGTTGTTTGAGCAGTTGCAGAGTGCTTTTAGGTATACCTCTGGTCCCACCTACTAAGGATTCAGGCAGGGTTCCTATAGTATCCCACCTTTAAGAAAAAGGGAACTCATCTCAAAAAATATTTTCCCACTGCAGCTGTGCAACAGCAGGCATGAGCCCAGGGTTGTGCCTGTCACCCTTCTGTGAACAGTTATTTCACACAGGGAAAAAGAGGGAGCAGAGGCAAATAATTATTTCAGCAAGAAATGTGTCTAATACTTTTCCTCCGTGAGTCACTGAGGCTGCCAGCTGGGTGTTAGCTGAAGGAAGAGAACAACAAAATACAGAGCAGGACAAGGAAGGACAAAACTTACTTGGCTAAAAGCAAATCCAAACTTTTCATGTTGTAAATTTGGAGGAAGGAATGCAGTCCCCTCCTTCCTTCCCCACCACTCGCACACACAAAACAACCTGAAGCTTGTAGTTAAGAAAATAAACTGCAGAGAAAGCCCCTGAAGGGCCTTGGCAGCAAACTGTTCCCACTAAATTGGGAATCTGCACACTCATAGTCTGAAATAAATTAAGATGCTGGGGGGTGGAGGGGAGGAAGAAAGGAAGGGAGGGGGAGAAGACAGGGGAAAATCAACAGCTCTGGGGTGAAACACAGGTTGATGCTGCCTCATCATTTTTAAACCTAAAATAAAACAAGCAAATTTTATTTAACTGCAGGTCAAAACAAAAGGGGGGAAAAAAAAATCTTCCCTCATCTGTTCACGGTAATTACTAACAGAACTCAGCCCCTGCCAGCTGCAGAGTTCATGGATAAATGGAGGGACACATTATTCTCTCTCTCTGGGATCAAAACCTCAAACTTTGTATCTCAATTTGCCTGTGGTATGTCTTTCATATACTCCTGCAAAGTCATTTCACTGGGCTGTTCAGTCGGGACTTTTTCATCAGACAAAAATTGTGATGTTTGCAGGCTTTCAAGTTTATTTTAAGTTTGCTTCTGAATGAGAAACATGACTCCTGCGATTTCCCAAACTTTTATTATGTCATTATAGTGTATTTATTATTGGATCTATCCACTTTCCTTGTTAGCAGCCAGTCCCAGCAGGGCAGGTTCATGCTCTAACCCACAGACACCGGCTGCTCTGGATGTAAGGGGGTGTGGAAGTCCTCTGGAGGTACCAAACCATTGGATGTTTGGAAAGGATGAGATGATATTCACCAGAATACCTCGGCTATTTACTCTGTGATCCCAATGCAAAGTAGTAATTGATTTTTCTGTGTAAGTCACTTGTCCCATGGTGTGGTATTCTGTGGTTCATGAGCTGTTGAAGTGACAATGCTGATAGACCTCCCTGAGTGTGGTGTACATTGATGAAGGGGAAAGGGATCATATCCTATTCCTGATATTTGCCATTGGCTGTTTCTCAAGGCAGCTTAGGGGTCCTTTGCCAAGTACAGACAAGTAGAACAGCCTTGAGGTTGCTTGAAGTTGTCACAAATATATTAATTGGGTGAAATAAAGTTTGCTTGAAAGCTGCTGTGATTCAACAAGTTGATTGCACCGAAGAATTCACACCATCATATTGCTGAACATCTCCATGGATCAAAAAGTCCTTCCCTCACAGGTACTGGAAATTGAGAGTCACAGACTGTGCATGTCTGTGTCTGCAGGCACCGTTTCAGGCAAAGCAATGATGGGGTGTGTATTTGTGGTTTTGTGAAGTTAAAGGATCACCCATGTTCTTTACAGACTGTTTAGCAAGACCCAGAGACACGTGATTTCATCATGATTTGGTGGTAAAAAGATGATTTACAGTACTTTTTTAACCTCTCTGTTGTGTGAGCACAGAGAGCTTTTCTGCTGTAAAAGAAGTGGAGAGTGATTAATGAGAATTATGAGAATTTTTAAGAAAACCATGACAGCACTTCTCAGAGTAAGAAAAAGAAGGAATAAGCACAGGAGCAGAGATCAGATCTAACTATTATCTGTCTCACACTTGCTACGTGCCCTTGGTCAGGGCCCCATGTGTTGGTTTCCTTACCATAAACCAGACAAGGTTATCTTCTTTCACTACCTTTCAGGACACTGGGAGGTTTAATTCATGCCTCCTTGCAAAACACTTTGACATCCTGGGGCTGAAATGCAAAGCCTTTTTATGATTCAGGGGTTTATTCATTTTAGTGTAGAGATGTTTTTTTGTGACAAGTGCTAAAGACATGTCACCATGGCTGGAAAGTGAACTCTCTCTGTCCCAGGAAGCCAGTCTGATGGACTGCAGCATTTCAGTGATGCATTTTAATGTACACCTTTTATACCTTCACCACTCTGAAGTGGAAAACTGACATTATCTGGTCTGATCTCCTGCTTTCTTACTGGCTGATTACACAACAGAAGAGGCTAGGCCTGGGGCAGATCTATTTTCTACACCTCTTATGCTGTTGCACAGTTGAAGTTCCGTTGTTAGCTGCTTTTAAAAACGACAAATGTGCTCTAATTTTAGAGCATCATAGCAATCATTGTTTTTATTTCAGTAGAGAGGAAAAGTGGAGGAAAAAAACAGCTTGGGACTTAATAAACACCTTAGCCTGCAGCCTTCGACTTTATTCATGAGGTTTTTTATCTTCTCTTCCACTCTCCATGCACTCACTGCATCTTCTTTACTGCACAGTCTTAAATTACCATTGCAAAGGTTATATGTTTATTTACAAAGAGCTGGCTATGAATGGTGATCCTAAAGGCGAGGAGGGTGTCTCATGGCAATAAACATCTCTTGCTCTCTTAAACACCAAGGCCAAATGAATAAGGTGATGTTTAGTGCCTCAGACATATTATGGTTTATGGCTTCATTAACTACCTGACCTGTATTGTGTGCAAATTTCATCAAAGTGAGATGCATATTTATTCCCTGAGGTGGGCTGGCTGATAATGTTCTTATTCTTAAAGGAACAGCACAAGTAATTACTTACAATTAGTGTTGTGAAAGTAAGGGAATTTTGTGAGGCGAGGTAATTTCACATACCTGAAATTTCATTTAACAGAAAGAAGACAGTGAAATGAATATTTATACTTGGGTGAAATTGAAATACATGTGTATGGCTTCTCTTGATTATTTTGAGCATAAGGGATAATTTTAGCCTTTTAAGCAAAAAAACCAACCCCAAACAACCCTTTTTGGGCATTTTTTTTTTTTTTGAGTGCATGTAGTTCCCTTTGCAAGAGCTGAATCAGGTCTTTAGGATCAACTGAATGTGAAACTTAAAGTGTTCAAATTTCTTGCTCCATTCCATGCCCTCTCTTTTGCTTTTTGCTCCATACAATCATAATTTATCCTAGGAGGTGTATTTAATTTCCCTACAGGGTGCTAGGAATCTTATTATCATTGTGGGTTTTTAAAATTATAATTGTACACACAGATCCTCACCAAACTGTGGTTACACTGAAAACCTGAATTCCAGTCTACCATCTGACTGGAGGCCAGTTTCCTGGAGCACAAAGTGCATCTTGGGGTGGTTTCATGCAGAGATGTTGGGATGATGGTTTCCCTGTTTTGAGAGGGATTATTACTCATTAAGCAACTGCAGCCAAGGCAAAAGGATCTGTGTGGCTCAGAAGTGAGTGCACTGCCTTCTCTGCACATGTGGAAGATGCCCCATGGCCAGAGCCATGATTGTTTGTAGGGTTAATAAAAACACAGCTTTATATTCATCTGTCTTGACTGTAATGGAGTTGTTTCCTAAAGCCTTGAAGGATGCTTCTGGTGTCTGCAAAGACCAGCCTTGACTTTGCTGGTGGGTCAAAGGTAGTGAAGGATACATGGCCCTTTGGCAGCTTAACTCTATGTGGTCTTTCCACTCCAGGACCAGTCAAAACAACATGTGCTGTCTGTCCAGTAACATGATCACAGCCCTCAGCCCTTTCATTTCCATCAGAGCTGAGCCTACTCCTCTCCTTGTTCCAAGTACTTACATTTCTAATTCCATCTGGCAGGAAAAGAGACACTGGAAACAACCATGCTCAGAGGACAAGCTGGTGGCTGACTGACTGCAGGAGACAGAGAGCTCCATGGAGTCCTGCTGAAAGGACTTGAGAGTCACATTTAAAGTTTAACCATAAGTATATGATGTATTTTGCCATGTGCACTGACTTAACCAGAGAATGTCATGGAGCTAATTCTGAGCAATTGGATGTCTGTGGTCTAACCACCAGCAAGAGCTGAACACATGATGAATGGCCTATGGTCAAAGTACATATCCTGAACACAGGGAAGCACAGCTTAAGCTGCTGTTCCTTTGTGGTGGTGTTGTTCTGTGGCACAAGGAAGTTTCCTTGTTCTGTGAGTGTTTGCTTTCCAGCTACTGTAAAAGGAAATACTTAGCAGTTAATTCGAGGGGGAAAAAATGATCTTTCTCAAGTGCACTGAGATTTCCCAGATGGCAGATGAGCTTCAGCCTAGGACAGGATAATGATCCCTACAATCCATGAGACCCTCTCAGCAAAGGAGCTCATCCACCTTTCAGATGGAAGGAACCCACCTCTCCTGCAATAGGGTCAGATCTGGCTTTTTAGCAAAGGCAGGATCGAAATTCCTGTGGGCATTCACTGCAAGAGAGCTGAGGCTCCAGTGTTTGCTGGATGCTTGGCAAATTTTTCATATTTGACGTTCTCTGACAGTTTTCCAAGGGTCAAGCACAGCATGTGCTTGGCCTCGTTTGTACATTTGGTCTCTCTAGTTTCTTCCTGGGAATAAGCTCTGAATTTTCACATAGGAGATTTTTGATTTCATCACTAGCTCTAAACACCATTTGCTTCTGGTAGCAATGGCCAGACTGTCTCTGTTCCTCACAGGAGCTGAAATATGATTGCTAGGCAGTGAGCATGCCATAGGGGAGAACAAAATGAAAGAGGGAGGCCTGCACATGGAAATTTTCCTTGGATATCTTGGAATCAAAAGCAACTGCAAGCCACCTTGCCTCAGTATCTATCTGTCTTCTGTCACTACTGCTTCACTACTCCCTTCTTTCTGGCAAAGGACTCAACAGATAATAGTCCTGGTTTTGGGAGACAAAATACTTGCCCCAATCCTGCTGATACCTATGGAATCAGCTTTTCACAATCTTATCATACATTTGGGAAACTTTCTCTATTTTTGCTGCTGCTGCCTTAATTATCTGAATCCATCTATTTTTTGTGCAATTTCCTAAAATTTGTGGCATTGAATAAAAAAAAACCCCATAAATAATTAACTAGGTCAAATGTAGTATATATATATATATATAATAAATAAAGAAATAATTCAAAATTTTCTCTATTCCTTATATCTGGAATTAATTTTTTCCCATTTTGTTAACAAATAAAAAGAAACACAACAACACAGAGCCATACAGAGAACAAAAATGCTCCTTGTTTAGACAGAAAGTTAAAGCATTTTCTCACAGTTAACATCCAAAATGGGAAAACTTGCTTTATTTTCTCTGCTGCCATCAGATTCAAAAACTATCCAAATTATGAAGCTAAGAGAATATTTTTTTAAAGGACTCAGAACAGATTTTAAAATTCAATGTGCTCAGCCTTGGTGTAGCTTCTCCCAGCACAGATGAACAGTGGCACCAGTATTACAGTACTAAATAACCCTCAATACTTACTCTTTTAGCATTCACACATATATAAAATGCAAAAGCAAAAAAAGGGTAAAAAACTCAACCCTGAAAAACCAACCAAAAAAAAAAAAAAAAAAGAGAGAAGGACAAACAGCAAAGGAATGAGAAGAGTGATATGCCTCAGTAAAAGATAAAGGTTTACAAGGCCAAGGACAAAATTAGACAGGCAGCATAGAAAGCCAATGAAAGAAAAAACATGTGACCATCAAAACTGTAATGTCAGCATTGACCTGGCCAAGTAAGTAGACAACAACAGCTTGTGAGTGTTTGAGAAGTCCCAAACCTGTTAAACTTCTTCCTTGAAAAGTGCACTTTCTGACTTTCAAGTTATTCAACCTTTCACCTGTTAGGCTTCTGCCCTCAACCTTGACTCCTGCTATTTGTATAATGTGTTAGTGACTGAGGTTAGAAATCTAAAAGAGGGTAAGTAAACATGGAGGAAGAAAACTCCAGAAGTCTGCAAAAATTTGGAAACTTGAATTACATGCAGCTTTTATTTTCCCATAAGTGTTATTTAATCTGTAGGAAAAAAGGTTTGTCACTCCTTAGCAGCTTTGTTCAATCTAATTTAATGGGTTTTCAGTTAATAAAAATGGTCTAGGCATGAGATTTTGGCAAAATAAATAAATCAGACCTTGGGGACTGTGTTGAAAAAGTAACAGAGAAAAAAAGCAGGAAATAAGTCTGAAACCATATTATGGTAAGAAATTACACTGATGGGAAGATTCTGATTTCCAAAGACTGACTTTTGACTGGGGGAGAGCCCACAGGACCTGGATCTCAGTTTTAAATTGTTACATGGAGGGCATCTGTTGCTCTCTGTCCAATGACTTGGGGACAATCCTCGGAGTTGTGCCTTACACCTCCACACTGTCTGAAGGAGCAGCTCTGTAGAATCAGGCCGTGCTCACAAATGACATTTTCCCCCAATTTACTGTCATTCTGCCTTGTCTCACACCACAGGGGGTCACCCAGGACAAATGTACCTGTTTTTCATGAGTTCCCCACAGGCTCATACCTATTCAGAGATGTGCACACGGCAGCAAATGTATTTAGAAATATTTCTGAACGTAAATAGTGTATCTGTGGTGGAGGCAAACAAGGTTTGTCATCAGAGGAGGTTTGCCAGCATATTCTCTCCCAATCTCCTTCCCTGAGATGCCAAATTGTTTTAAAAAAGAGTTGATGAAACTGGTACACTGCTTTACTTCAATACTTTCTAAAAATTCTTCTCATTACCTGGAACAAACTCTGTTGTTTTGTTTGCAATGTAAGTTAAGTTAATTTAAGGAAAATTCATGTGGAAAAGAAATACAAAATTAGAAGAGAAATTAAATCCACTTCTCCTTAGTGAATGTGTGGAGTTTTGATGTCTAAAAATATTAGCTATTTAACCTTTAGTCTTTACTTGAGATAGGAAAGCTTTTTTAAAATGTCATATTTACACATGGAATGGAAAAAGCATTTCCTGTGTTGATCTAAATTGTGAGTTATGTGTACGGAAATGTTGTGGGTACTTTTGTGGATTCTCTCTCCATTAGGGCTTGTATGCAATTTTAAAATTACATCATGGGCTGGACCCAGCACAGGCTAAACCAGTCCCAGGAAATCAAATGCTACTGGACCATCTGAAGATTTTATAAAGTGATAAAATGCCCCTGGAGGGATAATGAGTCTTGAGAAAATAATTTCTACTAAGATTTCAAAGTCAAACTACCAGAAAATAACCTCCAGTCCACTGAACTTGGAGATTTTCATTCTCTCTCTGATATTTATACACACAAATTATTTTTGACCATGCTGAGACCAAGTATTCTCCTAGTCTACTAAGTGTATTCCCCTAGATGCTTGTTTTGTTTCTTTATTTACAATGAATGGTGAAGATTTGAAGTATAAATCATTTGCTGATCTAGTACATGATGATGGGATTCTTATTAGATGGCTTATAGATAAGCATAGGCACCTATCTGGACAAAATAGGGTCATCTCAAGGATAACCATCAGGGCTTGTATATCAAGAGAGTCCAGACAAAGACAAGTGATCTTGTGGGGACACCCACATTAAGTGTAACCTTTGTGGGAGACAGAAGAAGTTTGTTGCTGAATTTTGCACAAGTTGGAAAGTGGTGCAGAAAACAGATTTTTCTGTGTCCCAAGGAGGAATAATGACAGTAAGTGAGCTGCTGGTTCATGCAGGTGTGCTCTTTCATAGCAAGGCCACTGCAGGACAGACCAAAAGGCTGGATATTGCTGAGAGAACTGCTCAGCAGCTCAGGAGGTCAGAATTTGGGCTTGCAGCTATCTCTCTGTAACCAGGAGATTGCATGAAAAGCTTTTGAATAAGAGCCTCCTTTCCTGACAGAGTCTTAGACTTTGCCTTGACCAGGATCCGAAGGCATTGTTTGAACATGCTAGCTCACACTTTTTGATTAAAAGCTTTGAGGTGAAGCCTTAGTTCCATTTAAAGTTAATGGCAAAATTCTCACTGACTTTTCTGGAAACAGGATGCAATGTCTGTGTGAACAAACCCATGTTTCTTACTTGTCCACACTAGATTATTAAATCAAGACTGTGATTTATAGAATACATCAGCCGGCTACACTGATGTGTATTTTTAATTTTTAAACTCTTTTTATTTTTCCAAGGCATGAAGGTCACATCCATCCTTGAATCTCCTACCCTAATACACATGTACATCAATTAAAAAAAAACTTAAAAAATCAATAAAATAGGCAAACCCTCTGTCANCATGTACATCAATTAAAAAAAAACTTTAAAAATCAATAAAATAGGCAAGCCCTCTGTCGCATGTATGAAGCCTTGCTCTTCTGTCTTAAAATGATTGGGACAGATATATATTAGCTGGTGGCTTGCTGTTATCAAGCCTCATATTGCCATTGGTATCCAGTAAGCCATTAAAAGCAGTTCAGGGAGTGGGGTAAATGGCAGATTTTACCCTGAAGAACTAGGAAACTGGAATGACATCCTCCTAAACAAGGACACCAAAGATAAGTAGAGGATTTTACTTCAAAAAGTACTGTCCAAAATAAGATCATATTCATAACTCAATAAGGAGGCAATCAAACGTGGTGGAGAATGTTTGAAATTTGTTGATACGCATACATCCGGCCAAAATTCTGCAGGAAAGAGACCTGAATAATGCTCTGTGTTTTAACATTTCTAAACTATGAAAGTTATCACTTTGCACAAAAAAGTACTTCTAAAAGAACAGCTGCAGACAAAATAATGGTATGTATTTAGGGTGAAAAGTAGAAAATGAGGCTGAGCAAAATCCTAAACTGCACTGGGGACGGGGAGATTCCCCTTCCCTCCCTTTGGGCTAGGATCTAGCTTTGACAAAGGGAAACTAACAGTTTATATACTTTCAGTGCTAATAAAGGAAGACCCATGTTATTTCATGTGATGCTCCCATCAAATTATTGGGTGCAAGTGAGCAAAAGGCCAGCTGGGAAGGCAGCCATGGCCGAGGTGCTGTGGAAACACAGTTCCATCTGCCCAAGCATCCTGTTAGCCAGGGGTAAAAGTCATCCCCTGCAGTTACTGTTTAACAGTGTCCAGAGAGGGAATGTGAACCACACAGGGAAATCCCCACTTCAAACCAAAGCCTGGTGTGAGGCCAAAAATGTCTCTGTGATTTTATGAAGGTGAAGGGAATCAAATAAAAACAAACACCATCTCGGGAGTGCTCTGCATCCCTCCGCCTGCGGTCTGCAGATGCTCGTGGGCCTGAGTCACACATGCCAAGGTGGATACGCTGGAAAACCCAAGCAACGTCTCGGTGGAGCTGGGAGGTGTCTGGGTTTGGTTTTTGTGATTCCTGCAGCTCATTTAGGTTGAGAGTCCCTCTGAGGTAGACAGTGTGACACAGTCCAGAACTGAAAGGTTTTTGCGCAGATGAGCTCTGCGGGTCTGCAGTGGATCATCTGGCAGGAAGAGAGGGTGGATGTTACAGGCGAAAAATTGAACCCCACATGGGGCTTGAGAGGAAGGAGAAGGGGATGTCCCCCGAGTATGGAGAAACACTGAAAACTCCCACCTCAGGACAAAGCTGCCCTGTCTGACAGGACCTGGTCTGTCTGGGGCAGCTTGCTGAAACCCTTCTTGGAAACCCCCTTTTCCTTCCTCCCACAGTTTTCTGTTTAACAGTAGCATTTTTTGAAATGAAGGATGCTCATGTTAGCATCCCGTTTCAGACAAAGGGACACCTCTTTCCTGCCATTAGGACCAGGCTCTGCATTTCCCGAAGCTGTCCAGGAAGCGCCTCTCAGCTCCTCCATCCCTTCCCCCTCCACTTTTTGTTGCCATTCCCAGAAAGGAAAGTGAATTTTTGAGAGTGTCAGAATAGTGTAAATGCTGATATATAGGCCACAGTTGTTTGAGGGCCTTTTGAGAGACAAACTCCTCCCCTCTCCTCTGTTCCCTTCAAGTTGGGAATGATTCATCAGCTGGCCTTTGGCAAGAAAAGAGCCCTGCCCTGGGTCTCGGGCCTTTGACCCGGGTGAAGAGAGGGGTCAGGCTGTGAGCAACTGTGCAAGCACCGCTCAGCAGCAACGGGTCTGGGAGACACAAGGGAGAGGGGAGGGAAAGAATGGAGTGGGACGGTGGGAAAAAGTGGGAATTTATAAAAGTTAAGAGTATATTTCTAAGAGTCTCAGCGGATCAGCTGACAACTGGGGTCAGGGGTCGTATTTGTGCTTGATTCCCTGGGCATGTTACAGTAACATCTGCTTGTTAAGGGTCTGTGGGGACCAAATGCTCCTGACCTTTGCCTACGGAAGGGGACAAACCAGGAGATTAGGGGTGTTCATATTAATGTTTGTGTTTGACTTGAAGGTTTCCCCTTATCTGAGCCTGGCTTGTCAGTTTTGCCAAAATTCTTTTATGCTCTACCCAAATAAACAGGTCAGCCATGCCAATGGTTTGGCCAGGATTTGAGGTCATGAGGTGTTTGACGTCACTTGACTCCTAAAAAGGAGAGTAGGAAGGATGGAAGCCCTTGCTCTGGGAGAGGAGGCTTGGTCCAGTCTCTGATCTGGGCCCACTGGTCAGTCACAAACATCTGGAGCGAGCCCCTGGTCCCTGCCTGCATCTATATTTAGTAATGAAAATGCCTAGATGTAACCAGAAGCTGGCAAAAAGGACAGAGCCTCCCTCTAACTTCTGTTGTAAATTTTGTGATGAGAAACCCCCATGTATGGAACTTCTTTATTGTATACAGGAGGAGTTAATGCCCCCTCACAGCTGTATTTGAATTTCTCTTTTGGGAATCAATAACCAGAAATGACATCATGTTATGAACTATAATCCCAGAACTGGAAAGATCTTCCTCCAACTGCGTGGAACCAGAGAAAGGTGTTTCTACAAGCCTTTTACTCACAAAAGTCTCCTTTTTTCCCCCCACTAACTAAAAAGAGGTTGGTTTTTAAGCAGCAGGACACACTGTGGCTAAAATAAGGATAAATAAGCAGTTGTGGATATTTTTCCCAATACCAGAGCTTTGGGGGGCAGACTCTGATGAAGGATTTTATTCTTATGTTTACGTCATTGAGCAAGGGACAAAAAATACTACTTCATGTAAAGGGAGCAGAAAAGCACTTGACCACTACCAATGGGCATTGAACATCTTCAGTGCATTAAGAAGTTCCTTTTAGTACCAGACTTATTCCAGTCACTTAAGAGGTACAGCCCATGACTGTGAATATCTATGAACATACAGCAAGTGGCTGCATTTCTGGACCTGGGAAAATAGGACCGTTGATTTTTAGTTTGTTTACGGACACTGTTTGTGACATTTGTGGTATTTCACTTCTGTCTAAAGTTAGTCTTAGCTCAAACCCCAGAGACCACGTGAAGTTTAATTTCAGCTAAAAAAAGCCTCAACCCTGGAAACTTTTTGTTTGTAGGAGTGTATTTTGGCTATTTTTATCCAGCAGCAGCCACAAGTTATCTCATATCGTGCTGTCACTTGTGTTGTCCTATCCTTGAGTCCAAAGTCAGCAACAGTTAAATTTGTATTGTGCAACCCAGTTTTCAATGTGAAAAAGAGAAAAAAAACCAATAAAACACAACAGGGATTGGTTCAAAACAGAGAACCTGGCTGAGGTCCAGGAGCTGGAGGAGAACTGAAGCAAACTGGATCTAGGTGATCTGTAGTAGTTTAAAGATGAGGTCTCGAAGTGAGTAGACGGGTGAAGGAGAGGAATGTAGACCATTCAAATCCACCTTTGTGATTATAAATAATAAAAAATTTCATTCGGAAGTGCATTCTGCCAAACTTCACAATAAACCTCCTAGCAGGTCATTGAAATTCTCTTAATCAGGGTCAGAACCCACAAGCTGGGGTCTGCCCTGTGAGTTCAGTGGGAAAAATATTCTTCTTTCCAAATAGTCTTTTTTCCTCTTTCCTTTTCTCTTTCAGTTGGAAGGGACCTCCACATAAACATGCAGAGCAATTTTCCAGTACATTAACCCGGGAGGGGGGAATCCTTACTAGCAATGCAACGGGTAGCCTAAAAAAAAAAATAAAAATGGAGCAACCGGGTGAGCAGAAGATGGATGAGCCTGGGATATAAGACAGGGTAGTTTTTCCACTGTCCTGCCCTATACACCTAGGACAAAGACTTCATTGAGTGAGATGCTTGACATCAGCCTCATAAACTAGTAGTTGGTCACAAAAGGTCTGACACTTGAAAGTACCAGTCCCTGCCCTCTTTGCATTGCAGCTGCACAGAGGGGTTGGGTCTAACAGTTGTGTCCTTTTGTCGTCCCATAGGACAAGAGGTGAAGATAAATAGTGTTGACTTTAATGCAGTCACACAATTTTGCCTTTTCCCAAAAGACAACATTTCCTCCCAGGCCTTACTTTATTACCTCGAGCAGCTAGAACCACCTTCCTTCCCGTGGGGGTGGGGACAGGCTAGAGGTAGTAGAGGGCAAAGGGAGGAGAGATGAAACCCAAGCCCTGCTACCTCTTCCCCAGCAATGAGGTGGGATGCAATTTTTTCCTGCTTTGTTATGGTGACTTTCTTCTCTTTCTCATGGGATAGCTGGAAATGGCCTGAAAAGCTTGAAAAGAAATTGAAAAATGTATGAATTAAAACCTCACCACCTCTTAAAAAATTAAATACTCCCACAAGATCTACACCAGGAAGAAAGCTTGAATTTTCTGTGGCAATTTCCTGGAGAAAACTTGTGAGAATGTGTCTGCAAGCAATTGCCTTGCAAAATGGTCATTCATTAGTTCCTTTGTTGTCTTGTAACCAGAACCATAAGCATTTCACCTGGAAATGTAGATAGAATCAAAATATGTGTTGGAGGCAGTTTTTAAATGGTAATATCTTTACCACTGCAGGCAGCAATGGAGGAAATTTAGGAATGGGGAGACTTCTGTTCACATTTGAACTTGGTAGGCCATAGCCAAGTTTAACTGCTATTCTCTGTCTGGTACTATGCTCACTGGCTGTGGAATGCCCTTTTGGATGGTTCTGTGTCCTCCTGTACAGTGACTCACTCCTGCAACAATGAGCAGAACATCCCAAGTCATTCGTATTTGTCCAGCTTGACCCTTCCCTCTCCTTCTCTGCGGTGGACTGGTGGTAACAACACCACAGAGGATGAATGAGCTAATTAAAAATGTATTAAGGGGAATTCTACTCTTGGAAGAAAAATAAATGTTAGACCTGGGACATGAGGGCTGTGGAGAAACAAAATAATCTGGCCTATGATCTATGCTAGATTGCTTTCGGTATTTGAGTCAGCCTGGTTCAATCTGAACCAGGCATCTCCCCAGTGCAAAAAGTCAAAAGCTAGGAGCACCTGTAGCTGTTTTTTGTACCAAAGTATGTGGAAAGCCTAAAAGAAAAGGTCCCTCCTGACTATGATTGCTTCCATTTTCTGAGGTAACAATATTTTTAGTTTTTCAGGCCTTGTTGCCTAGTCAAGTTTGTTTCTTGGCTTTTCGTTGACCTGTGATCTTGGACTGACTTGAAAGGCTGCCTTGTCTGCTTAAAGAGTGGGGTTTGTGTCTGTTTAATAAGTTGTCGGCAAATCTAAGAAAATAAAGACAGACAAGTTCTCTCAGGCTGTTTTGAGTTCTATCAGCCCTTAGGACTTGGAAACTAAACAGAAGATGAGAAATCATGTATTTGAAAAATAAATTCAATTCTGTAAGATATGAGGGATAGGCAGGAAGAGAGGCTTTTTTGGCCTCAGCTTTGTCCTCTGCAAATGTTATAACTGAGTACCCCATCATTGTGTTATGCATTTCAATAGAAAGAAAAAAAATGCCCAGTGGATTTGACAACTGTCTGGCAGCAAAAAAACAGTCTTGGGGAAAACTGCTGACCCCAAGGAGCCAATGACAAAGCCCAATTGACTCTGATGGGACAGAACCTGTCCCCTGGGAACAGTCCTGGCCAATTTGGCCAGGGACTAACTTCTTGCTTTCCCAAGTCACCCCAGCAAACACTACCCACTTCTTTCTATGCCTGCATTTTTCAGTGATCCTCCTGAGCACTGAGTGACCTAATTTCTGGGGCACTGAGCATCATCTGAAGTCAAAGGCTGCTGAGGGTGTTCTTTGCTCACTCACACTTCCAGAAATCAATTGAGATTTATTTCACAGTCAGCAAAATCAACTCAGGCTACTAAAGTCTGATTTTCAAAGCTGTTTGAAGTCAGCTGAAATTAGAGGCTAAAGCAGCTTAGAAAACCAGCTGGCACCTATGTAAGTATCTTTAAAAATCTGACTCCATCTCCTTATACTTAGCATTTCATTTTTTTTTCCCAGGGTGCCCATAGTTCCATGACCTCACTGAAAGGAAAGGCACTAAAATTATACAGCAGGTCTTCTAACGTACACAGACACGTTGCAGTGTATGTAAATGTGTGTCTGAGGTCTGGAAAGAGGTTGAGCCTTTCCCTGGGCTGAGGGCCAAGTAGGTGCTGGAATTAGAGCAGCGTAAAGATTATGTCTGTGAGGTGGGGGAGGCACTGAATCATTTAGGGGCCTTAATGCACCTCTTCAGTCACACTGGGGGGCTGTGCAGAGATCCCTGCCTCACTGAGTGCACATTTCCCCCACACAACCCGAGTCAGCCCCTTGGAAGGGGCAATCCTTTAGCATGACAGGATTATCTGATCTGCACAGAAGCATGTACAGAAAGTTGGTGATATGATCTTCCTTTCATCCTCACCTAACTTGTCTCTACAACCCCTGTGGGGATGTGCTGCCTAATGTGCAGAGAGATCCTCAGCTCTAAATCATAGCCAGGATAAAGAAGGGTTTTGCTTTCCCCCTTCCTCTCTCCCTGCTCTCCAAATGCTATTATTGTGTTATTTTTCAACAGTTTAAGAAATTTTCAGTAGCAAAATTGAAGAACTTGGGCAGACCCCTCCTTCAAGCAGAGTAAAACAGTCCCAAGCAGACAAAACAAGGGTCCTCTCTCACAGAAGTGTCTTTGTGCAACATAAAACTAGCAGAGCTGGGTCTGTGCCACCTTTTCCTTGCCCTGTGAAAAGTGGAGGGCTGAGAGCATGGCTGAAAAAGGCTCAGGACATTCTCACAGTCGGGGCTGGCAGGACTTGTTGTAAGACTGTTCCAGCTGGCTGGGATCAGAGCATCCCTAGGGGTGTGACAGATTCCCCCAAGAATGAACAAGCAGTCTGAAGAACATGAAGATGTGTCTCCTTTCTCTCACTCCCTGCTGGGATCCCAAACCCAGGTCAAAACCAGCCCGTTTCAGCCCAAAAAATAGCCTTTTGATATCCTTTCCAAAGCCAGGTTTTCTATAGGAGCTATTTAAAACATTGCAAATTTCTGCTATCAAGATTTCCCTTCTGTTTGCCTGGGGAAAATTACTGATAGTGAGCTTAAATAAGCATCCTCCTCCATGCAATTCTTTTCTCTAAACAAATTAGCATACGTTGGAAAACTGTCTTGGAAAGGAGACAAGTAATGACTCGATCAGAACTGTTTATGTTGGCTGAACATTATGACACTGGGAAAGTCCAACACTGGTCAATACTTTTTTTCCTTGGGAATTGACAGTAATAGCTTACTCAGAAGAAATGCAGCATCTTGCATATTACCAATACCAAGCCTGGAACTGCTGGCAGAGCCTTCTGTTATTTTAAGGATGTTTTACTGTAATTTCTCATTTTAAGGAGTTGCTTGATTGCATTATTTCCAGTATATGCTTTATTCCAAAGAAGCAGCTAGGATTCTTCCCAGTACACAGCTGTCTTGGCACTGCAAACTCTTTCCCTGAATTGTTGCCTTGTAAAAAGTCTCATTGATTTTGAAGTTTTCTGACTTACATTTAAGTCTTAACTGTCTGAGGTCTGACATACCTAACCAATTTTCTTTTACTTCATATTATATGCTCAGCTATCAAGTGGAATTGATTGTGGTGGTTGTAACACCATGACATATGGGGAGAGTGGCCCAACGCCTTGTGTAGGAGAGCTGGGAGTCTCCTGTCCTTCACTGCAGCCAGATCCCCACCACATGTGGGTTCTCCCAGAGCTGACATCTGCAGCACACAGATGACAAACAGAAAATATTTGGGGGATAAAGAAAAAAAAAAATTAAAAAAAGCAAATTACTGCTTATAAGAATTTTGAATGATGAAATATTTTGACTACCTCATAAACTGACTGCAAAGGGAAAGACAAAAATAGCTAATGGGATTGTCGTAATTTCATTTTTTAAAATTCACCTTACCTATAAAAAGATACTTTTGAAGGCTTCGTGAGGAATTTCTTTAGAATTTGCAGAGTTCAGGTCATTTCAAAGAGATATGATAATATTTGAATACCCTTTTTTACAGATGGTGAAACAAAAATATTCTTCACATTCACCCTATACAATAGTCTCTGTCATCTAATAAAACCAGACTCTGGAAGGATCACTGACTGCTCAGTCTGGGAAGAGAAGCCATAGAAGTTTTTAGGGCCTTCTGGATTTTAGTTTGTTCTCCACAGCAATGGAAGGGACTTGGAAACATCTTCCGGAGTCAATTAAGTTGAGATGGTAATGGGTATTGACAATACACATTTAAACATGCTCCTAACTTTAAGAGCAGAGTAGTTTTCCTGAAATAATCCAAGAATGCTCTGTGTTTAAAGTTAGATGCTTATTTAAATGGGTAGCTAAATCAAGATATTATTAACTTCTTGTATCAAGACAAGCAAAGCTCTAAAAGAAGCATCTCCAACTTGAAATGAGAAGGTTTTTTATTTTTATTTTAAGAAGTACTACACAGAGAATAATGTTCTGTTAAAACTAACTTTCCTGTTGAAGCTGCAAAGAAAAACATCCTAATTTTATGGGGCTGTGAAAAAATAAAAAATTGTTCATCTGAAACTGGATTTTTTTCTAAGTAAATAAAAAATAATGGTCATCTTTAAAGAAAACTTATTGGATCAAAAAAGACTAAAAAAAGAAGAAAGAATAAAATGTCTGGAGTCATATTGATCCTTAAGAAAAACTTGGATTAGACCATAGCTCAATTTAAAAGCTGCCAACACCTGAAGAAAATACATTTTCATCTTGAAAGCTTGTGTGCTTCATTTCTAACCCATTTGTTAGTCCAATAAAAGGTTGCACTTTAACTATCTTGACTCACTTGAGAATAATTGGCATTTCTTTCATTTTATGGCATCATTTAGGTTTAAGAATGGATTATTTGCTTGCATATTCCTTCCTTTTGCTGCTGCTGATGGATGAATTCCTACTCAGCAGGAACTCTCCAATTTCTCTTTTTGAGCTATATACTGTGCAGCTACTGTGAAATCTTCTGTTAGGCTGAAACCCAGCCCGGTGCAACGGGCTGGAAAAAGGGCCTTGCCATGGCTCCTGCCCAGCAGCAAGGTGCCCAAGGGGGCTGAAATGTTGGGTTACAGGTCAAACACAAGGTTGTGTTCTCCAGGGAATTCAAATAAGCCAAACTGGGAAGCAGGCACGATGATGCAGGGAGAAAGATGTTGCTGCAACACCAAAAAAACCCCCCCAAAAAAAAGAAAGAAAAAAAAAAAAAAAAAAAGAAAAAAAAAAGAAAGAAAAAAGAAGTTCTCTGTATATGTGTGCATTCTGACCCCCAGACAGCAATGGATTAATCTCTCCAGGGCTTGGCTACCCTCTGGATTAGCCTCGTGGAGCATCCCTCACTGGTCCTGCTGTCAGTACTCCAGAAGAGTAGCTGTGAACAGGCTGTCTCAGAGCCCTGTGCATCCACTGGCTGAGGGATATAAATCCCATCTTCCTTTTACAGAGTCCGGGCTTAGGTTTTATGTAAAAAAGTAGGGATTTTGCCCTTAGCAAATTCGTGCTTGCTGCACACAAAATGTCTTGTGTGAGGGAATTCTCTCTATCAAAGGAGAGCCATTTTCATCCTGATTTGTGTCTGAAACATGAAAACAACATAACAGCTGCATGCTGCATTGAATAAAGAACATACACATGCATTTAAATCACTTATATCTTACTTTTTTATGATGCAATTGTGAATTATGTTCTTTTTGCATCTGTAATTAGAGGGCAGAACAGATGGTGAAGGCTCCGTTTAAAGTGATGTGTCCATTAAAATAACCTATGCTGCCAAATGATTGCTCACTATAACAGGGTGCTCATTCACCAAAGCAGGCTTTTTGCTCTGTGGAAATACTTTGGAAGGCCTCTGGACCTGACAAAATCCTTTTTAATTTTAGGGTTTCCCCATAAAAAGATTGACTGTACAGGGTTAGCACTAAACCCCCAAAGCATATGTTTGACTGTATCTTTGTAATTTTAGGATGACCTTGTTTGTAACGAAAGGATGGTTGTAAATAAAAGATAAAAGGGAAAGGATAATGCCAAGAAAACTAGCATACATTAATTTCTTTTAAGACATAATTATTTTGTGGTTTTTAACTGATTTCCAGGGTTATTCTAACCAATCTGGAGTAGGGAGTGACCTATTCCCAGGATAGGATCTGTCCTGAACTCAGTGTAGAAGTGATTAAGGTCCATGGCTAAAGTGCTGTAGAAATATTTACACTGATCAGAGCAGTCACACGTGATGGTTACATGAAAAGAAGTATTTCTGAGTCTGATATTGAGGGTAAACACTGAAACTGTCCCTTTCTCTTCCTATCCTCTTTTTGGGAAATCATTTCACATCTAGAGAATGGGAATATAAAAGATCCACTTTTAATCAGTTTTCCTCTTAGCCTGAGGACAGGTGGAGAACTCACTGTTAAAAAACATCATCTTAAGGAATAAAACCTCTGAGCATTGGAGTGAAGCCAACTTTGGCCAGTTGTGATTGTGATTACTGCCAAAGTCAGCTGGGGAGCCTGTGAAAGCCTGGTCATCAGTCTTAATCCAAGTTCTTAGTCCAGATGTATTTTAATAATATAATTTAGTTTTATGAGTGCATGTGTGTGTTCTCAACAGGGAGGTCAATGACTGAGTGGAAAATGAGATTTTTTTTTTTTTAACAGATATTCCTCCAATTCAGAATTATGCTATAACAAGATAACAATGGCAAAGTTTCTGCAGTGCTGCTAATTTCAGCTCTGAGATGGAGAATGTTTGCCAGGATTGTCCCACAGCCCACCTGACGAACCCTGGAACATGGCCATGGTGTAAGGATGCAACCTAAAACCACAGGTCCTTTTACTCAAGCCACCTAAAGAATATTAATTAATATATGGACCAGACAGCTTAAACTGGTTTAGGATAATTTATTGTTGAGAGAGCAAGCTTAAGTCTTTGGTGCTTCAAATGAATAAAAAAATCTGTGACATAAAGAAGGCTATTTCTGTTCAACATGTGAAGACAGCTGAATGCTTTGCATGCTGACATGTGATTTTGATTTGTGGGCACCAGTCAAGTGATTCACGTGTTAAACTGCCACATGGCATTGTGAGGCAGCAAGACTTTGTTGGGCAGAGGAGCAAGAACTTGTGAAGTTGCCTGGCTCAGGTAATTCCTGGGAAGCACAACGCTCAGACACATTGATTGCTGGGATGATACATGGGTCCCTAACGTAGGGAACAGCTAACAGCTGAACAGATTACATCACAGGCTGAGAAGAAAACAAATTGTGGTGGCTAAACACAATCTTTTTAATTGACGTTTGCATTATGTTCTGTATAAATATATTTTTGAGGGGAGGGGATTCTGTCAGCACTTGAGCAGTTTCACATGCTGCTGTTTGTGCTCTCTGGGCTGCAAAGCAGCTCTGCAGTGATCTGTAGATCTCAGAGTGGATCTATTATTCTGAGCAGGATTTGGATAAACTTTCTTTTTCTCAGCATACCTAAGTCTGTTGTGTTTCCATACCTGCCATTGATCATCCTTCCCCAATTATTGTAACATGAGAAGCACACATGGTTTCCAGACTGCACTTCTGATCTCCTCTAGTCCACAGCTGTTTGCTTAATGAATACTTGTGGCTTGTTTCCCTTTCTCTGGAATGATAAAAAAAAAAAAAAAGAGAGGGAGAGAATAAAGAGGAAGAGGGGAGGGAGGGCATAGATCAGAAAAGAATTTCCTAATTTAAGTGTTGATTATGAAATAAGTGGACTCCAAGATACTGTCCAGGTTACACTCCAATGAGATCAAAAGCAACTTCATGAGCCTGGTCACCCCAGAACTGGAATGAGTTTGTGCATGGGAGATGAGACCATCAGCACTTAAATAAGTCCACAAGGAGGTGATGAGTGATGTGCTTTCATGGAAGACAGTTTTCAGGACAAAACTCCCTCATTTTGGAATAAGCACACTCCAGAAAATTACAACAGGACAAAGAGAACATCAGTGTAAAACTGCCAGCAGCCTGAGATGTTCTGCCAGGGTAGAAAACAAACGATGGGCACAAACTGTGTAAGGCACTGTGTTAGGATAGCAATAATCCTTAATGGCAATTGTAAAATGATGCATTGCATTTGGCAACAGAAAGGAAAATGCAAATTGATTCTTTTTGTTTACATTTAAGTGCTTATCAAAGTCTGTAGGTAGACCTACAGTTATGCTCATCTGTCAGACCAAAGGAATCTAGTTTACTCTCATAAATGTAAAAGAATTTCCTTTGTAATTTTTTTTTAACTCTGTGTGTGTGTGTGCTTTTGTCAAACCCCCACCCCTGGTCTCCTTTTGCTCCCTCCCTTTCATTTCCAATCCAGACAGTGTTTTTAAGTCTGGTCTCTTCATATTCCCCTGTTGACACACCTCTGAGCCAAGCTGATGGACAAAACGAGTCTCGCAGCTGAAGCCTTTCAGAAATGATATACAGGAATTAGTGCTGATAGGCACGGAAGGGGAGCTCTACTTTTGTTTCTTCAATGGCTGGGGAAACTGATCCAGGACAAACTTTGGAAATCTATTACAGCCATCTGATGCAAAGTGATTTTTAGCTTTCTATCACCTTTGACACTTGAACACTGGCATAACTTTTGTACTACTGTGGTCCTTGCCAAGGGCAGTTCATCAGATAGCAGGGATTAGGGACAAGAGAGCTAGTTCAGCTGGAATTCCTGCCCAGCTCCCCTTTCACCTCTGTGGCCTATTCTGTGATATGTACTAAATCTGAACCATATACATTACATTCTACTATCACCATCCTGTGTAACTCCTCTTTAATCTCTTGCTGCCATTGAATAGTGTGGAGCCAGTACTTCTAAATTTCATGACGCCGTTGAATTCCATGGGGGGAAATCTGGGCTGTATTGAAGGCAACAGCAAACCTCTCATGGGTGGTCAGGTTTTTACTCAGAGCCTCCACTTCCACTTTTCTCAAAAGGAGAAAAGCTGATTTCAAGCCAGCTAGAAATTGTGTTGGATTATTTTGGAGGGTCAAAATGCAGCTTTTAAGAAAATAATCTATTTTGGAGTAAAATGTCCTTTCTAATGATATTTGATTTAATAAAAAAAATGCAATGAAGTATTTCAGTAATGGTGAAATATCATGTGTCTATACTAAAGCTTTTTTTTTTTTTCACTTCAAATTACTTTTCAGACAGAAAATTCATTATTTATTGTGCAATTCTCTCAAGTTTAAAATATCACTCTGGAATGAATACTGTGATGTTACACAGATGAAATGTTTTGTTTTGACTCATAATAAAAGTTTATTTTGAAATCTCAGTTCATATTAAAACCACTTTGAAATAGGAAAAGAAGCATAAAATAGCACTCCTTCCTAAGGATGGGAAATATTCCTACTCAAATCCATGTATTTTTAATACTTTTATTCACAAATTTATCTTATGCATCCAAATGGGCTCCTCCTTCAATTCAGGAATATTATAGGAAAATAGCAACCACTGTGGAAATGATTTCTTTACAGATTTAACTTTGATCATGATGTTGGTGAAATCTCTCAAATATTTCAAGTTCACATATTTTCTTGTTTCTCTCGCTGAGCCCTTGCTGTTTCTGAGTGCTGCCTTCCAATGAAATGTATCCTTAAGAAGTGATCCATGTTCCTGCTGACAATGAGGGAGATAAACATGAATTCATAACATGCTGTGTAGGGGCAAAATTGTCAATTTGCTGATATAAAAAAACCAAACAGAATGAAGAAACTCAAGCATAATATGTCCAGCAAGATACATAAATTGACTTTGCAAAATATACCACTCATTAGCAGAACTGAGGAATACAAAGTGTTACTTGTAACAGGAAATAAGTATCTTTAATCAAAAGTTAATTGATCTGTGTATCATATTTTTCTCACATTCTTCTGCTCCTTCTCTAACTTCAGACAAGGATGTATCAATTTTTCAATATTGCTTCTTGGGACTGACCCTCATCAGAGATTCGTTGGTTCAAATTTGAAGCCACTCCATTAACTTCTAGAGGGAATTCAGCCTGTTGCATCTGGCTCACATCTTTCCCTTTCATTCAATTAGTGTTTGGCACAAACATACAGCTACTTAAAAGCTTTCGATCTGGTTGGGAAAAATCCTTATGGCGAAAGACAACAGAAAGAGCAATCCAGTGACCTGCAAGCTTAGGTGACTGAAGCCAGATGTGTTCAGCTGCTTAGTGGTCTTAAAGCCACTTGTTAGGCAAGGCAGAGGCAGAACAGCATCTAACACTGCACAAACCTTTCATGTTGCTTTGATGGAAACATTTCAAGTGTGGATCTTAAATCTCAATTTTTCTAATGTCCCCAGGAGGAATGACCTGGGATAGTCAGACAATTATGGTACAGCATTTGTTATATGTGTTAAAAAGATGATGCAGTAGAAAAGGTTCTCATAAATGTTGCTATTACAAATTGCAGGATTTTAGACAAGAGTCTAAAGGTTTGGCTTGAGGATAAAATATTAAATGAAGAATAAAAATATTCACTGGGATGAATTTGGGGAGAGTTCAACATCCTGGTCACTGCCACAGCAAGGGGTTAATAGGACATTGATGGGAATTGGATTAGGACCAGGATGGAAAAAAAAAAAAAAAATTGTCATAATTTCTGCAATTCCAGATGGACATTCATAGATACTGAACTGGGCAGGGCATGTACTATTGAGCACATCCAAAACATATGTTTGCCAATGTGTCATAACCCTGACCTAGAAGATTGTATTTATGACACAGTCATTCTGCCTTTCTGCTGAAAGTACCATAAAATAAGCATTTTAGGAGCAGCTTTTCACTGTGTGTATGCTTTAAAAATTAGAGATGTCATTTTGCCTAAGCTTACCGTTGATGCAAACTGAATTCAGATTTGTGAATCAGTGTTAAAGAGATATATAATTCATATATAGTTATTTAATTCATCCAGCCCTGGTCAGAATATGGTGCACTCTAAGGAGAAATGGTGGTTTTATCATTAATGTTGGTTGGGATGAAAAAGTGTGATGGAATCTGTAACAGGCCTTCTTTTCACAATGCACGTGCCAAGCAAAAACAAAAATATAAAACTCAGCACATTATAAATGACATAGGAAATGAAAACTCCCAAACACTGTTCAAGGGAAATAGAGAAAAGAGAGAGATAAGCAATCATTACAGTGCATTCTTTTTCTGCTCAATAATATTAAGTTCAGGCAAAACTGGAAGGGTTCACATCCTCAGACAAGGAAAAATGTTTTTCATTCCCTTTAAATTCAATCTTTCATTCTTGTCTTCTTATTTATTTGACTTCTGAGACATTATATTCATTCAGGTGCTAAGCTCCCATCGGGCTTGAAGTGGAATTAGCTTGGGATGTGGGAAGCAGGAAACTGTGAGCAGAGCAAACCTTTGCACCAACCCCTATGAAACTAAATTAAGTAGTTGGCTCATCTCTTCTCACAGTGTCTTACTTTGCAATAGAACAAAGGGGCAAATTTAACCCTAATGTGAGAGGTCAAAACAGTTAAGAATTAAACCAATAGGAAAATTTCTCTTTATTTGACTAACAAGAGAAAGCCTTCTGTATAAACAGGCATCCTCCTCCTCTTCCTAATCTCTTAAACATCCGGCCAGGATTAGGGTCCTGTTGCACTAACTGCTATATAAACTCCAAACACAGAGCAGTTCTTCTGCAAAGGCTCTTTATTTTAAAGGCACATAAGGAAAGGGATGGGAGAGAAAGGGATACTGTACTCAAAAAAAGAATTAAGTAGATGAGAAATCCTCCCAGATCCCAACTTTGCAGAGATAAACATAAGGGCATTTCTGGGCAAAGAACTGCAGTTGCATCCAAATCCACTAACTTTAACTGCTGTTGATGTTGTAGAAAGAAATAAATGAACTTAAGGACAACCTTTGCTTCACAACTCTACTTTTTGCTACAGGTCAAACTTTAGCAATACAGATGGCTGCTAATCCTAGCCTGGCAAGATGTGGATGCAACTGTTTTATTAAGAGATTGTTTCACTGCATTAAAGTGATCGCCAAATTTGAGAATGGGAAAGACTTCTGGGGATTTATTATTCTCTTGCTTGTTGATGTATGGGTAGTATATTAGGGTCCCCTGTAATCATTTTCTTGTGGCTTCAGGATACCAGCCAACAGAGATCTCAGAGCTTCCAATCTTTTATTTTGTGTCTGTGGTGGCTTTCTCCTGCAGTGAGGTGTTAGATCAACTCTGTCGTCAGCTTAGGGGAAATCCATCAGTTAGCATCAGCAGAGGAATGAAGAAGAATGACCTGGCAAGGAGCAAAGTAACCTCAAAATTGAGCCAAGAACTTGTCAGAGAGCATAAGTGCATCACCCAGTTTTCTCTGGGTGATAAGAGAAAAAACATGGAGAGTGACTGCCATGGTGATCAGGATCCACACCCTCTCTGCAAACAAACACCACCTTCAATAAGTGCCTTTTTAATGTGCATTGAGTCTTTGTGTAGGAAAAGGATGTGCAGTTGGCAAGTACAGAGCTGTAAGGGGATAGTTTGAACATGCTGATAAAACGTCTAGCTTTACTCCAGAGTTGACTTTATCATTTACTCAGGGATATTGTTAGTAGAAGATGATAGCCATGCTCCGACAGGAGACAGACAGTGAAATGTATATGAACAAAACAACCATTGTGGTAAATTCTATCCTGTTTGTGTGGTGACTTCTCTATCCATAATCACACAACTTTACAGGCAGAGATAAAACACAAAGCAGGCGGGGAGAGGGGTGGGGGTAAAGAAAGGGAAAAGAGAGCACACTGAGATCAAGGGGCTGTGGTAAGAAAGACAGACACTATCCTTCCTAAAGCATCACCACTAAGAAAAGAAAAGAAAAAAAAAGAGAAAAGAGAAAGAAATCTCCTGTGTCTGTGTCCTTAGGCAGAGGGACAGTGGCTGGAGCAAGGGGGTGAAGTGTGCACTTTGGAAAATGAGGTTAGCTGGTTCACTTCTGCCAGATGGTCTGCAGGACTGGCTGGAGCATGGAGGCAACAAAAAGTCAATGCCATGAATGGAAAGAATGGCTTTCCTGCCCTCAGAAGAAGCTGTGGGGATTACTGAAATTAGAGCTGGACTCATGCTGCAGACACTTTCCCCTGAGCGTTCACTTGCAGTGAAAGGAAAACAAATTTACACCCGTGTGTAACACGCCTCTTTTGTACTTGTCTTCCATGGGTCTCTCCACCCACTGAGTTTTATTTGTCTAATGAAGGCTTGAGGGCTGTGAATTTTAAGCTCCCATGTCTAACAATTCCTGGCTGAAGTGGTATACTTCAATGTATTTATTATTTCTGTTGGTTTAAATCAGTATAAAAGGTCCTGTTCAAGAAATCTCAACAGAGTTTTAATTGTAAATGATGGACATCCCATGACTGAAATTAAGCCTTAGGAAATAATGCTGTTTGGATTGATACTGCCTTCAGCAGAGTGATGTCACCAAGAATTTGGTGAGCCAGAGGAGGATCTTGGCACTACCTTTGTGGATGGACTTAATTTGCACACCAGTGGCTAAAGAAATGACTAACTCACTTGCCAGGAAGGGTTCTTTTGGTGCATAGCATAGGCTAAGGAGGACATTTGCCCTAGACTCTGCCAGACAGGCAGTCAAGAAGATTCACTGATAATGGATAATCACTTTGCAATCAGAAATATTGGTTCTAACTACTGGAGGGAGAAAGGGGAATGATGGAGTTCACCATTGCTAAATACCAATACCATTTATCACCTACTTCATCCTGAAAGTAAACCAAGGCCTGGCAGCACCTTCTGATGTCCCCCTTGGTCCTGGTGTCACAGAGCCTCATTGAAAGCAAAAGCTGAGCTTCCCCAGGCTTAACTAGTGAGGAAGGAGAACCAATTTCTCCTCTATTAGGCAGAGAATTACAGTGCAATAAAGACTGGTTATGACTCTTTATCTGTATATTATTAAAGAGACTCCAGCCGTTTTCAGTTAGGTGTTATAATGTGCTTGGAAGATATTTTTATTATGAGCTTGTACTCCTATATTTTAAGTGAATGAAGCAAGGGTTGGGCTCAGTTTTTGGGACTGCCTGTGTGAAGTTGGTTGCGTGCTCTGAACATCTTTCCATCTGGGAGAGTCACAGCTCATCCCACCAGGACCATCAAAGAGCCAAGAAATATTAACACATTTCTTCTCAGCAAATAATGGCCAAACTGGAACCATAGATTCAGGAATTCTAGCTTGCTACCAGTTGGATAGATTTACCACTCTGTGCCACTTCATGCCCAGCTTTGAGTTCAGACCTTTTTTTTGTTGTAAGTTTTTGCGGTTCTGTTATTCCTGCTTAGACCTGTTAATATGAAAAGGTCTGAACATTGAAGTGTGGGTGGAATCACATCTCCAGGGAACAGTGCGACCTTGTTGCTGAATCTTTTAAAAGCCAGACTGACCAAAATGTGGTGCAGGAAAATAGTATTACATTAGCAGGGAAATGGATTACTTCCGTGACCTAATAGGTGTTCTCCAATACTAACTTCTATAGCTCCACAATAGGAAAATATTGATTTAATGAGCCAAAAGAAAAAAGGAAATTCTTGGGGAAGAGATGAATTTCATGATGATTCACTCTTTTTTTTTTTTAATCATGAAGAAGACAATTTGGAGCCTGCGTTTTGCAGGCGTACCCAGAAGCTATCATTTGTCAGCAAATAATAATGCATGGGGTGCATCCTTTTTCTTTATGAAAACAGCATAAATCTGAAATTCTTCCTTGCTGGAAAGAAATTTAATATTTAAAGGTAATTTGACCTGTACATGTGTGTGCCATGAATCTTTTATGTGACCTACAGCAAATGTATTTATATAGTATTATTCTGACGATAGTTATCTCTTATTCATTTTCTGGGATATTATTTTCCTTTCTTTGACTAATGTACATTTGGCCTTCTTATTTCCCCACCCAGGCAGAACTGTGTTAACCTTCCTATTTATGTCTTTTTTCCTCCTTTTCAGGGTCTGGTAGCTAACACTGGACCACATGTGGCTAATATTATGATAGAATTGGGGATTTTTTTGCAAAAAATATAAGATATATCTTTTTTTCCCCAACCTCTTATTTCTATTGTTGCTATTATTACATAATTGAGTCAAGAGTGATGCCCCCAGTGAAGGGGAAAGCAGTGAGAGAGTGGGAAAGAACTATTTTTATTGTCTTGCTTAATTTCTGTCCCTTTGCAGAAAGCCTCTGAGGGATGTTCAGATGGTTTTGCTGGGTGGCGTGTTGCCTCTGGCCAGACCTCCCTAGTAAAGGACAGACCCCTTAGACTGAAACTCTGAAAGGGGTTAGCACAGTGGATAAACCCCCTTGCATCCCACTTAGCCATTTTGAAGGAAGTCTGTGGGGTTTTGGAGGCCTTGTCATATCTCTCGACATCAGTGAGTTTCAAATGCTGAAATCCTGCTCTGTAGGTCTGTTTACAAAGACTTTGATTGACAAAATGACTTTGCTTGGGATGTCTGATGAGGCTACTGCCTCCAGCGGTGCCTCTTCTGCAAAGATATTTATACTGCTTGTCAGTCAGGCCCTGACACGCCATCATTTACAGCATAGCATTTTATGGTAAATCATCACCCATTTCAGCTGGTTTTCAAACAGTATGTGCTAAACTTCAGTGGTTTAGGAGCTGATTTGCTCCATAGCTCACAAATCTGTGGAAGGAGGAGTAGGATGGACATCTGGGACAGTAAACTCATCAGATGTCCCAAATGGAGCTGTCTCTTCTCATCAGTCAAAACCTTCCATTGCAGCTTTGAGTTCAATTGATCTGACCTCTAATTGCTTTTAATCATGTGGGTTGGCCTCTTAAATTTGTTACACTGGGCCAAAATATACAGAAATGACCACTTCTGGTCCTCTGTGTGCTTGTGAACTGTCCTGAGAAAAAAGACCATCAAGGAAGGAGCCACAGACCGGATGCATAGTCCTGGAGAAGAGCAAGAGGAACCACAGATGAACCTTTTCTTGTGGGTTGTCAGTAACAGTTGTGGTTCAGTTTCTGTGTTTTAGGATACGTTAAAAATTTGAGGTTGGGAAAGAGGATTTTCCCATAGGTCATTATTGCGTTTTTTTCTGATGTCAGAAAATATAAACAATTGCTATTAAATCCTGTTACTTAATACAAAACACAAGTTTTGGGAATAAACCTTTTGGCAGCATTCTTCAAATACAGCACTGGCAGAAGCACAGAGAAGAAACTCACATCTATGGGTTGTCTGTATTGCTTGACACATTTTTGCTGGGAAAACCAGCTTGTTTCAGACATGGTGTAATCATACCAGATGATTTGCCCCTTCTTTAGTCTCCCATTGACCTTCATACTCCAGTGAATCTTAATTTTTAAGCTTAGGGAGAGATGGCCTGTTGCTTCAGGATGTTGCTTCAGGCCCCTAGTGGCACTAAATGTATTGTTTTAAATCTCTTAACACTGTGAATCACATTGAGTCTCTTATGCAATTGAAGCTGAAGTTCTTAGTGGGCTGAGGAGGAAAGCAAGCAGGCTGGGGGAAATGGTAAATAAGCATAAAAAATACCCCAAGAAAAGGCTGAAGAGCAAAATACAGAAGTGCATGTCAATGTATAGACACGTGTGCATAGCTGTATGTCCATGTGCCCACACACACAGAGTAACATTCCTCAAGGTCTAACAGCCATTGAAAAGCAAAGCAACCCAAACAGAAATATTCCATTCTATTGATGTGATGAACTCTTGCAAAAAGGATTTATGAGTGACACCTTATTTGTCTGAATGATATACTTTGGATTAATGTCTGGCAACATGCAAGTAACCGTTTGTATGTGCATGTACAGAGTTTTGCTTCATCTGCGTGTTTATTTTTCCTATTTTCACAAGCAAAGATCTGAGTATGGGTGTGAAAAGATGTATTTGTGATAAGCTGGTAGACATTCAAATTGTAAAGCTTATCTGATGCATGTCTGGGTGAATGTTCTACAGATCACAGAATTATAATTATATAATGGTTCGGGTTGGAAGGGACCTTAAAAATCATTAAATTCTAGCCCCAATCCAAAATAGTTTTGAAAACCTCACAGGAACTGAACATCTCTTGCAATATTTCAAATGGAATAATTTTCTTGGACTGAAAAACTTTCAGATGCATGAGAAAATATAAAGACAGGGAATAAAAAAGGGCCACTTGAACTTCCAGAAGATTTTGACCTGATTTTAGATCAAGTAGTCACATAACATGTTGGCTGAATTTCTAGGATCTTTACATTTAATCTGGCAGTACTATATAGAAGTGTTTTGTAATTAAGGCCCCCAGGAAATTCAGCCTGTGGCCTTGTAATTTGTCTTCCGTAGCTGGACAAAAAAAAGAAAAAGTCTTTGATCTGATCTGTGCAATGGATGCTCAGCATATCCTTAATTTTTTCTACAAGGCATGAGAAAAAGAAAAAGGGGGATACTTCAGAGTAACTTCTGCATAGAGATTCTATTGCAGAATAAGCTCTAGATAAAAAGCAGCCCTGATCTGTGCTAGCTCATAGATATTATCCTCCATATGAGACACTGTAAACACACTTAGAAATGACTTAATGAAAAAACCTTGCCTTTTTTCTCTGGAGAACTTTATCCTAAGAGGGCAGCAGGACCTGCTCATACCCTCACAACCCAGAACTTCCTCTGGATTCCTTTAATACTTCCATAGTGTTGTGTTTCTCCTGTGGTCTTCCAGGTCAAGATGTTTCTCACCCACTTCTCATCTCCTCAGTAAGAAAATCCTGAGCCTAAAAGACTAATGCAAGGACTTAAATTTCCTTAGGTATGGAGCATAAGACACCAGCCAGACTATATTTTCCCACATGTAAATGATGAAACTTCTAATGTATGGACAGGGTTTACAAAAACTGATTTTTTGGAGTTAACAGTTGCCAGTGGAAGTTCATCCTCTGGGCATTTTCTTGCACCAGGACAGACATCTCTATTTTGTCTCCACTATAGGTATAAAAATCTCAGGAATTTAATGAATCAGGAGCTACAGTGGGCCCAACTCTCTCCAGTCTGGTGCTGCTTTCAAAATCTTGGGAAAAACATTGGAAAAAAAAATCTTGGGAAAGACATTGTGGGTGGTTCATTGCACCAATCAGGAGCATGTGGTGACGTTTCTTCTTCCCAGAAGATAATAATTTTGAGAGACATCATGACATGGAAAATAAATATGTCAGGCCCTGTCTTTGACATTTGGACATGAGGAAATCAGCATTGTGTCAATAGATCATGGATCTCTTAGGAGCAGTCAGTAATTGCTCAAAGCGCTTCAATCTGACTTGCAAAGGATTCCCCAGGCTCCAGATGATTCTCTAAATAATGGGTTCAAAAAGTACCTGTTAATATTCCTTCATTAGCTGAAACTGAAAAATGGAGAGAGCACAAAGTGTAGCAGAGACACAACCTCGCTTGCTTAGATGACTCGCAACAAATTGTCTCCTCTGAGGAACATTGGGGAGATCTGATCTGTTTACACTGTGTGCTCAGATATCAAGAATCAAGTGCACTTTCCTCTGAGGACAGCAGGATGATGTGCAGGTAATACCACAATCACTACCCCACAACAAAACATTCTGATTGATTTTGCCAGACCCTGTCAGGTGGGGGAAAAGGAAGGACTAGGAAAATGTAAGAACTTTTTGTTGTTGTTCTGTCTTTTAAGTCCCTCCTTTTTATTTCTTATTTTTCAATCAACCTGACTGAAACAGAGTAAGCAGATTTGATCTCCCCATGCCTCGGCTGTCCTGGGGATTGAAATTTCACTGAGCCCAGCATAGATGTGCATGGAAATTGCACATTTTAAACTGATGGCTGCACAAGAGCAGAAGCTGTGGCAATGCTGACACTTTTGGCCTGGAATTTGGCAAGGCTCTGAAAAAAAAAAGTGGAACCGCTGTTGCAAATGGCTTATTTTCTGACTTGGAGGGAAAGGACTTTTAGTTTCAGATGTAGCCCTTCTGCAGATCACTGACAAGGAGAAGACTTTGGTATCAGGCCACTGGCTTATCTCTAGCAAGCTGAGGGAAGTTAATATAAAACATTGTAATCTCTTTCACAGCCTCCAGGACTCATAAGAAACTATAAGAAGTTTCTCAAGTTTAAAGTGTTCTACAGGATACTAAATCTTAAGTCTCCTGGAGGCCACTGGGGAAATGAAAAGGTGTAGTTGTCACATTTTGTCAAAGTATAACATCTATATAATAAGGCAGTTAGCTCCCTTTCTCCAGATCCAGCCCAGCTTGAGCTACTAAGGCCATGTTCTTTGTTTCTCCAGTTTTATTGATGTGTATCTTTTATCAAAGCATATAAAAGCAACCTTGGAGCAGATCTTCAGGTGCTTAAAATTGGTGTTGAGACACTTTGGGCAATGAGACAGATTTATTTCAGTGGGAATTTTGCCTCATATTCTCATTCTTTGTCCCCTTCCTTCTCTTTAGCCCTTTAGTTTGGATTTCTGCATTATTTTTTTTTTTAATTATAGCAAAAATGACAAAAGATGTTATATTGTTATCCTCAAATTTTAGCAAATGTGCTTCACTTATGAATTGAAGGAGCAAAGGGATGGTTGAAGAGGTTTGTTTGTAAATCTGATCTTGGATTCCACTGACAGGAAAGAGACTCTGCTCAAGACGGGAGCTCTGAGGAAGAGGTAAACCCAAGAAAAATGTGCTCATAGCAAACCAAAGTAAATCAACTGCAACAAGAAATGAGCAGAAGAAGTGAACCCATGGAGAAAGTAAGGAGACATCTGATCATAATGATTTCATGTTATTTTTGGTAGAGTTATGGAGAGAATGAGTGATGAGGAGATAGGGAGGAGCTACAGAGAGCATCAAACCTAAGGAAAAAGAGAAGAAAAAGGTGTCCTGACAGAGTGAGAAATAAAACTCTTAAGAGGAGATAGATGCTTGAAAAATAACTTGCTCATTAGCCCTTGGTTTGTATTCCTTGCCTCAGAATTGTCACTTCTAATTATCTTTTCACCTCTGGTTATTAACTGCAATCACAGAAAACTAATGATCACCAGCCTTGCTTCAAAATATTCACTGGGTAGTGCCTGAGATCATAACAGTTTTCTCAATTTGACCATATAACTAAAAATTAAATAAAAGTCATGAGTCCATGAGTATATGTCTTTTAACAATTAAAGTTTCCTTATAAGAAGAAGGTTAACTGCTGGATGCCTTAACACTCACACATGCCTGATATGTTTAGTATCTCAGATGCAATTTTTCTTTCCCCACTCTCTTTCTTTTTTTATCCTGTGGAAGCTAAAACTTTATTATAAAACTGAAGATAAGTATATCAGTTTGCTGGATGCTGGCAGAGCAGAACACAAGCAATGAGAAGATAAGGGAATTTGGTCAAATACAAAAAATACCATGGAACCTAAACCAAATGACATCAGATAAGACTTCTACTGACTTTCTATTAAAAATGTAATAAATAAGGATCACAGAAAAAAAATCTTATTTTTTTCCTGACACTATTTTTTTGTTGTTATTGTTTCTAGTGCCTCACACGTGTATCTGTACTAGTGTTGTTTTCCCATTTGTAAAAAATAAATGCAGATCATCTTGTATTCAAGGTCTGACAGCTCCAGATTAATGATGAGAATCCTTATATAGATATAGAGATAGATAGATAGATAGATAGACAGATAGATAGATAGATAGATAGATAGACATATAGATAGANATAGATGATATATAGATATATAGATATATAGATATAGAGATATATAGATATAGAGATATATAGATATATAGATATATAGATATATAGATATAGATGTATATATATAATTTTTAGACTGATCCTGAAATCATGAAACCAGTTCTGAGGGCATGATAAAGATAGAGCAGGCTGGTAGCTGATAAATTGGATAGAAAATGAGCTAGAACCAGTGTAAATGTTCCTGTGATCAGCAGTGGCAGTGTTTGGGTTTGGGGCAGTATTCAGCTTCCCAGATGTTCAGAGCTGGGCTCTGGGATAGCAGGGATTGAGTCTGTTTGTAGTGCAGAGTGCAGCACTGTTCAAGTAATTCAGCTACCCAAACCCATGTTTTTCTTGGCTGGTGGAGAGGTCTCTGCCACTCCAGCTGCTGCTTCACCAAGTGGGAAGAGAGGAATTGCTAAAAAAGAGAGAAAAAAGGGCCTGTTATTCATTCTAAAATCTCTTCTGTTTGCCAGAGACTTCCAAAACTACAGTTTGTTTGCAATGTCTGTAGAATGTCACCAATGAAGGGCAAGCACAGATAGCTTTACTGTTGGGCTTTCTTTACCATCTTGGATATTTTGCTGTGCAGATGCAATTATCCCTCACCGACAATTTTTGTCGGCTTAGTAATACAGAGACTGGGAAGTAATACAGAGACTGGGAATCAGACTATGAATTGCTAACAGCACATATTTAATTGGTGGCTTGGCCTGGATTTTAATGTGTCTAGATCTTGGTATCACCTTGCTAGGGGCTTTACATCACTGCATAGAACTATAAAAATAATAAATATATCCTGATTCATGGCACAGCCTGTTGGAGAGAGGTAGGGGAATTGTGGCTGCTCGTAACAGCAGTCCTCTGCTCATTTCATTTCCTATGATGCCTACAAACAGAAAACGGTCACAGTTCCAGTCCAAGCAGCACATTGGAAATAAAGCATAGAATGGATAATTTTGTCCTTGAAAGCACCATGGAGTTGTTTTATTTCTGAGGACATTTCATAGACTGCTTCCACCCAGGAATATTTTAGCCTTTCCTACAGTTCAGTGTTCACATCCACCAGTGTGGTTCAAGCCTGGCTATCTCAGGGCTTTGGCACTGATAAACTTTGAATGACAGGGAAAATATATGTTACAGGCTGGGAAAGGGAGAGTGTTTTTGATGGGAGAGGAATCCCCTTGGGGATCGACATTTGTCTGTGGCCTTAGGTGAGGTTTGCTTAGTGGTGTCTGCCCAGTCTCCAGTGGACAATAATCTGTGCCATAAAAAGCTTCCATGCATAATACGTCGTATTTGTTGGCCTCTGCCTTGAAGAAACCCAGATGAGAGCTGTTTATATCCATCAAGGGACAATCTCCAGTAGGAAAGATTGTTCTCTTTGGCTACGGGATATCTATGCCATTTCATTTTATTCCACCTTTCAGTCTTATGGATCTTTTTCTTCTGCCTTTTTTCCCCTCCTCTCACTCTCCCTTTAAATTGAACTTAAATGTGGGGAGTTTTAAGTATCTATAACTTTCTGGAAAACCAATAGGACTGAAAATGATCAGCATTCATCATACACTTTAATTAAATTTAATTAAAGGATGTTCAAAACAATATATAAAAGTGTATAATCGGTGTCTATATAATTCTTTCTCCATCATGTTTTAAGTTCTCTCTTCATAGGCAGAATCAGGTTATAAAAAGTTAAGAGTCAACTGTAAAAATCAGATCTCGGAGAAAACTGGGAAGAGAATAAAGAGACAACAAACCTACAAAAAGAAAAAAAAATCAAACAACCCTAACACATTCCTGCTGTCTGCCTGGCAGTACTCCTCTTTTCCCTTAAGATACAGCCTGTTGTAATCTTACACCATGGTGTTTCCCCACTACCAGGTGCAATTTGGGGTGCACAAATGCTCACACACACACATGTGCACCCACACGAGCATCCCCTGGCAGATGAGAGTCAGCAAGAGAGAGAAAGTGTGTGTCACACCCTCTAAATTCAGGTGGCCTCAAGCAGTGCCATATAATCCCAGCCTCAATTAAACTTTCCAAGGTCAGTGGTGTTCTACCAGGTCAGACATAAATAAGTCAGGTGAGAGTCCTAGGGCACTGAAAAGCCATATTTATTCTTTATCCACAGTTCATAGCTATCAAATGAAGCCTAACAGAGAGAGAGAGAGTGAGAGTGAGAGTCTAGCTCTCAGAGCTGCTTCTCTTGTAAGTATTTTTTTTTTAAAGAAAAAACATAGTTCTGCTCACCCCTCCCTCAAAATTATTTAAAACTTCACTGTGACTGTGGAAGTTTTGGAAAGACAAAGAAAGGTATTTTAATTCAGCAACAATAATGATTAATTTATTCAAGTGAAAGTAACTCAATAATGCTGAAGATCCTTTATTTTTTTAAGAGGGAATTATTCTTTTAAAATTTAAAAACAGATACCACCCTAAACCCCTCTTGAATTGAGATATACAGATTTCATGTACTCATGCAGCCAGTAATTAAAATGGGCCGATATTGAACAACCTTTTGGGTTTGTAAACAGAATATTTAATTTTCTCTTGTTATGGGAGAGCAGAAGAAAGAATAGGGAGAATATATCTTAGTACAGAAGTGTTAAAGACTGTGGACTTACTCTGGCTTCTCTGGGTGTCAGACCCATTGAGAAGAGTTATCACATTCCAAGAAAGTAATTAAGGACAGTTGAGGTCCACTGATTTCTGTACTGTCTGAAGAACTAAGTGAATTTTCTAGGCCTTTATGACTAATAACCAAATTAATATATATGTTTTAATAAACCAACATACCACAAGTCTGCCCTGCTGTACTGCTTAGTATTTTAGAGGTAGAATTTTGACTTAAAGCATTTGACCTTTCTCAAATTATTGTTCGAGGCAAAAAAAGAAAAAAAATAAATAAAACCAAAACTATTTTAGGGAGCATTGCTAAAAACAAAAATAAAATAATTCTCCAAATTCTCACTTGTCTACCTCCCACCAAAAAAAAAAAAAATATAAAAAGTGTAAGTACTGTTGTATTTTAAGACTCATAAGCAGAAACTGTAAGTGCTTTTTTAAAGAGGGTACAGAGGTCTGGAGCTGGTTTTGTTCTGTTGACCTAACTTGATTTACATCAGTTTACACAGTTGAGAAACTGATACATTAATGCTGCTGGAAAAGTCATCTCACACTTTTGGTTTGTTTTTCCTTATTTAATCTTTTTTCATTATTAAGATATGGTGATCTATTAAGCACGATAAGGTATATATATCTTTATTTAATGCCTTTCACTCTTCTGTTGAGAAATAATTTTAAGAGTGCAATTAAGTAAGAACAAAAATAAATTTCCAGATATCTTTGTGAATACTAGTGCTAGCTTTTATTTGGTATATATAAAGTGATCACATCATTAATTATTGCAAGTATTCAGACGGTGGATACTTATACACATGGTTTTGAATCACTGAATATATACAAGAGTAACTTTTAATCTGTGAAATATTCAAACACATGTATAATCACACATTTATCTTCTTACAATAACTTGCACACTTGCAATCAGGGAATGGAAAAAATAGTAGGTGATTAGCATGTCCAGGCACATAATGATGAGTGTTGATTGGTTAAAGTGAGCACTTTCCAAACAAAGAAAAGTATTTGTCAAAACTGTTATACAATTTGGGATATATTTGCTATATTCATTGTCAGGCAGCTGTATTAGTGATTCTGATTCTGGGAATTTGAAGATAAAGTTAAAAAAGCGCAGGCATTAGGGAGAGTTTATGGTTGACAAAGTGCCACAGAAATGTGTTTATAGAAATATCAGTTTTATTTTATAGGCATTAATATTAGAAATCATTTCAGTGCTCAGTGCCCATTAGTGTATGTGTTGAATTCTCTACTTTTGTGCCTCTGGTTTTAACATCTGCAAGTATAAGGGAAAATCTTGACAAATGTTTCTGAAGGTTTTATGTTCCCTTTATCCCACCACTGGATTGCAATCTGTGTTGTGCCCGCTGCAATAACAGGAGAATTGGGATCAGATAACCAGTTCCACAGATTAGATGTGAAGAAAGGGTGTTACAACAACATACCCACTTCCTCTTAGGTTTTAAACCATACTCTGTGTTTCAGTGACAGGACAAGAGGTGGGGGGGGGGAGAAAGGAAAATTTATCTTTTTTCTACATCTACTTCTATCAGTTTCCCCAGCCAGCCCTCAAATACGTGTCTCAGTAGTGAATACGTTAACAACAACTCGTTCTTGAAGGAAGGAATTAAAGGAAACCTCAAGCAATCAATGCCCTAAGAAATTTAACTAAGAGCTGGACTAAAAGGTGATTAAATGAAGCTGAATCCAAGAACACATTTTTCCTGCAAGGAAAGGATAAAATGTCCCTTTAAGGCTAAGTTGATATAAATGTATATAGAATTTTTAAATATAACTCCCACCTCAACAAAGCACTCTATCTTAAATACTGGCATGTAGGAAGGCCATGGAAACTCCTTCAGCTGGAGGGTCTTTTTTAAAACTTAAAATTCTGACAAGACTTAACAGACTTTTTGATAATTTACAGTCATCTCCACCATGCTAGACATTCTAATTAAGGGCTATAAGCCAAGTGCTTTTTCCAGGTCCAAGTTAGATTAGTTACAACATCCAGAGTTATTAATTGGAAAGAAAAGAGAAGGACATTAAAGAGGGCATTCTAAAGCTCAGCATTTTGTATTGCACCTGTGTGTTCTGTTCTCCATTTATTCAGAATAAGTACTTGAAGTCAGTGGCTGAAAAGAAAGTAAATGATCATAAAGTTTTCTTTTGAGGAGATTCTCAGCCTGAGGAAGCAGCACTGTAGCAGGGAAATTGAGCGACTCTTGATCTTTCATGGATGTGGATAAAGTCACTTCTGAGGGGAAAGGATAAAGTGAGGAAACGTGCTGTCTGAAAAGTGGTGGGAACAGATTTTTAGTCCTCAGAAAAGGGATCTTAGACTTCTATAGCTGAATTCATTGTGCTCCTAACCATGTTTCATGTCTTGTTTTCCCTATTTAGCAAAGTTGGATAATGATTTACTTTTGGTACAGCCTGGAGTGAGAAAGGCAATTGGTAATTGCCTTTTTCCACACTCAGAGTGCTTCAGTGTCTAAAGAGTCCCAGAGGTTACCCCAGAAGTTCAAGCAGGGATTGTTCTACTGGTCAAACCCTTTCCTCTCAATCACTCTTTCCTCAGGATGCATCCACCATCATGATCAGGATGCAGGAATTGTTCTATGCATCAGCCAGGCTTTCCAGCACAACTTTTTGGTTACTTTAAAGATACTGCACTGGAATCCAATGTGTGTGGAAAAGAGGACGCTGTCTCTAATCTGTTTCAAAATGTCCTCTCACACAGTGCACAGGAACAAAAAGTAAAAAATATTCATTATTATTTTTGTTTTTCTATAGATTTTTGCACATCTTTTGTTATATGATTGATCAAAGCCAATGACAATAAAGTTATATAAATGCTTTGTAGGTCTATAAAGATTCATGTCTTCCTGTACAGTAGCAATGTTCTTGATGTTGTTGCATTGTCTGGAGCTAATGTTCTGATTAATGCATGTTTTGCTTCCTGATTTAAGAAATAGCTTATGGCTAAAAATCCTTAGATGCTCTCTGACTTATTGCATCTTCTTTTCTATTTCTCCCCCTCCCTTTTCTTTCCAGCTTCTTATTCCTATACATGTGTATAATATAAATATATGTATTTGGAAATCTGTCAGCTTTAGAGATATCCCTGATGCAATACTATTATGAGATGTCTCTCAAGACTGGTATTTGTATAGAAAAATGAGTTTTTGTTAGACCACGTTTGTGAATCTATCATCTGGTGGGGGTGCTCTAGTCAGCGTGTGTTGTTTGTCAAAACAACAAGCAAATGTGGCCACATCATTTACAGACTTGTGGGGGGCAGGAGGGAGGCTGCTTCTGCAGTTAAAACAGCATGAAAAGTCAGGGTGATCTGTCACAACCACAGCACAGAAGTGTCACCTGCAGCCCCAGTTCCCCAGGCTGTGGGGGGTGTGTTTGGGAAGGCAGGGGGTGTGCTGGGGGTTCACCTCGGATCGAGGAACTGAAAGATCTGCTGCGAAAAACCTCTTGAAACATGACCTAACTCAGTCCTCTGGTCCAGATCCGAGTCCCAGAACCAACAGCAGGAGCCTGGGTTAGGTCCTCTCCTTGGCTTTTCTGAGAGGTGGTTGGGGTAGAGGACAGGCTCGTGAACTGTTAGCCAGAAATACAAAATATAGTTTTGTTGTTTACGCCCTCTCCTTGGGCAGCAGTGCCAATGGAAGCTGCTATGCTTCTACAGGGCAGTCAGTGTTTGATTTTCCTTTCAATTTCCTCATGCACTGAAATCCAAATGTTTTATGGTGATGTCCACACTGACTTCTTTAGTTTTAACTTAGAAAGCAATGCAGTAAAAAACGGTCTTTCCCAAAACATTTTGTTCACCAGGGACTTTGTTAAGGATACACCAAATATATTTCCTCTGCTACAGGGACAGATATAACGCATGACATATTTTTATATATGCATTTTACATGCACGAGTACAATACATTTGGTATTTTTGAGGTCTATTTACCAGAACTGGACTATTAGCCACTTAGTCCTCTTATCCTTTAGCCTGAACTTGCTGGAGGAGTGGTGTGCAAAAGAAAGTGCCCACTTTGTTTTTATCTGCCAAGCTGTAAACCACCTACTTGTGTCCTTTTGTGTCTTTTGTGAAGCCTGTTAATAGCTGTTACTGCTAATTGCTGTGCTTAGCTTGTTGTGTTCATCTCTGGGCAGGAACCAGGGAGATCAAAGAGCAGGATACTCCATAAAGTCTTGCAGTGTTCATCCTGCAGCTCTAATTCACCTGCACATGGCCAAGGTGCTGCACAGGGCTGGCACAAAACATCCAAAATAGATGGAGAGAGAAAAATTGGGTTTGTTTCCCACAAACATTTGAACTGCTTCAGCTGTAGATTCAAAATGTAGATTCAAGATGAAGTGTTTTGCACTGCTTTGAAGTAAGACAGTGCCTTTGGAGGCTGTCCCGAGACCTCTGTTACCTTAAGCAGACTACAAGGGATGCTAGGTTTTTCCTTTTCTTAAAAAAACAGTTTAATATGACTCGAAAAAACCTTAGAAGTCAAGATGTTTCAGTCCTTCAGCAGATTAAAACCCATAAAATTCGTGGGTCCAGTCCCTCAAGACTGTAACAAATCTTTATTATAAGTGAGATGTAACCAATATTTTTCAGATCTTTATTAGAAGTGATATAAAAATCCTAAAAACATATATTGTTCATCAAATTAGAGTTGAAGGATCAAGAGCTTTCTCAGCATCTCAGAATCTCAGCAAAAAACACATCTGAAACTACAAGTGCCTTGGAGGTGAAAACACTCATCTATTCCTATGAAGGGCTTCCAATCTGATGTTACATTGGAAACTCCCTTCTTCCACCTTCCCCTGACTTAGAAGTGGGGGCCCTGGCATTATTATGGAAATTTCAAAGAGTTGTAGATATGAACTCCCTGAGGCCTTTCTTCAGACTTAGTGTTGGATTCTGACCCCAGACATGCCAATGTTATTTTGCAGTTTATTGAACTGCATTGTCCAAGTACACTTTGAGGGAGAAACAATTGTCCCATCAATGACTTGGGTAGGTTCTAACAAATCTATCTCCTGCAGGATAGAGAATATATATATATATATATATATATATATATTTATTTATTCTTGAATGATTTTAGGTTGAGAATATCAGCCATGCTACCAGCTTTGACACAACTTTGGACTTCAATAGGCCTTAAAGGTTACAATTGTTTTGTTAATTTTTTTAAGAAAGTCTTCATTTAATGTTTTTGTGTAAAATACATTAAGAATCAAAATTTGTTTCCTCATGGTGGTCTCTCTTCCTCTACAGCTTTCATCACATCTCTGGCATGTTATTATGGATTTCCTGCTCATGCTAGCTGTAGATTTTTGTCTCTGCTCTGATGGATTGTTGATATAAAATTACCAGCTGATGTTTATCCACAGACATAGGAATAACAGTATTATTAACTATTCCTATATATATTTTGTGTCATTATGACTGTAAGGACTTGTCTGAATAATAAAGATTCCCTTGAGTGGGACTCACTAGGGTAAATGACTGTTTAATAAAGACAGATAATGTAGATGAATCATTTTGACTACTTAGAGGAGCAATTGTGCTCAAACTCCTAACTTACACAAAGTCCTTCTGAACACATTAGGGGTCAAATCCTGCCCCTTGAGATCATTGCAACATTGCTGCTGAGTACAAAAGGATTAAGGCCTCACTTTAGGAGTAGGGACAAAATTTTTGCTATGGGAACTTGATTTCTTCATGTGGGCGAAATGCTCAAATGCTACCATTATTTAAACTCTAAGACTGTAAGTAGTATAAAAACATGCCTACATAAATGTCTATATTCTGTCTTCATATGTTGAAATATGTGTTTAAAATAGATTTCTGCTAAATTATATGGCTTAGTTTTCTCTCTTCTCCATGATGTGATACTTCATGGTACACTGAAAGAATAAGAATATGAGTTTATTAAGTTTACTCAGAAAACTATTCAGTCATCTGTATGAGCTCTTGGAGCTATGTCAACATTTTCTTGAAAGATATCTGAGATTATTTGATGTTTACTTTTTTAAGTACAGTATTTGTGAGTAAAAGTGCACAAGAACATTTTATTACATTTTAAATGTAATTCCTGATCCCAGGGTGCTGTCTATATAAATCTGAACAAACCTACGAAATCACTATCTATATTAGATCAGCAAATCCTCTCAGTCCCAGAACTGGTCAATGTGTTAAGAATAAGAGGCAAAAGTGAAATTCCTTGGTAATAAAACTTCTGAGCCTTGACAACTCTGAAGTAATGCTATTTCTTGCAGCATTGCCTAGACCTTTCAAAGTGCACTATTTTTTATTATATGCCTTTCCTCTGCCCCTAAACCTTCACTTCTAAAGTGCACATCTCACAGGTAACTAGTATATAATGTACTTTTCAATCAACCTCCTAATTCACTCAATGTAGCATGAGTTTTAGATAAACCAGGAAGATGTGAAATACAGAATAAAAGGTTCAGGTTGTATGATGCCTCTCACCTGTTTTAAATCTTTTGCTATCTGTGAAAAAAATACGGGAAGAGTTCTTCTCCAGGATAATTCTGGGTGGCCCAGCTCTTCTCCCAGGCAGAAATGACAACAGCTCCCAGCATTTCTGCAAGGTCCTGCTCCTGATCTTCTGGGAGATTTATGCCTTCTTCCAGCTTGTTCTCTCCCAGGCTCTTGCCAGGCCTTTATGTAGGTGACAAAATTATTCCTCCCTTGGATCCACCAGCTCTGTGGGGACGATTTTGCCCATCAAGTCCCAGTACCTGTGCTGACATTTCTCTCTCCTCACTCTGACATATCTTTGTGTTTCAACCAAGAGTGGAAGTGAGCAGCACTAGAAGGGCTGAGATGGTTTTGCTTTTGTGCAGCTTCTCTGGTTCCGTGGAGTAAAGATTTCCTAAAGGTAAAACACAGGGTGAACCAGATTTCATCTGTAGAGTGGAACAAGGAGATTCATAAGGTGCAGGTCTCCTAATTGCCAGATTTTCCATAACTTATGTAAACTTATATGTAAATCCCCTGAAGTGAAGAACTTAAATACAACATTAAAATTTGTGTTGTGGTTTGAAAGCAGATCCAAGGTTTTGCAGAGTAATTGGCTGCTGCTCTTGTTGTTTATGCTTGCACACGCAGGCTGTGGTGGGCTTGTCTCTGCTGGCAGTGTAGATAGGTTTAATTTTACTCTAATCAAGGCAAAATACCTTGCTGAGAGGCTCAGGTTCAACATCATGCTAATAAACTCTGTGGCTCTTGGACAAGCGATGTTTTCCATCTGGCAAGTCTAGAGCATGGGCTTCAGCAGGATTTCAGTTGTGTGCAGAAATCCCTGTGGATGTGGTCATAAGTTTTTGAGGGGCCTAATAGGTGAGATAAATATATAACAAAAACATAGACCCATCTAAAAAACACATGGTCCAGAACTAACAATCACAGAGTTCATGGAGTTCATGGACTTACTTAAAGGTAAGGGGCAGCTAGTGATTATGTACACAGATTTGGTTTTGTTTTTTTGGTTTTTTTTTTTGCTGGCCTTGAATCAGGCTAATCTTTACTGCACAAGGTAGAGCACAGCAAATATGGAAACATCTGTGTTATGCAAATTCATCTGAAATGGTTGAATGACAGGTAACTGACTGTATTTTGGAGCTGTTCCAGGTAGAGTGAATCAACAGTTTCCAGCAAGTCAATCCAGCAAAAATCTGCATGGTTCTTTTTGATGCATACAGAGCTGTGAGCTTCTGTGTTGACTGTCTTCAGCTGAAACCAGAAATAGTTTTAAAAAGAAAAAATTTATTTAAACCTTCGAGGTACTCAGATATCTAAAGGACAGACCGAATTTATCCTGAGATTTCTGCTCCAGATTTCTAGCAAGCTTGCCTGTGATAAGTTTTCCTCCCTGTCTCTGGTGTTATTCCTTTGGACATCCCTAGGGAGACATGTGAGTGTGTCCTGGAGCATTTTGAGCTTCTCCATGGAGAGGGGAAGGGAGGGAGCTCCCCATGAGAGCCCAAGGCAGCACAGGCCTCGTACTGTGTGAGTGGGGACGTGAGGCCAACTGAGGGAGAAGATTGCAGCCCTTAGACATCAGAAGCTTCCCAATCTGCTCTGTGAGAATGAGGATGAAGATTTGAGAGAATCCTTGGCACTGGGTGCTGCAGGACCCTACACCACAAGTTTGACCCTTAAAACATCAGCTCTGCATTGCTATGGACAACAGATGGGAAGGTCTGAGGAAGAAATCCTGCCAAATAGTTTTCCTATTTCAAGAAGTTGTAGTGCCTCTCTTCTGGGTGGACATGCTGCTAGCTAGCACCAGAGCTCATGGGATTAACATTTCATACCCATAACATTGAAAGAAGTAGGAAACGTGACTTTGGAGATCTGTAAATGCAGTTATACAAATAGTAGCATTATGATCTTTTTAATGGTAGGCTTGGTCCAATCAAGAATCCTTATAATTTATTTGCATTGGTCAGAGATATGTAATCCTTTTCTGCTAAATATTTTACATTTCTTAGATCTGATTGATCACAAACATGCTGAAATGTTCTCTGCTACTCCTGCTGCCTCTGATTCATTGGTGACCTGTAGAAAGAGGCAGCACATGCTTATTGTTAAAAAAAAAAAGAACAGAAGGATCATCTATTGCTCAGATGAAAGACAGAGACAAAATAACCAATCTGTAATGCAGATTTATTAATAGTCATTCACTGGTTTTCACTGAAATACTCTTCACGTAACCTTGACTTTATTAAGTAGTCCTTAAGGTGCATTTTGAAGACAGATAATGAGTTTGGGGAATAGTCTTATCTACATCAAGCTAATCTTTAACAGCTTGGAAGGGAACTCACAGAAACTTTTCCACTTTAAGTGACATAGCCATGTTCAAATCAAGCCTTTTAAAATGTCATTTTAATAGAAGAGTTTACAGGCATTTTTAATCGCTATGCTTCATAGAGGAATATTATTTAAATGAAGAAGATAGAAAAAGTTATTGAGTTTTTAATAGTATTAATGGGACTGGTGGCAAGTGAGTGGTGTTGGGGCAGCAGGAATGCTGCTGTGGTAGAGTGGCACTTAGTGTCTTGATTAGCTAAGACCAGGAAGCAATTGCTTGAAAAAATAACTTCTTTCACAGCGACTGTTGCTTTAAAAGGCAGGGCCAGGGCGAAGGCAGGGGTTTTGAGTGATATTTGGGTGCTAAACCTGCACATGTAACCTTGTTCAGCTTCCATGAGCAGAAGCTCTCAAGAGCCTCCTGACCCTTTGCTGGCACAGAGTTGTGTGTGTGAGTGAGAGAAGGATGAAAAAGAGAAACTAAAAGGAAAATGAGCAGAGAGTGGCTATTTTAAAAATAGCTCAGATTTACAGCATCTGTACTTTCTCTTCAGTTTCCAGCATGCCCTGGAAAATAGTTTCACTTTTCCTGCATTGTGTGTAAAGCCCCAGAGGTGGTTGTCCCCCAAAGGCACACACCAGCCTTTTCCTCCAGCTCATGGATGGAGTTGCTCACACCTCAGGCTGAATTTTAATCCCCTCATGCAGGCAGATGAGTTTCACAAACCCTCTTCTGCTGATTCCAGTTGGCTTAGCTCATTTTGTTTAGCTTGCTTTATTGTTTGGGCATTAAATGTCCCAGCTCTCCCAAGTGCACACACATTTGGTTTCTGACTAATGCGCGGCCTCCGTCAGAGAGACAGCGTTTGCCATTTAGAATCCAGCATGACTTGGAGTCAGGTTGTGACTCAGATACCACAAACTGTACACAGAAGAGACCACAAATTCCTCCAGTAAGACTGAACAAGGCTTTCCGAGAAGCCACTTCCTCCTTTGGTTGTATCCTAACCCTGACTGACAGGTAGCAAATAACCATCGGGGTTTTGAGCGGCAGTTTTTTCTCCTACTTTTTGTTACATTTTTTTGTCTGCTGAATTCATAGCTGTTTAAAATCCTGTCTTTTTGTGTGCACACAGAACAGCACTTTTGGTTAGATGTGGCTGTAGAAATCATGGTTGGTTACATTTGTCTGGAAATATGGGCAACCACTGACTGAGCTCTGAGGCTGGGAATTCTGAGAGGACACTGAATGTGAAGGCAAAACTCAGCCTGACCCATCCGGGTTCCCCTGAGCCGCAGCTGCAGCGCCCTTGTGCTTTGTCCACAAACCCATAAATCGGCTGGGTTTGCTCAAAAGGTTCCTGAACTTTGGCAAAACCTTTTGATGAACCTGCTGGGGGCTGGAGAGGGGGGAGGAAAGGGATGAGACCAGGGCTGCTGGTGTGTGGAGGTTTGCAAGGAAACCTGAAACCAGGTAAGAGTCCCAAACTGTTTCCTCAGGCTGCAGATGTGGGCAATTCTCAAAAAAACCCCAGAACTAGAGTTAACAAATCTGCTAACAAGCCTCACACGTTTGCTGACCAGTGAAAATCCCAGCTCGTTTTATTACTGAACACAGCACTTTGGCCTAAGTCCTCAGTGTCATTTTGCAAGTGGACAGGGAACAAGTCATATTCTTAAATTCTAGTGAGAAAACTGGTTGAGAGAATCAGATGGGCAGCAGGCCTTTGATTTAACTTCTCTGTTACTTTCTCTATTTAAAAAAAAAAAATCATTTAATGAAACAAGAGAATTCATCTGCCAACACGCTATTCTGTGTTCTTTTGTCAATAGAAAAGTTGTTTTGTTAATGGTTATCTGTCTGCAAGTCCTTGACCTGCTTGTAAACACATTTCTGCAGGAAAACCCCAGGCCATGGCCTCGAGCATTTACGTCAACAAGAAGAGATAAAGTGACCAAAACTTAACCTGATCTGGCCTGGAGTGCCCTCTACTGCCCCTTGACCAAATACTTCCCTAATCTGTGTCCTTCTGAAAGGAACAGATTGTTGTGTAAGAAGTATTACCTGGAATGAAATCAATTTTGTGAGCCTGACTTCTTCCTCCTCTCCCCCAGCTCATATTCGAAGCCTGTTGAACCGCTGGAGGTTAAGGAATAAAGCCTGGGTTGGTTTTGGTGGCAGGGCAGGAGTTTTCCCCAGGATCACCCCCTTTGTCCCAGCTCAGCCGCCTGGCTGTGTCCTGTCATGCCACGTTAAACTCGTCACCTTCCGAGCCCTGCGACAAACGCGGCAAAACTGAACTGCCTGATCAAGTTGCTTTTAAAAGCCATTTGCTGATCCCCTGGGATTTGTTCTGGATTCACAGGGCACAAACCAAGGTTGTGATACAGCCAGTATCTTGAGAGTCGCTTAAATGGGAGAGGGGTCCCAGATTTTGGTGTGGTGCTGTGAGCAGTGGCAGAGCTGCAGTGATGGAACGGCACCAGGGTCCCAGTTTGGACACTGCATCCACTCCTGGAGGCAGGGGTGAAAGGTGACTCCAGCCAAAGACATTTCTAGGGGAGAACTGACACCAATTTTTTGTGTGAAGCAAGGAATATATCTACATGCTTCTTTTGGTAAGAGCTGGGCTCATTGAGGTGCTTCCCAGAGAAGAAATATGCACTATGGAAAACTTGTATTGAGAACATAAATGAGAAAATCATTATTATGTTGTTCAAAGCAAAATAGTTTTATTTAATAATGAAAACCCATGCTTGATTTTGGATCCTTCATAACAAGCCAAAACCAAATGAGCTACAAATGGATAATGAGATGCTAACACTGCTGATCCACAACTTCCCTGTGCTCATTCTCCAGTTGTTCAGGATGAACTGGGCTGCAGTTCTGTCTTTACTTATCCAATCCTGATTTCTGTAGTTGATCACAGCACATGAAACTGCACAAGACAGACCAAAAACTCTCTCAGTGTGTGTAAATCTGAGGCAGAAGTGGGAAAGCAAAGCTTAAGGAAGAGGCTAAGATGAAATCATGTTGCTGCATTTTGGTGCTGAAGGACTCTTGGATGCTGACAGGTTTGCAGGACTTACCAGGCACAGTGGTGTCCCTAGACAGTGTTCAGGTCATGAAGCTGAGATCTGTGCTCTAAAAGCATCTCTCACTTCTATCAAAGGCAGCTTTTTGGCTTTATCTGCCCTATTTGTTGGTAGGTGCAGTCTGAGGTGGGTTCCCTGCAGGTATCTCACAGACTTCTACCAAGTTTTAGGAGGAGAGCATGAAATCCTTTAGGTTTAACTCCAGCTGGGTTAATTCCTTAGTATACAAGTGTTTTATAGTCTTTTATGCATTTAAGCTTGTTTAAACAAAGCAAGGCAGTTACAGTTCCAGTTTTGCATAGTGGGATTAATTCACAAACTGGAGAGAAACTTTCAGTGTTGGCCAACAGAAAGCATCATTCCAGCTATTCTGACAGAAAATCAAACTTTGAGAAACAAAGTAGATTTTTTTCTTTTTCTATAGAAAGCGTCTATTTAAGGAAAAGTGATTTTATTTTTCCAGTAAGAAATATTTCTGAGACAAAATATTTCATCTCTTAAATTGAAAATTTTAACCTTGCTTGATAATTCAAAATAAATGCTCCTTTTTAAAATTTTTTTACAACATTTCTTTATTTCTCTGCTTCCAAAATTCAACAGGACTTTGAAGATGAACACAGATTTGACAGGCCTATTTTCAGATTGAAATGATTGTTTTTGTGGTGAAGAAAACTTGTCTTCCTCACAAAGTACAAAGCTGTGTAATCAAAAAGAGGTGAAGGGCTGGCTGATTCTATTCAGTATTCTCAGTTACTTTCCAAACCAAACTTCTGGATGCATGTTAGTTATTCAGATTAAGTCATACTCCCAAACTCCCTCCAGGTTCTGCACTGGAGATGATATTTATACAGCACTAATAGAGAAAACTTGGTGCGTTTCAAAAAATAATTCCCAAGTAAACCAAAGCTGGGTTCAGCAAATGTATCAGGGGAAGTTTCAGGGAAGCCTGACTATCTTCTGTTGCTACAAAGGCCAGCTTCAATTTAATTCTCAGCCCCTCAATGTAGCAAGGGAAGAAGCTTTAAAAGCATAAACTGACCCATATCAGTGTTTCTGCTCCGAATCAAAATATTTTAAAAAAATAACAATTGCCAGAATTAATTGATGCTGAAGTTTTAAACTGACTTTTGGTAATGGAGCGTTTTACCCATTTTAAATTTGTGAAAATTTTCTTGACTTGAAGATTTCATTTCAGTCTAGAGCTGTGGAACTTCTAGAAATTTCAAATCATTTATTGGATGGGACACATCAGACTCCAGTGACTTTAGTGAATATGAAAATAAAGTGAATTCTTGCTATGGCTTAGAACAAGAATATATATTAGTAACAGTGGTGCTCAGATTCTTCAGTTGAGATCAGCATATCTTATAATCTAAAATGTGCTTTGTATTCAGAATCAGATGGGAGAAAGGACACACTTTTCTCTGCATGTCTGTCTTTTTTTACACTGATCAGTCCATCATTTATCCATGAACTTTCTAACACAGTGATTTGGTGACCCATTAGAAATAGTAACCCTGTAAGCATGAAACTATACCTGGGCCTTTTTCATACAGGCTCATGCACTCATATGTATCTGTGTGTCAATATATATTTGCTGACATAACAAATATTTTTGTTTTTAGAAATAAGAGGATTTTCCTTGGGGACTGTAAGTAGATTCAGAGGATATTCTCAGGTATCCGACTGTATTTCACTGTGATATTCATATTGTCAATAGTGGGACCTTTCTGTGGAAAATGGGGCTTTTCCTGTAACCATAATAATATTTCTGGATGGTGAAATATACAGTAAATGTTAAACAAGAAAAGAACTAAATTGCAGACTATTCCCTGGTCAGCAAAATTCACCCATTATTTTTTGGTTTGCTGAATCTGTAGTTTTCACAATTTTTTTAAACTGTGACTTTTCAGATTCATGAGGTTAGCACAGGCAATCTTCATATTTATAAGGACACACTGTCAACTTGCTTTTCATAATTTATAAACTCTTTTTTTTTTATTATTCCTTTTCCCTGTTGGAAGCCTGAAACTGGCATGTTTCCTTAATAGGGCTGGGAAGAAACTCTGCATTTTTGCTCAGGGAGATGAGTTCTCAGAAATAAGCTATCTGTGCTTCATGCAAAGGAGCAGAACCCGAGCTGGATGAGTAGGGCTGGAATCAGTGCTGTAGGGTCTGTTTTGCAAGTGTGTGCATGCTTTAGATTTTCAAGTTGCAGCTTGCATTTTGGCTTGGTGAGGAATTTGTCAATACATTACAGCTTTGTATGTCTTTGTTGATGTGAGCTGGATGGATGTTCATTGCCTTGTTAGGTTGGACCCTTGCCTTTAACTGTCCCAACTGACCTCTTCTCCCCATTGCTTTCTTCACAGCATCTCTCACATTCCCACCTCCTGCTGTGTGCTCCTGGCACAGTGAGAACAGATATTTTTCTTCTGCCCCTGCATTGATGGACTGGCAAGGACATGCATCCCTTATTCCAAGGTGAAATGAAAGTGGTTTGAGAGCCATTTCCTTTTTCCCTTTGGAATTTCACTGAATTACTTTTCCATGGGGTTTATAAAAGTAAATATTTCAGGCATTTAGGTTAACCTTGCTCCTGGGCTGTTGTAAGTGGGCAGAAACAATCCTGTGTTTTTAGAATTGATCCCAGAATTTGCAAGAGGCCAAGTTTTCTTTCAGAAATAATTCACGGTATTGATGCTGATTTATAAAACACTGTGAAATTTAGTGACTGGGTACATTAAATACCATCTCTGGGCATGCTAGTCACTATTATGGCAGATAAAATCTGTTTGGAATTACTTTTAATGGCTGCTTGAATTAAAAAAGCTGGTAGGGATTGATTCAAATTGAAGGTCATGAACTCCTTTACCCATTTCCCCTTATTGGCTCAACCAGGGTCCTATTTCATGATCTGTTGGCCATGATGCAACTCATCTGTTTAGTTGAGAAGGTGCTGATATGAGCAATTAAGCTGAAGTGGCTTTGGGGAAGAACCTATTAATACCTGGTAATGTATTGTTGATTCTGTCCATCCATCTGCCAGTCTCTCCCTCATAAGTTTCCAACTTGCTGGTTAGTTTCAGCAAAATTTGGCACAGCAGTGGAGATATTTATTACCATTATGATGCTAAATGCTTTTGGAGAACTTACAGCTGGTGGAGGGGAGAGTTCTCATGCTGGAAGGAAGGACAACTCAGGCAGTGCAGATGTACAGATTGGACTGTTTAGAGGTGGATTATTGTGTCATCGTGATTTAGACAAAGTCTAGGACGTGCCTGAAGAAACTTGGAATCATTAGTACCACTGCTCACAGAACACCTTTTTATTTCTATCTTGCAAAACTTTTCCCACTGAAGAGGGCCTGGACCACTTACGTGCCACTTTACAAGGTTGGATTTCCTTCAGTAATATCTCAAGAAAATAATATGTTTGTGAAGTCTAATACTGCTGATATCCCTTTAGGATGCCCTGCCCTGGGAGTATCTGGGAAACCTGAGGGTAAATCACTTCAGAGAAAAAGGTCTGTGTGAGAGGTAATATAAACATTTTTTTTTTTCTTTTTCTTCTTGATATGCTTAGACTCCACCCTGAACTCTCCTGCAGGATTACAGCAGATCCTGACCCTGTTGACCTGGTATCAACCCTTTTCTGTAAGCTGGACACAGCAGACGAGGAGGAGGAGGACAGATACTGCGAGTGGCTTAGGGGCTTAGATGCAGTAGGATCTGAGCATCAGCACCAGTTGAAAGGATCAAAGGGGGTCTGTGACTCTCTAACCATGCTAATTAATGGAAGAAGTGGTATTTGGGCTTCATTATGGACTTTAAGAAAGAAAAAAAGAAAAGTCAAGTGTTTTGTCCTGTGGTAAAGCACTGAGCAAAGCTGGTGAAAGTAACAGAGCTGTCTCCATTAGGTTTTCAGCAGCGTTTCAAGAGGATGGAGCCACTTATGAAGTCACGCTTAGGCAGCACTTTCTTAAAAGTTAAATGTCTGATAAATGCTAATACTGTCTGCTCTGAATTCCTAATGTGCTTCTAGACAGAACAAGGCCTTGCTAAGTTTTCTAGTGCTCATGGCATGGAAGAACCTTTTAGTAAAGGACTCCCTGGGTTTCTCCTGTACCATCCTCTTTGGATGTGGGCTTGAGTCCAGAGGAGGCAATTCTGTGTCTCACCATGCCTTCCATTTAAATATCTCTGGATTGCTAAAGTAAGTAGAAGGCCAGTGACCAGGACTCACATTGGCAACAACCTGGGGACCAGAGCACTGATGGGCAGAGGGAGCAATAAGAGCATTTCAGGGACATTTCTGCATTAGATGTTTTATTAGCTCTCAAAAAGGGGAATGTAAAGCTCTCTTCTGAATCCTGAACAATCCTTCATAATCTCTGACCCTTGCTTTAACTCATTTGGATACTGCTTAAATTTTAAAGGAAATCACTGGTTACAGGAGGCTTTACATGAGATGTGGGGCCATGTTCTGGCAGTGGGTTCACCTGTTTATTGTCTTTGTATATCTACATGTAATGCATGTCTCTACCTACACACATGATATGTACAAATATGTGTGTCCAGGCCATGGAGACTAGAGTGCAGTAATTCCAGCTCTTATTTGTTTAACCAGGTTTTTCTACTAGCAGTCTGCATGAATTTGGAATTTGTATAAATATGTGTTTAAGGACACCTGACGATGATCAAGTTTTAACTAAACAAGCAAAAAAAAAAAATCATGGAAAAATACGCTTTCTGTGGAAATAGCTGGTTTTCCTTGAAAACAGATAATATTTTTTTTTATTTGCTTTACATGTCTTCATATGCATTTTGCTAAATGAGAGGTGTTTGAGAGAGGAAAACCTGATATTTAGATTAGATTAGAACCTGATATTTTAGAAATATAGTCTTTCACTAAGTTTCCAATGAATGTGACTTCATACATGGCAGTGTCTGTCATGACTCTCTGTGAGTGTTGCTTGGTGTGCTTATGCTGTGGTGTGCATATGTTTGTTTTAAACTACAATAGTGGTACAGAACAAAACTGCTAATGGAATGATTTTTATCGTGGTTTCACTACAGAACACGACAGCATGTGTGATCATCGGGCATTCAAGCAGTGAAATGTGTAAAGCCATTTTTCCATAATTGGTCCCAGGGCAAGGGGTTGATCTCATGTATAAAAGCCTCCAGATATGCTCTTGGTATGGCTTCTAATTAGGGAACCAGGAAAGAACTGAACTTTGGAAACTGTGAGGAGTCCATTCCTTTTAAAAAAAAGGAAATAATCACTTTGACCTTGAACTCCAAAAGGCCCTGAAATCAACTGATTTTACTCTTTAAGCTCCTTAACAAGCATGGGGATTAGAGACGAGCTGTGTAGAACGGTTCATATTAGATATAAACGATAATGGACAATAGAAATTCATCTGTGAGCTCAGCACAGGCAGCCTGTGCAAATTCCATTTCCCCAAGATATGGTGATACCATGTTACAGTGTTATATACACCACTGATAACAACATGACTTCATCAGGTGGGAAGAGACAAAAGAAAACTCAATAGCAGCAGGGAGATGCAACTTTAAGAGATGTCCAGTCCTGGTCTAATCCAAGTCTGTTTTAATAACCACAACAAGGTGTATAAAAGGTCAGATATAATCACCTTTCTACCCTGTGTGGTGAATAAATCATCTGTTTAGCTGTTTATTTCAAGTATGATGAAATTGCCCTCCCTGACAAAGAAATAAAACTTATGAGAGGAATAAACCCACTATAGACTAAAACTGCACATTTCAGTGGCTTTCCATCTGTCCACAGCTAAACAAGGAAGGGATGCTGCTGTAACTCCAAAAAAACCCCCCAGCTTCTTTGGTGATTTCATTCTGCAAGTTTTTTTCTTCTTTCTTTTTCTCTCTCTTCCAAGAACAGCTGAAAAAACCCACGTTGCTCTGAAAAAGAGGATCTCATCTTGAAACGGAAAAGTGCATCACATTTTCAGGAGAAAAGGAAAGAAGTGTGAAAAACACCTGGATGATGAGAGGAGCTGATAAAACTGAAATAATTGGTGGGTTTTATTTGATAAATGTAACCCACTCAACAGTTGTCATCACCCCAAGAATATACTGATTTCCAATGCGGATCTTTAAAATAATTTCCCTTACGAAGTTTTCAGCATACCTGCTGAAAAAAGTTATCGTGTCTTTTAAAAGGCACCTCTTAGTTTTATTTTTGACACAGAAGGGTGAATTATGTGGTTAGACAGGCTACTGCCTGCCATGAAAACTAGTAAGAAATGATGTTGCACAATCCTTTTCCTCATTTGTTCCTCAAAATTTGCTATTTTGTTTCACATTTCCCCATTTCAGCCTGTGTGGCGTGGCAGACCTACTGGAACCAAGCCTGCAATAATATTGTCTCAGTGAGCTGATAGGTGTGAGGGCACTTGCAGGCAGATAAAATGTGTTTCTGTTTGTATCAGAATTTGCTATTGAGAACTCCAAATTGTCATGATTTCAGGACAATCTGCACTTTTCCCCTGAATGACTTGGAAAGCAGGGAAGCAAAATTAAAAAGAAAATCAACTCCATGCTTTTTCATTAGCTCTGGCAGCTTCGCCTAGAAACACACCCATACTCAGCAGTATCATTCTTTATTTAGCTCTGAACAGACTGGAGGACCTTAGTGAATTCTTTCTCCCTCCTCCTTTGCAGATAATAGCAATGATGCTGCCACATATTTTGCGAAGTGCTCTTTTCTGGAGCTGAGATTGAGTTACATCCAATGTGATAGACCCCACTGGCAGCCGTGTGTTCTTAGCAGAGACATTCCATTACCATGCCAAGTTATTTTTAATTCTATCTGGTTTTTTAATTTTTTTTTTAAAACCAATGCATAAAAGAAAGCTATTGAGTTGCTCAGTCAATGTTAGTTTATTATTGCTTACCCAAGTGTTTAATAAACCTATCCCAACCCTGGACGTAGCTTTAAATACTTCATTGACTGTAACAAAGCAGATTTTTCCTATCAGACCAAAGTGGCTCTATAAACTATAATTAAGCACTAATTATGAGCTCTACTGGTCAGATAACAGAAGGCAAGGTCCATTGTGCTACTGGCAGAACCGGCAATTAAAGGAGATTATTGTTGTCAGAAATGGAATAAACCAAACAAAGGAAAAATTTGAGAGGAGGGGAAGGTTTGCAATTGACCTGAGTAAACTTTATCATGTTTGTGGCTTTGGGAGACTATGACATCATGAACGTGAAGAACCCAATATGTGATGACATAGAACAGAGATAATAAGCTCTTCTGGAAAATCCAGGTTTTTTGGATAACAGGTTGTACAGTCGGGTTCTGCTTGGCTCCACTCTCCTACACTGATAGCCAGTCACTTACAGTCCAAACCAGAAGTTGTATGTTTAGAACAAAAATATTTTCAAGGAAAATATTGTCTCAGTATTATTTCTTACTTGTTCTTATAAAGCATTCAAAGCCGGAGAGTGCCACACTACTCATGGGCTTAAGAGGTAGAAAATGGAATTGAAGTTGAATGAAGACTAGATGGACTCCCTGGGGAGGGGGGCAAAGACCCTCTACAACAGGTGAAAAGGAAGTGCGGTTTTATAAATTTGTTCCATTTTAACGTGACTGGCTTCTTTTCGCTTACTCCATTTTTACACTGGCTTAACTTGATTGGCTCCAGTGGAGTTTTCAATTATGCCAGATCCCACTGAAGTGTTATTAGCAGACTGCTTGGAATTTCTCTTGAAAGTCTGAAAGTGTTTCTGAGTTAACAATATACTCTTCCCCTTTCCCCTTTTGAAATAAAATGTTAACTCTGCAGAAAACCTTGATGTCCTGTTGAAACAGAATGCTCAAACACCGAAATGATTTGACTTTTCACATACAAATTTTAAATTTCCATGGAAAATAGAGTTTCCATTTACCTCTAGTGATTGGTATGCTAGTCACAATTCATGTATTCCTAGACCTGATACAGACATTCAAGAGAGCCAAAAGTCCTTTATACACACACACACACACACACACACACAAGCACATTACAGCTTCCTGGAACACTGTTTAGGCTTTCAGGTGATGGCTGGGAATGTGGCCAATATCAGAAGGTAAAGGGCAAAAGAAAGCCATGAAAATGGAAATGACAATATTTCTTAGGAGCAGGCAGGTGCCTTTGCCCCTGACTCATGGTTGTGCCTAAAACACACAGCAGTGCTCTCTCCTCTCTGATTTTTTTTTTTTTCTCTTTTTGAAAGCAATTTGCATCTTTGGAAAAAAAAAAGGATTAATAAATTTCAAATGTTCCCGGTGCTTCTGTGCCAACTGGCACTGGAGGGGGCCTGTAACCTTGCCCAACTGCACTATATATAATTATTAATTAGAAAGCAACCTGGGAAGCAATGATCCTCTCCCCCAGCACAAACCAGAGGAACTTTACTGAATTCACCGTAGGAAAGAAAATTGGTTTTCCTAGGTCACACTTGGGAGCAAACTTTATTTTGCTTTGACTAGTGGTTCGCTATCCAGAGTGGAATTATGGGAATTAATTGGAATAACTTGGGTGCTCATTTTATAAATCAGCTGGCAGAACTCCTGCCGTAATTAATGGGTCCGACTGGCAGATTTCCACAAACACACACCCATTTCCCAGTGATTTCCACTGTGAATACATGCATTTTGAAGGAGCTCAACTTGCAAAGGGACATATTTAAGAGTTTATAACTGTCCCAATGACAGCACGTTCTAATTTAAAACTCCTGTGTAATACTTGTTAGGAAGTTTTAATATCAAAAGGGCAGCCAAGGTCTTCCATGAGAAATTTCTAGACAGTGAAAGAAACTAATCCTTTTTAGTGATGTTTGGCTTCTTCGCTGCAGTAGCTGATCTCTGATTTCATATTTTATATCCATGGTTTGTTAATGAAATTTTCTCCTTTAAAGAGTAACCAGGCGGATAAGAAAAAAATAGCTGATACTTTGCAGCAAACGTTTGAAGTGAAATTCAAGCAGCAGCCTGAGGCTCACAGTATGTAAAACCAACTACCAAAGTTTTAGAGGGGTGGTTAATCTATTTTTCCTTCTCAGGGGACCTGTGCTGTATTAAATTCTTTGGTTGAAGAGAAGCAGTCAGGTTGGCATTAGAACTGACTTAGCAATTTACATCATTTGAAAAGGGATTAGTAAATTTAACATGTTCTTGGTATCCCTGTGCCAGCTGGCACTGACAGGGGTCTGTTACATCACCCATTTCCACCATTACGTGCCATGGGGCTACCTGAAAGGTGTCATTAATCCTACTTCAAAGAGAACAGGAAATTAGGCAGCAGGAAAATGTTAATGTCCACAGGTGGTGACATCACTGCTGTTTACAGGGAAGACAGGTTTGCTCCAAGCTCATCCCTGGATGTGTTGTTCAGGCTCTTCTTACCTGGCACTCAGGTTCATGAAGATTTAGTAGTTCTTTGAAATACCCTCATATATGTGATGTCACATCCCTCTCAGCAGCTCCAGAGTGGAAGTGTGGGCTGGATCTGACTGGAGATTCAGAGCCATAAAGAGGGGCTTCCCCTCTGAATTTTATCCTGTTCTAAGTTAGTTTTTTAATTCAGTCATTAGCAGTTTTGGGGGTCTCTCTCTGTAGACGATGGAGAAGAAAAAGTCATTTGACTGGACAATTAATTATATCTCAATTCCTTATATCAAAAAGATGGCGGTACAGCACAGCCCCTGTTGCAGTGATGCAAGGGGAAGGCAAGAGATCATCAGTCATATCTAAAATCAGGTTCAGGGCCTCCTACCATGTCCAGCAAGATGGGAAACCCAGGAGAGAACAAGCCCTTCTCAGTTCCCCATAGAGAAATAACAGTCCAATTTCATGTAACAGGCACGAGACTGGGAGCTTATGTTGTAAATGAAAATTTGATGGGTGCTTGCTTGCTCCTACCCATGCAAGTTTTACATTTCCTATATGCATCATCTGTTACTACGTGCTTATAAAGCTGAAGTCTTTTTGCTTTTAATAAGGGTCCACCTGTTTATTTTACTTTTAATGCTTTTGCAATATTTGAAACCCTTTAAAACTCTCTGGGTACTTCAGTTGAAATAAATATGATGGGCCAAATCCAGCCATGTTTCTCACACCAGATTTCTTATATGAGCTGGGACTGTGATAATGCGTGCAGAGTAAATGAAGGTAGGATGCCCAATAATTGGAGCAGGTTTTTTTCCTACGCCTCCCCCAAGTTTCCCTGTTTGATTTGACCAGGCTGATGCTGTTGGAGGTGTTTGAGGAAGGCAGAAGATATGAGGAAAGCACTTTCTGCAAGTTAGTCACAAAAGATTTCCCTATTTTCCTTTCTGGAGTAAAAAATTGTGCAAAGGAAGCAATGGGGCCAACATGTCTCAGTGCCACAGAAGAAGGGAGTAGCCAGAACTTCTCAGTGATGAAAGCATGTATTTATATGCATAAAAACTACTTATATCTATTACTAGAACATGCATATGACATGTGTGCACATGTGCAGAGAGGGAAGTAACAGCTTCCTTTCCTCTTCACACCTGCCTGCTCCCTCTGAACTCAGGGAGAATAAAGATTCAAATTAAACACCCCAAATTACTTGAAAGTATCCTGAGTTATTAGGAAGGGAAAGCAACAGCCCAGCGGGGAGTGGAAAATGTAATAATGACAAGTCTTGTGCCTAAAGGGAAGGCAGGAATGAAATCAGAAAGATCCAGTGGGGTCAGGTGAGTAAAGAGTCAGCCAAGCACAGGAGTGAGAGATACCCGGAGGCAGTGCAATGTGCTGGCAAGGAGCCACACTGCTGGGGAGAGAGGAGGAGTGAGTGAGAGAGAGAGAGAGCAGAGGGGAGGGAGAGACAGAGGGATAACACACCTTTGTGGGCACTTGTGAGCTCCTCTGGAGCACCAGCCCGGTCTCCTTGGCAGTGGCTGTGGATGTAGGAGGAGGCTCCCAGTCGCAGAGCCCCAAGGAGGCAGGAGCCCAATCTGCTATGTTTGCCCCTTCACCAGGTCCCTATCCCAGAAAGTAGAATGCAAGCACTGGAATACTGAAAGTACCAAACCCCTGTGATCTGTGGGAAGCTGGAGTGAGCTTGGCTGGGGAACAGGCACTGATGCCGACTGTGGCGATGTCGTTTCCATCAGCCCGTGAAAGACAACTTCAAAAACAAGGTTTATATTTGCCACTGGCTGTTTAATAGGGGATTAGTTAAAGGGTATAAACTGGCAGTAGGTTGAGATGGATGTGACCACGGGGACAAAGGCTTAACATGATGTGCTTGAAAATGACATTTGCCTGTTGCCAAGCAGATGTGGCCCACTTGCACCTGTTGCTTTGGGGTTGTGGGCAAGGAGCACAGAGGGAGGGGGACCCTAGTGAGCCCATGGCTGGTCACATTTCCACCACACCCACTGAACTGTGATTAAACCATGTGGAGATAAGGTTCTTTTGTGGAGTAGTATTGGCAGAAGACAGATCAGCATTTCTAGGTTTCCAGAGGCGTGTACCTAACTCCAAAATTCTCCTAACTTGGCAGTGTGTGTGGAGGCAGACACTTGGACTATACAAACCTGGCTGCTTTCCTACCCTGACACTGTCAGGTTGTTCCCTGCTCTCTCCTGATATTTTCCTCAGTCCTCCAGTACCCAATTTCGAGAACCTCCGCTTTGGAAGATGTTGCAGTGGCTTTTGCTCCTTGTGTCACTGTCCCTGATGAGCTGGGAACTGCACAAAGGGATCAAGAGAACTCTTCAGCCCCTTTCCAAAGCTCTGGTGAGTGGGGAAGTGATTGCCCTCACTTTTAGCCAAGTGATTTTTCTTTTTGGCAGTCAGCAGGAATGCCACTCAAGAAGAATGAGCCAGAGCTGCCCAGGCAGTGCAAGTACTTGCTGAAAGCAACTTTTGCCAGGCAGAGAACCTGGACCTGCTTGAAAAAAGGAGCAGGGAAGTAGGGCTGGGAGGGATTCACTGGTTTTAGGGAGTAGCATTGTTGCCTTGGATGCTGCTGTAGGCACAAGCAAAGCTACTTCTTGGCCTTGATAGCATCTGGTGTCTCTGATCACAGCTAGCTACAGGATCTGCAGGATCTGGTTGATTGAAGGCCTTAGGACATGTCAAGGGGAACAAGCACAGGACAGAGTGCCAGCTCGCTGGGCAAGCAGCAGGAAGCCTGCCTTTATCAGGATGCTGCAGGCAGGAAATGATTTGAAGTACACTGCCTTCTCTTGTAAAGTGATTGAGGGAAGGGAGGAGAGCAAGAACAGGAGCAGATGCGGCTGTATTTCAAAGTTGGTTTCCATCTTCTTTCTTTCATTGTTGCTCTTTTTTTACCCCCCCCCCCTCAAAAAAACCAACAACCCATCCCAAAACCAATTCCCAAGCAAATTAAAGAATTCCTCCATCCATCCAAAGCCCCCTATGTTTCTGCTTCCTCTCCTTCCTTTTTCCTTTTTTAGGGATAAGTGCCCCAGATTGGTGTTATCACAGGTACATGGAGAGAGTTGATTTGAACCAGAGCACAGCTCCCTTGCTGGTTCTTACAGGCTGCTTTGGACTGATTGTGGAGTGAATGACAGCTGTTTAAGGGATACTTTGAATGCCAGTGGTTGAGTAGGGACCCTAAGACAACCGAGGATCAAAACAAGGTGGCCAGACTGCTGGTAGGGAAAGCCCTGAAGGAAGGTGGTGTGGAGTCTGGCTTCCCTTCCACAGCGTCACCCCTAGCCAGAGGGAATGGCCCTGTACTCTGTAGCTGCAAAATGCAGCTGTCTCAGGAGACAGGAGGAACCCAAACCCTTGCAGAAGTGATTATGGCATTTACATTTGCAAAACCGTGCTCTTATTGCTACCCAGAGGGGCCAGGTGAAAAGTAGGCTTGGTTTGGTTCAACTGCAGACAGGCACTCCATGATAGAGATGATAAACCCTCAGCCTTCTTAATTTCACTCTTCTTGCTTCTCTTCTGCTTGCCTTCCTTCTGTAATAGTTTGAGATGTTTTTCTTGGCTGTCCTCTTCCCCCTTGGATATCAAACACGGAGTCTGCTCCTGAGTTCCTAAATTTATGACAAGGACCAACTTCTTCTAGCCTCAGTTTCCATTAACATCCAGCATACAGGAGCTGCATTCAGACCATTTGTTTTGTCTTTTGGCACCAGCTATTTTATGAATGAGAAACACAGCAAAGGGCAAACAATCAGAAAACTGGTTTCACTGCTCTCTACCTGGTGAGAAGTCTATAGCCCTTAGGTCTGGTATAAAAACTTACAAACTCTGCGCTTGTAAGTGTTGTGTAAAAAACTGTTATTGCACTTAAAACTAGTCATTGGAGTTGAAAGATAAATATTATTCCAAATCTTATTGAATAAAATATATTATATCACAGGTGATAGAGACAGATTGTCTCAATAAATTCTGATACTGTATTCGGTGGAAAAGTGGCAATAAAAATGCTGATGACTTGACACAGGGAGAATATTGAATGTCATTAACATGTTATTTCCTCTGTTCTGATATCACTGTCATGTTCTTCCCACTGCTTTAATCTCTATCAGTTNTTTTTTTTTTTTTTGCTTTGCTTGTTTGAATGAGAAAAATGACATTTTTTTCAGCCCTTTAAATTAACCACTATTTGAGAAATGCTTAGAGATAGGAGGTGACATCCTCAAATATAGAAATTAAAACATGGTTTGATATTTAACCATATGCTAAGTATGTGCTGAATAGAAATCCTTAAGACTGTCACTATCATCTGATAGTTGATTACGACAGTTGTGGCAATCTGCACAGTGATAAGAGCAGTATCTTCCTCTGATAAAATGCTTGGAAAGCACTTAATGAAGGTAGTTGTTGCTGTTCTTTTGCAGATGGGCAAACTAAGGGATTGGGAAGTTAAGTGAGTCACAGGAGGTCATTTCCTAGTCCAGTGGCAGAGCCAGATTCCTGTGATGTGTCTAAGCTTTATCCTACATTTGCTGTAAAACTTGATCGGCTGCACATTGAGGCCAGTTTTGCCAACCCATGCTAAACTGTACCTGCTGGAGCCACAGCCCAGCAAGTTTCCAGTTGTTCTTACAAGAGATACTTCTGGTTTTATTTTCAGCTGCTGTGTAGGTATGTGTTGTCTCTCTCACTGTATATACCCCACAATGAGGGCTGCAGAGCTGAGAACGTATTTGTGTACGGTTATGAAATGAGCCATCTAGGAAAAATAACAGTAATCCCTGTCTTCATCCCCTTTCTCTAAACCAGAATAAACCCAGTGCTTTTCAGAAAGCCTGACTCTGCCCAGGCATTCCCGTTCTGTCGCTCTGTGCCAGAAAGCCTGGTGTGATAGCCCTACGGGCAACTCAGATCAGCTTGTACCAAAGAGCATTTGGATCACGTGGGTTGTTTGGCATCCTCATGAGAGAATATGCTGCTGGTCTTGAATGATAGCAATTAAAGGTGCAAAGAAGTCATCTGTCTATTTGCTAGGGCCAGTATCTAGTCTGGTCTCCTACTGTAATCTTGTGCTTTATCCACAGCTAATTCTAAATGACTCCAGGAGTAGCCACCACTTCCATTACAGGACCATTTCATGCACTGTTATAGTTTATTGTCAGATGGTTTTCAGCAATTAAATTCTAAATTGATTTCACAGTTGCTCACGCTGTTTCTGTTATTTATTTTGATCCTCACCTGTCTGAGGAAACGGGGTGCCTCTGTCTCTTCATAAGTAGATGCTGCTGTAGAGCTGAATGGAATGTTTTAAGTGCCTGCAAAAATAGATTTTTACATGGAAATAGTGTGCAAGGCAGGTATAACAGAGTTTAATTCTCACAAAGCCTCAGCAATAATACTGATGGATTTTTAAAAGGGAAAAATACAGTAGATCTTCTGCTAAGTGTCACAGTGCCTACCTTTTTCTATTTGTTCTGGTGTCCTGTAGGAAGGGGTGTTATTTCTCAGCATAGAACAGAAGATGGAATTAGCTACCTGGTATGGCTGGATTGCTGCTCTGCTATTCACTTCCTGACTTCAGCTCAAGTGCCTACAGGTCCTATCCTGCTAAGTTAATGGGATCCTTTCTGATAAGGCAGATATGGGGCCAATAAACCATAACAACTTTATACCTCGATTTACCCAGGTGTAAAATGGGAATAAAATTCCTTGTGTTTTGTAAGGCACTATTGAAAAAAAACAAAAGGAGATGGCTGTAGAGTTAAATCTGCAGAGTAAAACACTATTAGTGCTTTAACCCTCATGTCTCACCTCCTTCAAACAGGCCCTTTCCGAGTACAAATCAGAACCCTAATAAACTTCTCCTGCACTCAGTGTGTCCCCTTTTGCCTAGGGTGCATGCTGGGGTACTTGAAAACCTTCTTTTTCTTCCATTTTTAGTTTGGCTTTTTTTTTTAACATATGCTGTGATGTTTTGGAAATCATTTGGGTTTTAGTGAGCGCATATGTCCTTTTTCCTGTAGAAAGTGTTCTCCAGGCCAAGATGGGCTTCAGGGCAGTTACTTTAGTGGTAGGAAGAAAAGAGATATCGGCACCAACTTGGCACAACGTCATTATTATCATGAAAGCAGTTCCCCTTTATTATCAACATATAAAGAGAACAATTAAATTTTGCAAGGCAGGACTTCTAATCTCCAGGATCAGATTCTTCACGGCAAGGAGGGGGTGTAAAAGTTTCTCTCTTGCTCTGTCTCTTCATGGCGCATGGTCCCAGCTGTATGAATCTGTTCATGAATATGCATGAAATCAGATATGACATTCCCCTGCTCCCATTAATAATCTTGTCATCTGACTTGTGCAGCATTAAGCTTCAGCCCGTGGCTCCTCATAGTGAAAGCAGCCTGGAGGAAAGGGGGGGAGGGGAGGAAAAAAAAAAAAAAAAAAAAAGGGCATGCCTTTTTTTATTGGGATTAAGTGCTTGAAAATTTTGGCAGGGGGTTGCCAGGAGAGTAAGGGGAGGGAGAGAAAGAGAGAGAGATGCACAGAGGGACAGAGAGACGAGAAATCCTCCATGAATGCGTTGGCTTGTTAGAAGCCCAAAGCGGTGGGTGTAATGGTATGCGAGCTGACCTTGAATATAGCCACTGTGGGTTGCCCCAGCTTTTTTGTAAAAGAAGCATTTGCAGCAGAGGTTTGGATTTCAGGCTTTGCAGTCATCAATCATCTCAGCCTATTCTCCTCTTTGACAGCTCTGTACAAGGCCTGACATTTGACACCCAGGACCCCAGGACTTACACAGAGGCACAAGCTGAGGCCCTGGGGAGGAGATAGGGAGCAGGGGGGAGAAAAAAAATCACATAAGGAGAATTCTTTTTCTTTTTGTTTTTAATTTTATTTTTAAAGAAGCTACAAAACAAATTTTAACTGTAGTAGGAATTGATTTAACAGAAGAACATTGCACTGAGTTCTGTTCCCTGGATTGTGCAGTTCATGCTGAGATGGTTGATCTGAAGAGGTGGGAGAGGAAAGGCAGACTGAGAGGGATTTAAGGGAAGCACGGTGAGGTTCTTACCCTTTTTCTACACACCCTGGTGTTACCAACCTACCAAAGTTTCATTCCATTTTAATGAAGTTAACCTGGACTTGCTATCTCCCAGTTCAAGCCAATCAGACTGATGAGTTCCCTGAGACACACAGACTTGTTGGAAGACTAGATGGTCCTAAGCTAGGCTTAGGCTAATTTAAATTAAATTAAGCCTAGGCTAAATTTCAGCAAAGCTAGTTGTGAAATTGAGTATTTGGGCTGCAATTCTAGGGACATTGGGAGTCTAAATGGTGTTAAAAAAAGAAGATATGACCTATTAAAGTAGATAAATGTTTTGGGATAAGCCTCTTTGTCCAAGTCATTGTTTACTTGAGCTGACAGGTTTTGAAGGTTACAGTCTTATGAAGATAGCTTTTTTATGTCTTATATAATACAAACATAACAGCAGTCACTCTTAACCTAATGTTTTTTTTGTGGGCCCACCCTTTGTTCTTACATCCTTCCCTACCCACACAGCCTCCTGTCCCTCATACCCACTTCTAGTTAAGAACAAGAAAGACAAGTTTGTTATAACCTTTATGTGCTGCTAAACTAGATATGACATCCATTTCTTGTGAAAGCCATCCATGGTTCCCTACTACATCCTCAGTCACAAAAAGGAAGGGAATTGGGGGTTTGTAGAAGGATTCTGTTGCAGATGACTTTTGGCACAAGGAATTTGACACAAGGAGCAGGGGCAGTGAGATATGTGAGGGTAAGTGGACAGGAAAGGACACAGGAAAGTATTTCTCCTCAATGTTTAACTCAGCAGTGGCACATGGTATATTTAAATTGATCTAGAAACAGGTGACAAGGACTCTCTGCTTTATGCTAACTTTGGATTCAGCCCAGAAGTATGTATCCAGCCCGTGAATTTTGCTGACACAGGAAGTCAGGTTAAATACTTTGGATGATTTTCCAGGAATGTCAGGCTGTCCCTCAACGAGACTATGGGTCACAGGATGGTTTATTTGAAAAAGTAGCTCTCAGTATTTTCCTCTATTTAAAAAAGCAGTAACTCTTCAGGAATTCACCATTTTTATCTGTTGTGCATTTTGTTATCTCTCACTTTGGGTATTTTCCATTTGCCAGCCCTGATCCCACACCCTGGGTCACATAGAGATAAATGAACAGTTGGAGTGCATCATTTCTGAAACAAACCTTCAGAAAAGCACTTCCAGAGTAGTTAGCAGACTTTTGCTTTCCATAAACAAAACTGCTTGCTCCAATGAACCTTCCTGGAAAAGGGTCACAAATGATGTCAAAGTGAATTAGCGGCTTTTTATGTGGATGAATGTTTGCAAACAGTGTTCGGCTGTCCTGCCTCAAACTCGTAATTACAGTTGCAGCTCTGCATAGGGGAAACCCAAGCTCACTCTATAGGACACACATTTACTGCCTGCAGGGGTTAGGAGGAATATTTTTCCCAAGCTAAGTGCTCTGCGGATTTTGAGGGTTGCCTTCCTCTGAAGGATCAGGGTTTAGCCACTGCTGGAGGCAATGATACCAAACTTGATGGACCAATAGGCTGATTCAGTATGGCAATTCCTCTGCTTCTTGTGTTTTTCAAACTGGCTTCTGTGTGCACATGCCCGAGTGATGATTTTTCGCCTGCTCTGGGAGACCCTCTTGAGTGGAAATGGGCAGGAACAAGCACATTCGCTGAGTTTGTGTGTGGATGTGCATATGTGTCTAGAGAGAGACAGACATCAAACAGCTGATTACTACAGTTTGCTTTCTCTGCTCTGGATTTAACCCAGCGTGGGATTCTCCTTATTTGACACTCATTCCAACATTTCATTCAATGTTACTTAAATTTCCAGGCTTTCAACTTTTCCAGTTCGTGCTCAGGGTAAAGGAAAGAGTTAGAGGATAAATATTTGTGCTTTGAACAATTATTTCGTTTGTTAAATTTCAGGTCCAAGGAAAACCCCATCAACACCTTTCCAGATTCCAAACCTGACAGTTGAGTCTCTTCTTTTTTCTGGTTCTGCACTCAAAATGAGAAATTTGCAATATTAGAAAGGAAAAGTCTTAATCTATTGAGAAATCCTCTGATCCATAAAGCAAGAGGATTGTGCTTTCTTTTTTTTCTCTTCTGTAAGTTTTTGAATAAGATTTAGCTTAGCTAAGCTGAAAAGACTTGAAAAAAGAAGTTTGAAAATGTCATCCTGGGTGGAAATGATTTTTATAAAGTAATGAGTGAAGTATCATTGCAACCCATTGCTATCAATCTATCTTTTGTGACAAGGCTTCTCCTCCCTTAGACAGCTGAGAGCAGAAACACGTGCTGCCAGAGGTAGCACATCCTTTGGCCATGTCAGGATTGTTCTCCAGGCCCTCCCATCCCTGGTTCAATTGTGAATAGACATGGTCTTGAGGCTCCTTGTTAATCCAATATGCTTCTCATCTGAATCCAGTATCTTCACCTGATTCCTGTTTTATCTATATGATTATTAGGCCACTGTATTTGTTAACATAATTTTCATTTGGGTTATTTTTAAAATTTGGTGTTTTGTTAATTAATTGCATGTGTAGGTCCCTATCAAATAGTTGAATATCCATTGGAAAGTCACAAAGAGAAAGAGGTTATCATTGTCCATGAGATTATTTTGTGTTTTTATATCCAGATCATTAAACCTGATGGAGTTCTTTGAGTTTTTACATTTGTTTTGAAATCAGAACTCCAGCTATAGATGTACAAGACACGAAAAAGAGTAGAAGAGAAATGGTCCATGGACTGTAACTTGCATCAGATGCACCACACAAAAAGAACAGGTGAAAGTAATGTATGCAGTGCAAATAAATTAAAGGAAAGTGAAAAAGACTATTACAGATTGCAGTGTGCCTGGTTATAAAGAGACTAATTAAAAAATGTTAATAAAGAGTACTAAGAATTGTCTAGTGTTTAAATTCCTAAATTGAGACACAAGAGCTCAGGCAAAACATAAATCAAAGTATAAGTTTTTCCTTCAGCAAGATATAGTGAGAACCAATATGTTGTTGTGTAGTACATCATAAATATCTAGGGATAAACACTGGAGACCCAAAGAAGAAAAGATGGATCATTTTTATTTTACCTCTACTTTTGTTGCCTTTTTTACTATTTCAGTTTCATTTTGCTATATAAAAATAATTATTATTCTCCTTGTATGACCGCTATCAATGTGAAATTATGGCATAAATGAAGAGTACAGGATCCATTTCAGCAGCCAGGCATCCTTGTTTGAGGTGCTATAGAGACTGGTGAATGAAGAGTCCTCGCACTGGTGATGAGCACAGAAACAAGTATTTGTGAAACCAGACTGACAATTCATCTGCAAACAGACCAATGTGACTTTCCCTCTCATGCCCCCACGATGTAATAACTGCAGCTGCGTTCGGCTTCATTCAAAACGTTGCATCCTCTTCCCTCGCGCATGGGTGGGCAGTTCAGGATGCTAAATAGGACATTTTGACTGCTCATATCTGTACCTTGGGGCCTACCAGATCTGAGGGCAGTGGAGTGCCTGCTCATTTAACTTGCACAGCTGCAAAGCTTCCAGCACAAATGCTCCTCGAACGCTTCTGCGCGGGGGCTGGATGTGACGGCGCATCGCTCGGCTGAAGAGGGAAAATAGAGACAACAAACTCCTGAGCCTTAGTGGAGAGCACCCTCCCCAAGCCTATGAGATTAAAGCAATAGATTTTCAAGTAGCCCTTCAGAGTGACTAATTTATATGGATATCAAGGATTCAGTTGGAAAATTTAAAAAAAAAGTAACTAGGGGAAAATATGGTGCTCTCTAAGTCCCAGTGGTATGCCACATTCATTTTACCAGAGAGTTTATTCTTTAGTACTTTCATGGATTGACATGAGGGAGGAATTCACATGTCAGGACAGATAAAATCTCCCTCCTGCCAAAGGAGTCTATTCAGACATGCATGTTAGTAGGTTGATAACTTATTCTGTATTGCAGAGGACTCAAAGATAGACATTTCTCCTTTTATCTCCATCTCTGCGCTCCCTGCATACTAAAGATAGGGGGAAACAGCAAGATACATCTTAACTAGCCCTCTCAGAGAGCAGTGACTTCTCCTAGCCTGTGCCAAGAGATGCAAACTTAAAGGAATAAGGTGTCACACAGACTAATAGCAAACACATTAGCAATGTTTATGCGCATAATTTGAGCCCTGTGTGAATATTGTTTAAAAAAATACAAACCCTGGACTTTGTGGTTAATTCTTTTTTGCCAAGAAAAATGCGCTGTATTGCAATGCTCTTGTTCATGTTGCTCTGCTAGAGGCATGGGAAATAGGTTGAGAAAGATGGGGGACCAGGATAAGTAAAACATGTTGAAGAATCCATCTTTGACACACTTTCCAAATACTAATTAAACCTTAATGTTTTTTTGGGAGCTAGGCCCACTCTCCTTCTATAGACTGGGGAATTGAATCAAACAACTTTATCCCTTGACCAGAGAAGCAGAAGTATGTCTGCTCTTCAAAATGGAATTAAAATTCAGGAGTGTTTAGTCTCATGCTTAAGCTGATCATCTCCATTTCGTATACTTTTGATTTTTCTGTGGCTATCAAATAGCATAATTTTAGGGAAACTTGTTATTTAAGAGTATTAAATTATGTGAGTGTCATTCCCAATGAGCCATGTTTAAAAAATAGGGGATAAAGATCCTCCAGAGTGCAGCTCAGAGCATCTCTGAACTGCTCTTTGGTAGGACTTTTCCCTTTTTTTTTCTTCTTCCAGTGATGGTGCTGGGAGAACAGCATCCTTCACTGTGAGGCTAAATATGTGGGTCAGAAATAAATCAGCTTCTCTGATCTTTCTCTCATCCTTCCAAGTCAGTTCCCAAAAGCAGATTCTTCTTATTTTTTTAGCAGCTCATACATGTAGATTGAGATTAAAGTGGTTTAGAAAGTGTTTTATATAGATTTGTATACATACCTAAAATATTTGCCTAGATGTATCTTATCTAAACTTCTGCACGGATCTGAATTTCCCAGGCTTGAACCACGCTTTGTGTAAATCGGTGTTGTCTCACTGTCTTTGAGGGAGCTTATTTACGTCAGCTCTGGAATTAGTTCCCTGTATTCCAGCCAGCACTTAGCTGCAAGAGTCAAAATAACATGGATATGTACTGTTTTCCTGTTATCTCTAGCCTCACTATAAACAGAAGCTATTAGAAATATTGTGAGAAAGCTATTTTGCGAGGTTTGTTCCCTACTCAAGTGTTTTTAGATAGATATCTGACAAGAATGTGCAGTTATACCAATCCTCAAACTTCAGCATTGTTTTCTTTGCCTTAGTCATAATTCATTTTGATTTGCATACCCCAAGTTTGAGCTCTTATAGTTTCAGAGATCTTCAAACAACACATTGTTCATGTTTCCTTTTGCCTCACCATTTTCATGCATTTTCAAGACACCTAGATGGAGAAATATAACATAAGAAAAATAAAACCACGTGAAAATTCCACCCCCCACCCCTAATTTTTTCCTCTGGGATATGTTGTCTATGGTGTGGTCCTTTCTAGAGAATGTTTTCATTCTACCTAAGGTCTGAGGCTGCATTTTGGAAATAATAAGCTTTTCTCAGACAAGACTTAGTGAGGTAATGACTCAGAGGCACAGACAGACAAGTGGACTGTTTATTTCTTCTTAATTATTTATGTGGTGTTATCCTAACAATAATATATTATGACATATCTTCCAATGAATTCTCCTCTATTTGTGTATCACTTAATGGGAGAGTGAGACTATGAGACATCTCAGCATGGATAATTATACAGAAAAAGATAAGAAACAGTAATATAGCTGACCAATTTAAATTCAGTTATACATAATATAAATTCTGTAGTTGTTTCTTTGTTAAAGTTTTTTTTCCTGTTTTTTTTGACCAACAAATTATTTGATGTTTTAAGAATATTTTAGACAAGGAGGTTTTAGCAAGGTGAGCTCAAAACTGTGATTTCAGCTTTGAATTGTTCTTTTCTATTGATCTTCCTGTGATTTACAACCATTTCCCATCAGAAAGTTCTCCCCTGCTTTTTGTCAACCAAATTTGGGGCATAGTTTCATCCTTACAGGGAGCACCTGCTTTGTGTCCCTTGTGAAGGGAGATTAGTCTCTTGCTTTGAGAATTTGTTGCCCGTTGGCTCTTTTCACCACAAAACCAACCAAAAAAAGTTCTTCATGTTTCTAGGTAGAATTGCTTGGAGATTTGTAAAATGATTTTGATCTTGGACCTGAGCCTGCCATTAAAGTGCTTGACTTGCCTTGACCACTGTAATTTTAGAAAGCTGACCCTTCTCCTTTGCAATTTACACAGTGTTTTTAGTCTAATGCAGAATTTCCCTCTTCTGCAGCTGGGAAGAGAATATCCATCATTTCCAGATGTGGACATATGATCCAGGAGGCAATTGAGAGGATTTTGGAATCATATGGTTTGGCTTATGGATTTGGATTGGTCAAGAGAGATTTGTCTGAAATCCTCGAGAGAGCATGGCACCTCTCTGACTCGGGAGGCATTTTAAAATAAAACCCAAACTTAAATGCACTTTATAGAGAGGCTTAAAACTTCTAAAATATAAATCTCAAATATTTATATGTGGGCTGCAACGGAACAGAAGTTACGACCTCATATGTGAATGTCTAGGATTTGTTTTTTCCTTCCACCAGCCCACCTGGAATGACTTTAGCTTTCAGCCTTACCTCAGGCTGTACCCAGGTTAGCTCCCAGTAACTTATGGCTCCATCAATCTGCACAGATATGTGCTGTACTCCTTCAAGGGAAGTAGTTCGTCTTCTATATGACTGCATCCCCACCTCTTCCAAAGTTCAAAGAACACAGGACAATTGCTTACTCAAATGGCCTCCCAGTTAGGATTCAAGATGCTCTCCCTGCCTCCCCATGTGAATCAGAACTTTCTGGTGAACTTTGCCAGAGACAGAAACTTCCAGCATAATCCATCCCCTCTTGAACTAGAAAGACACGTGATGGTGGTGATGAAATATCAGGTGAGATTGCTCAGTATGTTTTAAGGAGCTTTGAACTGGAAATGGATCAATTTAGAGCTCTTTTCTGAAGTCAGAGTAGCACATTTTTTATGATCCATTTCCCATGAACTGACAACTGTTCCCTATCCAGCAGACAGTTTACTTGTAGCTATTTTGACTTGCATTATTCCACTTAATGAAGATAAACATAAGTCAGACACAGGAAAGCCACAGAATGAGTATGAACGGGAAGTGTTCCAAGTATTCAGCATTTACTAGGCAAAATTGGCCAGTAATTCCTTTTGCTTTTCACTGAGGATAAAAATCCCTGAAAGATAATCATCATCATTGTTTGAACTAATACAGCACTTTTATCCATTGGTCTGAGAGCACTTCTCAAAAATTAGCTGGACTGAGAACAGCCTTGAGATTAGATTCATATTATTTAAAATACACATTTTATGGACAGACAAACTCATGGGTCACCTAGAGGTACCATGACTTTTCTTGAGTCACAGAGCCAGAAGAGTACAGAAGATTTCTGACTTCCGTTTCTATGATTTCAGTGACATTGTAAAGGATGCTTAATGCTGCTTATTCGAGTTGCTTGAATTATTCATATTACAGTACTATAGGTATGAATGTTTTTTCTGCTTACATGCAGATTAAAAAAAACAAGTTCTTTTTCAGTGATTGTATGACTGTACAGCAGAACATTTCTTCCTATAAATGTTCATGTATTTAATGCTCAGGATTGTTATTTGGCAGGTGATTAGTAACCTAGATCCCATGTCTTGATTTGGGTTAGTATAATATTTTTTGAGCCAAAGAAAAAACATCAAATATTCAATCCATGCAACATTACCTTAGTGGGAATATAACAACTTCCCTGGTCAAAATATTATCTCCCAAACATTTATCTGTATAAAAAACCATATCCCCTTATGCTTCCACAAAGGAAATAATAGGATGGCATGAACATGAGTAAAACAAATGTTCTGAATCATGATGGGGGCACATGGACGTTGTAGTTCATCCAGATCCTCTGACTTTATAATTAATAAGTGATGGTGAATAGGCTGAAGCAACACGCTGGAAACAAATCAACTCACTCACAGCTCCTCATGCTTTTTCTATATGCTTCAGTCATCAGACATCTTCGGGGGAATTTTGTTTCCTTATTTGAGGGTACATGGTTCAAAGAGTTTTCTAGTCTTCTCCAGCTCATGCTCCACTAATGACAATAAGTAGACAGTGATGTTCATACTGAGATCTTTCTCCCAGCCAGGATAAATACATGATGCCCCTCCTTGAGACTTGAATCTATACCATACAAACAGCACCATATGGTTAATTTTTAAGCCAACTGATCAAATGTTTAATAAAGCAGAGGCTGGGGGGATGAGGAGGAGAAATGCCTTCCATAAAAGCCATTGTTCTGGTGGGCTGCATCTCTTAACCCTTTGTAGCATGGCAGGAAGAAATCCATGGAGTGGAGCTTTGACTCATAAGACAGGAATGGGAGAGAAAGGTGTGAATCAGGTTGTGGGCCAAATACACCAAAAATGTTATTTACATGTTACACTGGGATAATTACTGATTTATAGATCTGGTGAGGAAAACACTGATCTGGGGATTAGGATCTCCAGGCTTTAGCCCTGATTCTGTCATATGTATCTGTCTGACCTTGAACACTTTACTTTTCCCTTCTATTTTATCCACACATTTTCAGGCCAAGGTTCCTGCAGAGCATAACCCTGTTGCTCAGGGCACCTCCTTCTGATAATGTATTTACAGATTCTGCCTACAAAATTTATACAAACCTTGACCTGATTTGGGACAATTGGGTTCTTTGAATTAAAGCAGCACAATGTTGACATGGAACAGGAATCGCTTAATGCTGCAGGTCTCAGTGTTTTAATTAGGGAGCTCTCAACTACCTCTTGATTTTTTCACATAATGTTAGATTTGTAGCAGATGATCAAAATTTATTTATGCATGCATTCAAACAAGACAGCATTGTAACTGAGAAAGCTTAAAGTCTTGTGTTTAAAAAATCAAAAAACAACTCTATGTGGGAGATGAAGTCATCTGCAGAAAAAAATTACCCACATAACAACAAAACAGTCTTCCAGCTCCTGTGTTTTTAGATTGTAGCATGCCATCTTTACTATTTATTTCCCTAAGAGCTTGCCTTTTTTTTTAACAGATGTATACTCCCTTCATTGGTGTTTATTTAAAACCCTGCCAATATATCTGAAATCAGCACATACTGAATGTTGATGCACCACCTTGCCTAATTGACTTAGCTGGAAAATAAACAGTGAAAGGCTATTTCAGCAGCAAACTGGTTGATACAGCTACTCATTCCCCACCTTTATCTATGTACCACACAAGCAGACAAGCACCTAATATTACAAACACAAGGTTGTTGCACGTTTTCTGCAGTCTTTAGGATTTTAGGGACAAACTTGGTATTGGTGTCACTGCCACCCCTTGAATCAAAAAATGACATTTTCATCTCTGCTGCCCTCAAAGCCTTGACAACATCCAGAAGATGCCATCATACCCCTGAGAACTTATTAAAACTTATTTTAAAAACAATAAGCTCCTGCATATTCGCAGTAAATAAAGATTATAAGGCTATTCACGCAATGTGAATAATTTGCTGCTAATAATATTGACACTCAATCTGTCTGCAAAATGTCTCTGTTAGCAGGAAACAATCACGCTGGGAGGTGTTAGGAAGACTTTGCAGTGGAGTGGTGGAATGAAGTAATTAAAAACTGACTGAAAAATGTATTGAAAATTTTATTTTTCTAGGTTTTTTATATGAAATATTAGAAAATAAATAATAATAATGTATAATTTAAGAAGAAAAATAGCTTCTGCTTTTAAACAAGCATATAGTTGGTTTACAAAAGTGACACAACTTGGAATATATTGGTTTAAAAAAAACAAAGACATAAAATAATCCAACAGGGAAAAAAATATTAAAGGAAATTTTTGATGATGGTGGTATGGATCACTGTACTGGGATTTGACAAAATTGGATGAAGTGTTTTAGGAAGAAGTGAAAAAGAAAGGCTTTAGCAGAAAGGTATCAAGGACTCCTATGGAAATTCATATTTCAGTTTCATGTAGGATATGTTCCTTTCACACAAATTTTACTTTGTACATTACCTTTTGTTCAGCTTTCTGCCAAATACAATGATTATTCCTGGGAAAGTATTTAGCAGATGAAAATTATAATTTTCTGTGGAGCTGGGTTAAGAACTGATACATCTCTTTGAAGCAATACTTTGGAGATTTTGCATTAAAGATTTTCTATCACATATTTCAGAAGTTAATATTTATTTTTGCTAATTTAATAAAAAGGTTGCTCCTCTGAAGTTTTTTTTTTTTAAGCCCTTATCCATCATATCAGGGTATTAAATGGCTACAGTTTTTTTCCACTGATATAAAAGTGTCTTAGTGTATTTATGCTATATATGTCCTTTATTAGAATTGGATTTTTATACCATATCATTAAAAAAGAATATAAAAATAATAAAATGACAAAAGATTGATTTTCCATACGTCTTTAGTCCTGAGGAATTTTAACTTTAATATAATAAATCAGTTATAGAACACAGTAAAGAAAAGCCTTTGAGTTAGACTTGATATGAAAGAAGTTGGGTTTTTTAGAAGTTCTAGTGTATTTAAAGGAAAAAAAAAGTTTTCTGGGTGTTATTGAATGTGAATCAGATTTTTTTTCAATAATTTTCTTTTGTTTTTATTTTTATTTGCTTTCCTTGATAAAGTTTTTCATTATCAAAATAAGCATTAGGTGTACTCTGTAATTGCTTACTACCCACTTCCTCACTGACACCATTCTTCTTACTATAGTAAATTAGGAGATTTTTTAATGGTTTTTCATGGCAGATACTGAGAGAACAGGCTTTGTCACACAAAATAAAAATTCATGTCCTAGAGTGTCATTTCTAAGTCATTAAAGATAGTTTGACTTATTGCGTGCATTGCATATGTGATAAATAAAAGAACAGAATCAGAGGAAAAGGAAGAATTTTTTACTCTCAATATCAGTTCCCTAGATCTTAGAACTGAGACAGAACAGAGCCTAGAAAAGCTTCCTTATTGTAAGCTAAAAGGCAGGAATCTCTTGGATTAAGATGAGGAATAGAAAGCTTTGCTGAACAGAATGACACTCCTGGAAAGTTTAAATTTGTGTTGATCACATGTGATGAGCTGAAAAGGCTCAGATCTGGTGGCTTCAGACCCACCTCCTCTGAGCTGAATGGCTGCTCTGAAGCCAAACTTGCATTTGAAACTTGCTTTGAGCACATGGGCATGTTGCTGCCAGATAGGAGAAAATTGGATCCCATCAGGAAATGACCAGTGCGAGAGAAGGTTATGAGTTTATTAACCTGATGAATAAAAAAGTAAATATTTGGTGTAAAACCTGTCAGAGATTACACTTGTAAAACTTCTAATTCAGCTATTTCCTCTTAGAGCTGTCAAAATATGTCTTGGATAAGTTAATACAACATTACACATTGCAGAAGCTTTTGCTCTAACCTGAAGTTCAATCATTTCTTAGAGCAATTTTTTTTCCTTCCTCACCGACTTGTCTTATCAACAGCCTACCTTTGTGTCTGCAGGCTGCCTTCTCAACTCTTTATTTCCATAGCTCTAACCTTTGCACTGTGTTTTCAAAATGCTTTCAAAATGCTTAAAACCAGTCCTTAAAACAATAGCAAACTGATGGGTAATTACCAATGGACCTGAGGAGTGAATTTTTCTAATGGACTGGAATCTCACTGGTGTCTCTGCAGCCTGTCTCCTCTTTTTAATGGCATTTCTAGAGAAGGCTAGAGAGGGAACCATGGCCCTGATACAAATTTAAACTGAAGGTGGAAAAGGATAGGTGGAAAAGGAGCAGTCATCTCCCACCTTTGCTACCCTCACATGAGCCAAATGACAAAATTTTGCTACGAAAATTGGATATATTTGACAACATTTACCTGCAAAATTTTCAGCATTGAGAAAAGAAAATTAGAAAAAACAGTTGGAGAAGGGATTTTTTAATTTCAAACCTAGTAGACCATATTAAAATCTTTCCCTTTCTCTCACTAACTTTGCCCTCTAGACGAAGAAGGATTTATCTCATACATTTAAAAAAAAAAGTCACCTCTCTGTAACCTACAGCTCATTCAATCAAGGCTTAGCGTAAATAATCAGTATGGAAAACACCAATCAGCTTTGAAGGGCCCCTGGATTTAGGAGGAACTCACTGCTCATGTCTGTGCAGCTCCTCTGGGAAGCAGAGGAAGGAGAATGTGTCTTGATTCACACTGCCCTATTTCTCAGCTCTGCCAGCTTCTCTGCTCTGTCCACTTCACTACTGTCAGATGCTGGGAGACAAGCATATGGTGTTTACTTCTCTGACTGGCATCTCTCTGGTTTTCCTCACTCCTCAAGAGAATCCTCTCTTGCCAAGTCAGTTTGCAAGGGCTTGGATGGAGCCATGGCCCTCTGGTCGTGATCCAAGCTATTCCTCATTTTCCCTTGGCAAATGTTAGTAGAGGACAACCTCCATCCTCCTTACAAAATCAGTGTTTCATGGAGGGAAACTCAAATCCAGAGATCAGCCTGGCCCTGTCTGTCTTTTTGTACCTCGCCCGTGTGGGGCTGTACAAAGGTGTCACCCAGAGGCTGTGGCAGCTCCTCGTGCTGATCCTGGGGGCAGCAGGGGAGCAGAGCAGTCGAGGTCCCAGGTGAGGGACTGCCAGGAAATCCTTGCCAAGGGGCTGTGGACAGCCACTTGCACTGCTGCTGCAGCTGATGAAGACTGAAATGAAAAAGAGGTGCCAAGCAAAGGATTTGCACTTGCTGTAGGTTGTGAGGCTGAAATGGAGTTTGGCTTGGAAGTGGTTTCAATATCCCAGGGAGTCCTGCTCCCCCCATGGAGACATGGGATGAAAATTTAAAAAACAAACACAGAAACTCTATTGTCTTTTGGGAACGACTTGTGCTTTATTCCTTTTATTTTTGTCCTTCTATCTCCTCCCTCCCTCTTTTCCTCCATCCCTCTCTCCTGCCATCACTTTGATCTGGTGGTTAGGGCATCTTTATCACTCTTATCAGGTCCTCAGTTCTTGGCTGGCCTTTTGAAGTGTGACTTCCTGCACCCAGTGTTCAAGAAAGGATACTGGGCACTGCAGATTTCCTGTTGCTTTTCCTCTGTATCTACAAGTTTGCTTCGCTTTCCTTCCTGTTTTTCTGTTTCATTTGTTTGTGCTTCCCTTCACTGATCAAACCTGCCTCTCTCCCTCTGACAGGTTCTCCCTCACTTGCAGATCATTATCACTCATCTATTTTTCTCCTCCAGTCTCTCAGTGTGATCATTCCCTTTTTTCTACTGTGCCTCATCCTTTCTATCCTTTCTTCCTTCCTTCCTTCTTACATCTGTTTGTTGAGATTTTTTCCCAACTGATTAGTTTTGACACATGTTTTATGTTCTTTCTCAGATGTTCCTTAGAATTGTTTTAGACCCTTGACTGAACTGGAGAAAAGCCTGAAAATGAACCATAAGATCCTTTGGGATATTGCCCAAAGAATACTGGAGTTAGAAGTAACACTAATTGACTCAATAGGATTTAGGGTGAACTCCCTGTTCTTTCTTTCAGCAAATCTCCTGAACATTTGCTAGCCTTTCCAGATCTCTGCTGATGGTAGTTTGCAATCTTTGACATGTCATTAGTTTGAAGGAAAATCTTCATAGACAATTTTTATTTTTTCCCTTATTTTTACTAAGAAAAAGAAGGCTCTGAAGAGATATTTAGCCTTTGCAATGAGTAAATGTAATTCTATATTTCACTACAGGCTCTAAATCTGTGTTGGGATTTTCCAGATCTATGATGTATGAAATAATTCAGATGGTAAAACATTATTCAGAGGTTTCCCAATTAGTCCCACAATACCTGTTTGGGGGACTGAATAGCGCTGAGGCTGTTTTCTCTGCTTTTAAGCAGGTTTTTCTTTCCATGGGGAGGAGATGGTTCAGTTAAGAAACCCCACAGCCATAAGTTTAGGCTTTCTCATGCACCAGCACTATGTGAGTGCATCCAGGCACAGGAGGAGTGAGGGAAACTTAATTTCAGCCACAATGCTGATCTTTGGCAAACGAGCGGTTTTACGGTGCTTCATGCAGCTCTGTTATTTATTTATTTATTCTTACAGATCCAGCACAGTGCCTTAATGGGTGAGCTGGGCTATAGCATTAACTCCTCCATCCAGCTGGGCACAGATTTGCATCCTGCTGCCACTGGGCAGGGTAGGATCTGAGTTTGCTTGCTGGGTATGGTGTAGCTCTCATACCCAGCTGAGCTGGAACTTACCAGGGGATACTTCCCCTCTTGGAGGTACAAATGGCAGCTGCTTTAGGCAATAGGAGATGGCCTTGGCTTATCCCTGCTCTGTCAGGGAACATACTGTACTTTGCTCTCACCAGATGCTCATGGTGCGTTATCATCCTGTTTTCACTCTAGGAATCATTGGCTGAAAAAGCACTGGGAAGGCTGGAGGGAAAGTGAATACATATTTTGTAACATAAGTTTATTGCAATATTTACAGTTTGATCTGAACCAAAATCCTTCTAATCTTAAGATGATTTTCTTCCAAATTTTTCTGTGTTATTTCTTTCCTCTAAACTGAGATGCTTAATAACATGAAAATATCAAGTCTTTGCCTCTCCCCTATCTTTGGAAGGGAAAAATAAGTGAGTGAATAATTCCAGAATTTTTTTTTTTAATTTCTTTTAATTATCATTAAACTATAGGAATATAAGTTAAGAATAGGAAGGGAAAATAAAGGGGAAAGAGGAAAAATGAATAAATAAAATGGGATCAGAACTTCAAATTTCAACTCAAATCTCTCCCCTCCTTTGATAGTTCACAGAGCTCACGAGGAGTTGTTCTGTAAGACAACATAATCAGCATGGAGGGAGGCTGAGGGGCTCTGGGTTATAAATGGGAAGGTGGATTGCTGCCTTTGCCCAGGCTGTTTTCAGGCGTCGAGTCTTTTCTGTTGTTGTTTTAGCTGTGTGGCAGCGCAAGACAAAAGGGGACACTGCAGCTTTCGAGCTTTCAGGACTGGGGGCTGAGGAGGAAAGGAGAGAAGAGCATGATTGATGGAGTTCTGGTTGGCTTATAAAGGGCAGCCGGGAGTGCAGGGAAATAATCAGGGAAAAGGGCGTCCCGTACTGGCGCTCTCAGAGGGGAGAAATGAATCCTGCACCTCTGCATTATTAAGTTGTCAGGCGGGCTGATGATGAAAATCTGAAGGTCAGGCATAACAAGAAGCACCTTATGGGGGGATCATGACCTTTCTGGAAGTGCTACACTCATGTTTATCTGCACCTAACCCTTATCCACAATTCTTCATTTGATAAGAACATTGGGAGAAGGGATGGGAAAGGGGGGAAGGGAGAGGGAAGTCCTCATCATATGTATAAGCAGTGTGTGAAATTAGGCTTCCTGTGAAACTGATTGTGGATGCTCAATTCACAGTGAAAGATAATAAACCAAAAGGACACACGAGGGATGCAGGCAGAAATTGTTCACTACAGTGGAACTCAATAAAGGGAACAAGAGCTTTCCTAAATGACAAATTTGGTACAGCGGTGCTAAAATCAGGATTCTCCCTAACACCACTGCAGCAATTTGCTCTCAGCTCTACCACTTTTTATTTACTTTGGAAGTCCTAATAATGTTAGAGAGTGGCTTTTTCATCTATTTATTTATTTATTTCTCCCCAGCAATGTTTATTCTTTAACTGCTTACTTTAAACCAAAGAGTCAAGGTGAAGGACAATGAAACGTTAGATTCCAATTGATTGGTTTTTTTTTTTTTTCCTCTTTAGTTTCCATATCAGAAATGAGTATAAATATAAATATATTCCAGGGTTAGACGCCTGTCCTGTGCTTGCCTTATTGACTGCTTTAATAAATGTCACGACCCCTCCTGCACGTGCGTGCACACACGGGCTCACACATGCTCGCAATCAAAGAGGTGGAGGCATTGCTCGGGTATAAATGCAGTAATGATGGCAGTCACACAGAAAATATTCCAAACCTAAATCTGCTCTAAGAACGTGCTAACAAGCTTTTTATTTCACCCCAATTTACAGCATCTTGATTGTGCTTTTCAAATCTGCGAAGTATTTAAAGCATGACAAAGTACACTTGTGGAAAAGTGAAGTCAAACAAGACTTCATAATTATTGCAATATATTCACTTCTCATGCATAATCCTTTAAATTAGCCATACAATATATCACCTCTAATGCCACTAGAGGCTAATGCACCTCTATTGAAAGCTGTGTTAAGGAAAATTATGTCCTATCTGGAAAAGTCACATAAGTTTCCAAAATATTTAATGACAGTAGGTTCTGATCTTGTAATTTTTGCATACTCAAGTACCCTCATTAGCCTTGATTTTCTTACATAAATGGACAATAACCTATTCACTTTAATGGATTTACTAATACACACTGATGGGAGATCAGAATCAGTACCTTTGGGACATCTTATTTAAGGATTACCAGAACAGCAGGAAAAGAGATATAATATACAAACTAATGAATAGTTTTATTAGATGAATTGTGTGATACTGGAACCCATCAACTGCCTTTAAAATGACTCTTTAATGAACAGGTGACACTGAAAAATACTATATTGTCGATACAGCACATAATGAACCTTCTGTATCACATAAAAATGAAAGAAAGGTTTTCTATTTCTACTGCTTAAGTGATCCAATTTATCTATTTTTACTCTTCTGCTCTCCCATGTGCTTCGTATTTCTGGGGTTTACAGACCACTTTTCATATTCTATTTAAAAACCCAACTAATAACACCTGGGCTTTGTGCAGTGACTTCCATCTTCAGACCTAGTACTGATCCGTGGTGGAGGTTTATACAACTTATTGCTGAGAAATGAGGGCATAGGAAATGAAGTGGAGTCCAGAGCCACTGCAAAGACTAGTGACAAACCCTAGGTCACCTGGTAAATTGGATGGCTTCCCCATTTTGAACTTTTTTTTCTGTGGGTAAAACAATATTATTTTAGAAGGATGGTGCCAAACCATGGTTTGGGTTTCTCTCTAGGCTTTGGGATGGATTTGGTGGAGTACAGTCTTATGCCCTCAGCAAAAATCCTCATGGAGCACATTATTACATAGCATGAACAAGGGCTGCAGAAGGCAGGTTGAGTCTCAGCTCCGTTGCAAATCCCTTTTGACTGCCAATAATTGCAGGAGCTTCTGAATCTGAGTGTCCATGGGGGTGTAAAAATATACTTTGTAGGTCATTGTGTGGGGAGATTTTCATCCAAGCAACAAAACCCATGAACCACTCCAGTTTTTCTACACAATGGCGAATCTCACGTTTCAAGGGGTGTGGGAATTGATAGCAGACTGGCCTTTCTAAACCATTTGGCCATTCCCAAAATTTTGCCTTCATAAGAAAGCCTCTACATCCACCGTGATGTGATCATCATGGCAAAATAAACTTGTCTCAGCTCATGTGTATTCATTTAATATTGTACTTGTTTGTTCTGTATAATGTGAGCCTCCCAAAACGCTGCTTGGAAGCAAAAGCCAAATGCAAGGAACTGTACAGAATTTTCACAGCTTTGTCCTTTGTAGAACCACACATAGATTACTTCACCCTTTTCTGTGGTGGGGGCTCCAATTCAAGTCCTTTTCTACTAACCAAACCTCATTTCTGTGAACTTCAGCATCTGTGAGACTTGTGAGAGATTTTATTATCTTTTGAGACTTTTTCCCTCCTCCTCCTGTCATCAAAATTGAAACTGGCTGATAAATGAGACAGAGAAGCATGATCTCATAACATGGTTTGTTAGAAATAGGAGCTAACAGATAATCTGTGTAAAAGCTGGTGGCCAAATCAGATTTTCTTACAGATTTCAGAATTGTGTTCTTTTATATGTTTATATGACACATTCTTGTTATTGCTTACCTTAAAATATCATGCCAGATATTACTAGAAGTCAGATGTTGCAGGTTTTTTGCCCCTCTTTTTTTTTTCTTTTGTATTACATTGTAATGTTGATATGACTTAGGAAGGGCTTGGCTGTCATGTATCCACACTGTCAGCATCTTATGAAAAAATGTGGAGCCAATAAAGCAAAGTAAGATACTGATGTTAGAAAAACCTACAACAAACCAATCCCCAAACACAAAGACCCTGATTTTATGCAGTGCAGAGGACAAAAATAATGAAAAAGGAAGGCTACTTAATAGTTGCTAGTTAGATGTGTAAAGTTCTATGGTAGATCTTAAACCTAATGAGCCTGAGGTAAGTAATAAAGAAGCCCTTTACTTCATAGCATCCGAAAGAATGAGTGAGGATTTCCAGTTCAACTCCCCTAAAATCAGATCTGGCCAGAACTCAGTAGGCAAATTTGCTGCTCATAATGGATTATTTTTAGGCCAAATGCAGCTTTCATTGAAGCCAATGGAAATATTTTTATTGACTTTAACAGATTTTGATTCTAGGGTCTCTATCTAGTAAGCTATAAAAAGTTCTGGACAATCAAGGAAAGGGCATTTAAGTGGTTCTTTGCAGTGGCTTTGAAACCCTTTAAGAATCACAAAAATCAGCTCTATTTTTTGATCACACCTGATGTTTTAGAGCCTATTAGTCAATAACATGAACTGAAACTCTTTATACAGTCCAAAAAAATACTAGATGCATTTAAAAATAACTCCTGAAAAAGGCGTGCCACCAAGCATTTCCACTGTTGGTTTTCAGCTGCACAAAGCATGACTATACTGCTTTAGTGATGACTATTTTTACCCTTTGTTTACAAAGCCTGCATTTTAAACTGTGATAATCCCCTAAACTTGATGCAAGCCTCAGAGGGCTAAAAGCTGGCATGGGAGATGCCAACCCAGGTGTGGTGCTCTCTTCAAAGCATGACGGAAGCCATGGCTGTGTTACAGGGTGGCAGATGCACACACGTCGCTTGGCCAAGTTGCTGCTAAAAATGGCTTTAATATCAAAACATGACAGTTTACAAGCAGCCAGTTAATCCTTCACATGGGCCAAGTGCCTGTTGTGAGTGAGGAGGGGAAATTCTGATGGAGGAGACTTTTATTTTCCCACCCATCTCTGTCACAAAAATAAAGAAAAATCCTATCTGTTCCTTGTTCCCTATTCTCGTGTCTTAAATCTCTTCATCTTTAGCCTTCCTGCTACTCTTGCCAGTCCATTTCTCATCTCCCATAATGTCTGTCTTGTTGATGGTGTTTCCCCACATATGGTTGCTCCTAGTTCAACTTATCAAGGAGTCAGAAGCTGCTGTTTGTGTCATGCTGCTCATCACAGGGGTACCTTATACACTGTGGTCTCAGTCTTGGAAACCTGAGGCCTTGATTTTTTGTCTTTCTTTCTTATTTTTTTTTTTTCTTATTTTTATTGGTTGTTGTTGTTGCTTTTCCTCAATCAACAGAACTGTGTAAATCCATTTAAATTGAAAATACTTTTACTATTTGTGCATGGGGTTAAATTCTACATGTAAAATACAGGAAACTGAACACGAATATTTAAGGGAGAAACGCCGAAGACTGTGCTGTCCTTTGAGTTTCCATGATGCATATTGTGTATGATTCTTGTCTCTGTGGAGGAAGTTTTCTATCATGGTTTGTGTATTGGATAAATGCACCTAAGTGAAGGTGACCACAGGCTGAAAATTAATACGAGGTATGTAGTTAATCTGGTCAGTCCTCTGTATGTTGGACTACCAGGATTTTTCTTCAGGGAGGAACTGCTCACCTTGGAGAACAATTTGATTGTTTCCTCGTTGTGTTCCCTTCCAGCAAGTGTAATAAGGAAAAGTCTGGTGAGGAAAACCAACAGGAGCTTTTATATAAGAGACAACTTTTGTTTATGTTACAAGAATCTTTGAAAACTTGATCTGAATGTTGGATTTTCTGGGGACAATTTAATGCATTTCAGGGGAAAGTTTAGGGCTTAGTGTGAAAATGGCTTTTGGGCTCCAGGAATCTGATGTTGTTTCAGTGGAAATAGGTTTTAAATTGGAAGCTCCTGACATAGGGACCAGTCCTGAAATTTTGGGAAGGCATACTTCAGACAGCATTAGAATATTATGTTGAACAGGATTCTAACAAAAGATTGATTTTAAATCCATGATGTGGAGTGTTTACCTGGATTTGCCAATCCATTTGGCTGAGGGATACAGATATCTTGTGTCATTTTTCTACATAACTATAATTCCATCAATTCTTTCCTAAATAAACCACAATATTAACTGTGTCTTTTTCCCCTCATGTCACTTCCAAGATGAGAACCATGGATCCAGTTAGTGGCAGTGCTGGTATTAGAATTTGATGCCCTGTCACACGGAGATTGACAAAAATACCAAAGAAAGGAAATCTGGATTAGATGTAAGCAAATGTAAGCAGAGACTAAAGCAAAAACTACCCCAAAACTGCACTGACTCCTTCATAGTCTATTCATTGGGAACCTGATTTAAGCTTCTATATTAAAAATGAACCCTGGAATTTTTACAATATCATCTATGGAAGAAAATCAGTTTCTGGCCATCCTTAGAGGAGCAGAACAGTTTAAAAAGTGTTTTCATTATAGTGCTTTTACTGGGCATTATTTTTACTATGGAAAGCCCTTTAGAATTAATGGGAATTGATTTCAGCGGCCTTTGACATATTACTGAAAATAATACTGCAAAATACAACCTTTTCCCTCTTACTGCTACGCAAAGGCTTTAACTGGGAAAGCAGTTTACAATGGTGCCCCCATGTAAGGCTTTATTCAAAAGATTTTACGCTTGATAACATCTGAGCCACAGGAGCTGTATGTGGGGTTTAGCATCTTAGCAGCTGCAATTCTTAATCCTGATTCCGTTGCCTCCATATTAAAAGCTCCATGGTCACAGGACAGCAGCTTTGGCCGTGCCACATTGTCATTCATTCCTGTCCCCCACACGCGTGCCTGACCATATAGGAAAATGAGTTTACAACCCACTACGCCCAAGGGACTCCCGGAGAGACACAATGCCAGAGCCTTTCCTAGTGGTGGATGCATCCTCAAAAGGTTTGAAAGTTTGGTAAGTACATCCTTAACCAAACTCTTTTGACCTTTATTCAGATTTGTTTTTGGAGAAGGGCAAAGGGTTGGGCCAATTCTTGTTTCACCCAACTGGCTTGTCCATCTGAGGGCTATAATTAATCACTGAATCGTAGCCATACTTTGTTTTAGAGGCTGGGTCTCAATCCAGCCGGGCACAAAACTTTAGGCACATGACTAATTCTTTAAAGTCAAAGGGATTACTCATGTGCTGAAAGTCAGCTGCATATTGAGGTAGTTTTCTAGATCAGGCCCCCAGGAGTTAGGGAACATTTATACTTATTATACAGCAGCACCAAGGTCTTTTGTTTCCCTTTACATCACTTTGGTCCTCCTTGTTGCCTGGGAATTTTATTTACAGCAGCAGTGCAAAGAGGCAGTGGGTACAGTTTGGAGCAGGACTTCATCCACTCCCAAAGTGTGGGATTGAGAACTTAGTGTTCAATTTTGTAGACTTTTGAAAAAACAGGTAGATTCAGAATCTAGCCACCTTCACATTGAGGGAAGTTTCCTGTTTATGTTCTCTATCATCTGATCCTCACACACAAGTAATTTCTGTTGTCATGCATTTATTTCTTGATGTGAAGTTGCTTTATCTTAAAAAAAATAGAAAGACATATAAAAATCAGTATCCAAGAAAACCAAGAGAAATCAGTTACTTGGATCTTTTGTAGTAAATGATTATACTACTTCAAATTTAATTCTCAGCTTGCCCAAACACATAGTGACAGCAGTTTTACACCACTTGAGGATTTGTTTCCTTAAGAACAAACAGGCCTCACAAATATTCTTTTTTGTATTGTAAAATGCAGAGGGAAGTGAATTGAATTACATCCCACAGGCTAAAACCTCCCAAGAAAATGTGTACTACTGATTTTAAAAAATAATAAATTAAAAATTCTGTCTCTTTTAATGAAGCTAAGATTTTCAGAGGGTACATCAAGGGTTTTATTACTGGTTCTACATAATAAAGTAATTGTGTAATTAGTAATACATTTGTCACTCCTTTACTGAGGAAAAAGTAAAACATGTACTGCTTTTGTGTAAATCCTGACAGTGGTGATTTTTTTCCTGAGAATTATACCATTATATCATAAAAGTGTCAAGGCATGAGTTTACTGTTCCTACTAATATTCTAAAATATTCTCTTAGGCTGACATCTCTGTCAATTAAAATTAAACAAAATTGCATTCTGCCATATACACTTCAAATAGGAAGCTTTCAAGTTTATGGCTGTTCTTTGAATTGATTTTTAAGATGGCATCTGTAAAACTTGGCTAGTACAAGATGAGGTAGGATGTAGTTAAGGTTCAGTCAATTTTAAAAATGTTTTAAAGATCGCAAATTGACAACTGAAATAGACTGAACATCCTTGGGATTTTTGGGCTGTCAAATATAAATCCATTTTTTTTTAAAAAACAGAGCTCTTGCAAACTGAAAATTTTATGAAAACATGTTCTTTCCTCTCCCCCTTCTCCTCCCCCTGCTCCTTTGATATTTTTGCAATAAGTTACACAAACAAGAGGGCTTCTGGTGTTGTTTCCAGTTGCTCGGTCTCGCGGGATTTGGAATTCTTCTTCTCCTGGTGTTTCCCACAGAAATAGAGTGAGAACGTGCTTTCTCACGGGACTGTATTTCTCATGGAAAATAATAGGGTTGCCGGCAGCAAACGTTTTCTGCAGTGATGCCCTGCCAATAAAGTCTTCAGGGAAATTATTGCCCTCAATAAGATGAAGACTAGTAAATTGGAACCCCCCATCCCTACTCCACAAAGATATGTCTTTAGGAAGCTTTCTCCTTCTATTATTCCCTGGAAACCCTGACCTCAAGAAAATGCTGTAGACAGTAATGCTTGGTTTACACTTAATTTTGTTCCCCAGAATAAAGATGTCAGTTAGTGTGTAAAAATAATAAAAAAAAAGAACAATCTTCCCTCCTGGACACCTTGACAAATACATTTATATCAGCACAAGCCCTGGTGTAGACAGTTACGTTGAGAAAACTTTTTTACAGGATAGCTTTATTTTGTTAAGGAACTACTTTACTATAACAAATAACTATTTTTACTCTCAAAAATGGCATCCTCTAAGGGAGGAGGTCTCTGACACAGAAAACTCTTATACGTGTAATCTTGTCTAGCGTTGAATGCATTCTATCATTATTATTATTATTACTACTACTACTATTCTGGCTTTACTGTGTGTCCAATTCTATCATAATCCATAATATCAAAGATTAAATAGTGGACTGTGTTCATTTAGAACATATATTTTTTGAGAGTAATCTCTTGTATAGGAATTCAAATTCAGTCAGTGGGCTTTCCACTGCTGGAAATGCAACAGGTTTCTGTAGAGTGGCTAGGGAAATCTGCTCATTCTTAGAGAAAAAGTTTCTGAGGAGGGGGAAAAAAAAAAAAGAAGAAAAAAACCAAACCTTCCCCCATGGAAATGAGCTCTGAAAGAAAATGCAGGTGTTGCCACGCAGGAGTTCATGTCAAGAGAAATATTTCCCCAGGGTCCCATGAGAGGAAAGGGGAAAGGGGGGAGGACTCTGGGGTGCGTGACCCAGGAGTAGGGAAAAAAAGCAGAGGCTGGTGACAGAAAGACCTTAATTCATGCACCATGTGCTTGAGTGATGTGTTTACTTTCAGCCTTCAAGTCAAATTCAAGCAGCAGCCAAAACCCACAGATCAACACATTTTTAGTACAAAGTTAAAGTAGGGTCATTGGCACCCTCGGTCCCCCACCAATTTCTGAAACAACATTAAATCCATATTAATACCCACTTTTAGTTAGCCATGTCAAAGGAGATGGTAATTATGGGTAAGTATGAAGGTTAGGATGAAACCAAATAGTTGCTGCTGGAGGAGGTAACATAAGCACAATTAGTTGGAAGGGTTATTTTTAGTCTTGCAGGAGACTTTAAAGCTAGTTCTGTTCTGGTTTAAGTCAGATCTTTAAGGGCCCTTCTAAACCAGCCCATTCTATGATTCTATGACTCCAAGAGGGAAATTTATTTTTTAAGCTGCTCTTATCCTAATTATGCCTTCTGGCAGTGTTTTAGGTGTTGTAAATCAACAGCATTGAAGTTCAGCGGAGTTCACACAGGCTTACCCTGGCTGAGCACATGGTTCAGCTGAGGTAGAGATGGCCTGAGGTTTTCTAGACAAAAAGTGAAGGAAAAAGTTCTGCTTCAAGAAGGTAATGGTGTTTTTAGCAGAATTTGGCCCTCATTATTAGTCTGTTCCTCTGGGATGGGAACGTGCTACATACAGAAGTGAACTCAAGGCCAAATTGCTGGGGTGAAGTAGGGGGTATCAGAGAAGGCTTTGTTTTCCCATGGCCTGTGAATCAGTAGAGGTGCTTTCTCTAGCCCTGCTGCCTTGCTGATTTGGGGTCCTTGGGGCACCTCACGTGTTTCCCTTACAGAGAGGGGACAGATGCTGACAGCATCTCATCTGGGAGCAGTTCAGGGTATTCTTATGGGTTTGGGGCAAGTCTGATTTTCTCCATGGGCTATAAAAGCCTGCTTGGTTCCCCGAGCAGACACTGAACCTGAGAACTATCAATGAAAACTCTTCTTCAAGCAGCCAGGGTTACCTGCAGAGGAGGGTAACTGTGCCCTTAGTCCATTCTGGGACATGTTGGGGTTTCAGACTGTCAGTAACCACACAGAATTAGAGGATCACGTTTATGCCACACACTGATGATTGACCCCCATTACAGCAAGTTTTTTCCTTTTTTTTTTTTTCTTAATAAATAAAGTGAATCAATCTTATTAGAACAGTGATCTGAAAAATAAAGGCATTTTCTGAGTAACTCCAGTGAAAATGGACTAATTCTTAAAGAAAACAGCTATACAAAATGTTGTTTTTTTTTTTTTGTCTCACCTTTCTGGATTTGTGTGAAGGTCTTATTTTTGTTTTATTTCTGTTGGCTCAGACATATGTGCATTTTATTGCCTGTTCTCAGGAACTTTGCAATGTTTTTGGGAAGAGCAGTAGGAAAGCACTGAGGAAAAAACTGAGTAGATATAAAGCCTTAGAAAAGTGGCACAACAGGCAATTTCTCCATTTGCTCCTGCAGATATTGAGCTGAGCTGGGGAAATTACTTTAAGTACATAAGGTGACACAATTACTAGAGTTGGGTCTTTGTTTAATTTTCAAAAAGACAATCCTGGACACCGAATTCAAAGGTGATTGGTTGTGGGCTCTTCAGCCCTTCACCTCTAGGTCACCGAGTTCAATACCATCCCAGGTTGTAGCTCTGCACTCTATTCTTTGTGAACAATTCATCTGAGAAATTTATACCTTTATTTTGATTGTGACTTATGTAATGACAAATTTTGTATTTTTTAAAATATGTGCACAATTCAAAATGGTTTGGCATGTGGCTTATGGGGGTCGATTTCAGCTTGGGGACTAATCACAGACTATTCACCATGACTGTTGCTTTGAGTATTTCCTATTCACGAGGCCTGATTAAGATGCATAGCTCTGTTTCATTTGGCTTCATTGGATGACACTCGTATTGCAAAGAGCTTTCGAGTGACCTTCTAACCCTTTTGGGGAAAATATATGTGCACGAGTGCCCACAAGACCCTCCTGCAGTTTTGGTTTTTTTGTGGGCAAAATTTAATGCAGACAAGTGTTGGTGAAAAAAAGTGCTTCATGAAGAACAGAAACAATATCTGAGGAGATGTATGAAATTTATTCATGCTGGTGTTCTGAAATGTTATTTTTTAACTCTTTCCCTTGATCTTGAAGTGAGCAAGAAACAGTTGTGGGAAAAATTCCCATGTGAAATAAGTGAGTGGTTCCCCTCCATTTCTGAGTGAATATCGTAAATAGAGTTACAGCATCCAGCAGTAGCTGAATAATTTTGAAGCAGTCTCCACACAGAGTCAATGGATACTTGGAATTCAGTGGTGCCCTGGCCATAGTACTCCCAGGTGTAGTACAGGCATAACTAGCTAGTAATATATTAAGTCTCCTGCACTGTCATTTCAGGTGGAGTACTTTTACTAAGGATGTCAATCTCTACATCTATTAACCTTTAACCAATTAATTTCAGTTTAATTATTTTTTTTAATTGAAAAAAAAAAAAAAAAAGAGACAAACCCAAAATCAGTACTGCACAGAAATAAGAAATGACCAAACCTCTTCTTGGAGTTCTAATGCCAAAGAGAGAACAAGGCTACAGTCCAGGCCAAAAGAATTGGCTCATTTAATTACACCTGCACAGTATTTCAATAGTATGCCTTGGTGAGAGGGGCTTTTAAGAGTAAAGTGCTTTGAAATAAAGCTATTAAATGCATACAGAGACATTGATCGATACACTCGAGTTATGGGGAGGGGGGAAGGAGGGAGAGGGAAGAAAAAGACTTTTTTTCTTCTCTGTAAGAGTGGATTTGGAATCTTCAAGTGCATAAGGATGGTAAACGATTGCTAAAAGTCCAAATTAAGAGGTATTAGTCTATTGTGTGGCAGTCAGTCACATCATATTCGCATTGCTGTTTTCTTGTCGGAGGTTTTGCCTTGATCTACCCCGGACCACATTGACAAGTCACAATTGAAGCATTCTAAATAATCCACAGTGAAATAAGGCATAGGGTGTCACTCTCTAGGCTACAGAAAGCCTGAGTGCAGTGAAGTTAGAAAGGGTAGCAAAGCCCTTTTCAGTCGCGTTTCTCAGCCGATTAAACTCATTCAGGGCCAGGCTGCTGGAACGAAAACAGAAAGATCACCTCCTGTTCTCCAGTGTTTTGTTGGCAACAGCAGACAGATGTAGAAAAGTAGAAACATTTTTACTATAGCAACAAAGGGGAAAGGGGTGGGAGGCAAAAAAAAAAAAAAAAAAGAAAAAAGAATTTGTGGTCTCGTTAATCTACCAGGTACTTTGGGACAGTATTCCAGATTAAGAGACTCTGTCAGACTGGAATTCAAAAGATCCATGTGAAATGACTCTGCAGTGCAAACCTGCATCACCTCTTCTCCCCAAACTCCTTCACTGGTACAATAATTAACCATAAGATCAGATTGACACATGGAGATGCAGTTCATTAACATTTTTTGTTTGGTTGGTTTCTTGGCTTTTCAGAAAAACCCATTTAAGACTGATGCCTTCTTTAAGAGTAACCCATCCACCCATGCAGCCACACTGATGTGACATATTGTGACACTAGATGCCACAGAAAACTAAGCCGAGCCCTCAACTGAAGGCTTGATTTAGCCATACATTCTCCACAAGTCACCGATTAAATTAACTGTTGTAGATTCAAGGTAGGAAAACGATAATTCATCTACTGTGAGTAGTTGTGCAGAAATGGTTTGCTGCTGCAGGAAAAATAATCTGCAAAATACATCTTTAAAATATGGTACTTTCCCTTTCAATGTATTAAGGTAAGTAAATTCAGTTGCAGGAAACGCAGCACATTTTTAAGAAGTCACTGCAATAATTTTTCGCCTGGTGTGCATGATGCGTTTGTGCATGCACAAAATACAGTCCTAGAAAATGCAGATTTGCATGTGTAAACAAGCATACAGATGTTCAGATAAATATAATCAAAAAGTTTTTGCTAACTCTTGGTATAGAAATCCCTATACATCTAGTTAGGAATAAATGAAAATTATTTCATGTCTCTTCAATGAAAAGCCCTCAACTAAAACAAGTACAGGAATATTTCTGTTGCCATGTAATTAGGGCAGTAAAATGGGAGACCCATGTCTCAGCCTCTCCTCTAATAAAACCATTCTGTATAAAATAATAGTTATAAAGGGAATACTGAATTTTTTCTCTACCAAGACCTGTGGTTAGGGCAGTTATTTCAGATGTGGCATAGATTTCCTTTCTGTAAAAAACTGGGATGAAAAGGATTTATATTGAAGTGTTTCTACCTCCTAACTAAATATGCTGCTGATGAACCGATTAAATCCAAAAGTTAGCTCTCAGAAAGCCAAACATTGTCACTGCCTTAGAGTCTTTAGAAAATTTATCCATTAACCTTTGTATTTACGTCAGTGTTGAGCCTTTTTGAAGACCAGATCTTTGGAGATGATTGTATAGTTTAATGTTTCTGGGAAAAAAAATACTTTAAATTCCTATGTCTGTTAAATATCTAAGATCTGCTCATTTTCACTTGGGTGCTTTTGGAAAACCAAACCCAAATCCAACATCCCTCTGTCTCAAAGCAGGTGATAAGTGCAAGGAAGACTTAGCAGGGCCTGTGGAGGGGGCAGGGGGTGCAGGGGGTTTTGCTCCAGCTTGTCACCATTGGGATAATGAGTTCTGACCCCTTGGAAATCAGAGGCAATTCCCCCGAGGACAGGGAGAGCAATGTCAAGCACTTTAGCAAGTAGACTCCTCCACAGATGAGGCACTTGAGCTTTTATGCGCAATGACCTGCCCAGAAATTTTTTAAAATCTCTTGTGGTTCTGGGCTTAGATCCGAACTTTGATCTAACAGCTCGCATGTCCCAGCACTATAGACCTCATTTTCCAGTCCTCTTTCCCGAAACCTTTGAGTCTTACTGACTCTGTGCTCCACATTTGCAAGGACTGAGCTAAAATATTGTGCTTATCTATCACTGTGTTGTGCTTTTACCATGCTTTAAAAATCTGTGCAATATATATCAGGTGTCTATGGATTTTGGCATGGTGTTGGGTCATCTCAGAGATTTGGCATTGTTTAGACTGCAAAATAGCACACAGGGTCAAGAGCAGTCAATATTGGGCCTATAAATTTTTGGCTGGGCTCTCATAAATTGTCCGCTAATTTGTGGCTTGAAAAAGACAGGGAAAAAAAATATATCAGCAGTCAAATCTCTTTGCCTCTATAACTGCATGTGTTTTTTCAGAGGAAAAGAAAAAAGAGCTGTCCTTTCCATCAGTCTGCTGAGGTATTTGCTTCTATTGTCCACATTGGACCAAAGAACCAGGGACCAGGTTGACTTCTGATGTTGTGCTCCTGCAGAGAAATGCAAAACTAAATCCCCAGGCAGAATTTCAGACAAACAGTCATTTTATTTACTTATATTCGTCTCTTCTGGAAAAAGGAAAAAAATCAGGGGGAGAAAATAGCTTGCTTAATCCCAGTACTAACACAATATTGATTCACATTCATGTTCAGTATTTATTGACGTGCATTGCATACGATGGAGGCTATCAATTAGGCTACTCTGCTGAAGGAAAGGGGCAATCATATTAGAAAACAGATGAAGCTCATAGTTTATATAGTCCTAATTTTATGTAATGTAAACCTTTCAAACCCTGGGCACATGAGAGTGAAAATGCATGTCCTGATGAAAAAAATGCAGAAAACAAATGGATTTACTCTCCAGCTAATTACTGCGGGTGACTGTCCTCAGAGTCACATCATTGTTTCCTGAAGTTCTGTAATGAAATGAAACTTCTCTTAGTACAAACTGAATTTCTGTGTATTGTCCAATATTGTACTACAGTTTAGCACAGGGTTTTGTTTTGTGAGAGGATCAGATATGTGCAATTTTGGAGGTGATGCATAAACTTATCATGTTCCTTCTGTACATTGAGGCTGAGGTTCAGCACACTGAGCCCCCATTAAATATCAATGTCAAGGAGAGCACAGTGGCATATGGGCAATATTCAGGAGACCAAGTTGTTGTATGCAGAAATCAAATATAAAACATTCCTTTTTTTGCCCCTTGGAGGTTTTATTGCATGGTTGCAGCTGGATTTACACTGTATTTAATAAAACATTAGTAGCCATCAGGGATTGAAATATGTAACGTAATTCTCTTTCAGTAAAATAATTCCATAAATCCAAATATGAAGCTATTTATTTTTTTTGCAAGTACTGTATGCCCACAATTAAATTAAACCCTATATATGGCTTTTTTTTTTTTTTTCAGCTGTGGAATTTAATGGAAGAAAAATCCATCTGCAAAGTTGATTTTGGATACATATTGACATTTTTTGGAGCTGAAGTAGGTCTGGTGGCTAATAAGTTTTGGGGAGAAAGAGGGCTGCTGGCTCTCCACCCTCACTGGGCTACTCATGATACAAACTCATGGAAAAATGAGGGTCAGTGTTGCATTGCAGAGGCAGGTGAAGGTACTCCTAATTGTGCACCAAAAAGAAGTGCAGAATCAATGTAATTTTTTGCAAAAAACCTCTGGTCCCTACCTGCATCTGGACCACTAAGAAAATGACCACAAAGCAGCAAGACTGCCTTGGCCAGGTAGCTTTGATTTTGCACAGTGACCAAGGTGACCTAACCACATTGTATCACATTTTTCAGCCCTCAGATACTTCTGAAAATATGATAGTGGGGGGGAAAAAAAGAAATAGAAAAGAAAAAGATACATCCATATCTTACTTAGCAAGTATAATGTTTTGGAGACATCTTGAGTGTTTCTGGCAAAAGACACAGTTGGTCATATCTTCAGAGGGATGAGAAAACTGCATTGAGGCATTGAGGTTTGCACCAGCTACAAATGATTTTCTTGTAGGCATTGTGCTAATCATCATGAAAAAAGAGGCAAAGGGAAAAGAAAGACTGTGCAGGGAAATAAAACAAAGGTATTAGGAAATGAAACTTGATGAGATATCTTGAGAGCTCTCCATGCAGTTTGCAGAAACAAAAAGTTTGAGTAGGGAAAACCAGCTATTTTGTTATTTTTTAATGAAAATAAAGATAAGGAAAAGAGAGTGGATGCTCCCAAAGACACATTCTTGGCTATTACAAAAGGGAGCCATTTTCCAAGTAGAATGAAGTTTCTGTTTTGTAACAGCAACTGTGGCTAACTGCACTAGGAAGGGAAGATGACTCCAACTGGAATTTGACTAGATCCATAAAACTGCCACCATTGTACTTCTGTGTGAAACATGATCTTTGAAATTACAAATCAACAGTCTCTGATGTCAATGCTTTTCTGTAAACAACAATTTTGGCAGCAAAGTACCGATGATGGGGGGTAGAGATTCAATGTGTTAGAGGAGCTGTGCATCGTTTTGTGAAGTGCCCGAGGTTTTATCCAGTTCTCCTCTGAGAGATCTGGTGGAGCTAAATGAGTGATCCAGTCTGGCACATGTGGCTGCCACTGCATGGACTAATGATGGCACAGCATGAAGCAGAATGGGTGATAGCAGCTGTAGCATTTAAACTCTGTGAGGAGTTTGGGCAGAGACGCAAGGATGTCTGAAATATGAATTCTTAATTCATATTTCATACAAATACTTCAGCTTCCCTACACAAAAAGCTGCAATAAAGGACCATCATCTCCCATCCTAACTAAGCTGTCTCTGACTAAAGTAACAATTTTTCCTCTTCTCCAGCTCAGGTGCCTCTTGCATTGTATAGCTGTGCCTCACTGAAGATCAGAGAACTCTATTTTAAAGAGAGAAATGTATTTTAAATCGTAAAAGCCCCACAACACTGAAATTGTACAGCTTTGTACTTTTTAAACTGAATAAATGCTTTCACTTTTTAAAACTTTTGCTTCACTTTCTTCTATTTACACTTAATGCTTTCAATAGTTCATTTTCACATTTTCTCTGGAAAAAAACAAAAAAACAAAAGGAAACATTAAAGGTGTTACAAGTGTTTAATTGTGCAGCTTATAATCGTTCCGTTTTTCACTTTTAGCATTTCTCATTAAGCAAGTGTGAAACTTCTGGAAAATAAAAAATTTTGAGACATTTGTGAGCTGGCCTAATTATTGTTTTCAGTAAAACCACAGACCATACTCCTTTTTTTTTTTTTCCCTTTAATTTAACACAATGTTTTATGTTAGATCAGGTAGAAGACTTATTGTTATTTACTTTTCTGTTTCTGTCAGTTGTAGATGAAGATTGAAAATTCTGACTTATTGAGATGTTCAGAACACTAATCCAAGTGAACTTTGAAACATCCAAGTCCATCCAAGTGGACTGAAAGGCATTTACCACAAAGGTCTTCAAACATGAGGCAGAAACAGATTTCACTGTTGCTATGTTCTGATTTTCTTTTTGTTTTCTTTTGTCCTAGCAACTCAAGAATAGGACAAGAATTACTAAAAAGTCAGTATTTTCTTCTAGCTGCTGGTAAATACTTATCGAATCTTTCTTTGGGGTCAGTGATTTTTCATATGTCTTAGTACACAATGGAATTATTTAATTACTTTTGCTAGCAAGTTTACAGACAAGTATATCCCCATCATACTGCATATCCTCAAATAAGATTATTTACAATCCAATCTAAGGAGTGCTGACTGGTGTCATTGGAAGCTAAAGCTGCATCAGCATTTAAATTTCTACTTTTCTGGGCAAAAACCCAACTGGCTGATTCAATTAAACTCTTTATGTTATATATTATCCAGAAGTTCACAATCTGAAGTGATTCTCGGAGTCTGAAGCCATGCCTTTATGATTGCAATTTGGTAGCAAGACAATTTCCGAGGACTGTTTTACTTGAACTGCAATGAAAATGTCAGGACATAACACACTTTCTGATGTGGGTTTTATGAAAGGCACTCCAAAAATCAACCATTATTTCGAGCACAAGCAATAAATAACCTTCATTATTCATTAGAGTGTATATATGCATTTCTGTTTGCAAATACGGTGGTTCCCTGAGCAGAGAACCCTTTAATCAAAAGACCCTTCACTCATTTAAGGAGGTAACAAATGGGCAGGCAGGAGGCACGGGAAAAGACACTCTCTTTAATCGGTAATGGAGATAATCTATAGAGTTCCTGCAATACAAGTAGTCCATCTTCCAGGCATAAACTTTAGATAAGGCGTAGGATGTGGAAAGATTCATGCAATATCGTGGAGCTACTTTTCATAACAGTCATTTGGACGAATTTTGTTTATGGTCTATATTGAACAAGGAGAATAGACCTTTCCCACACCCCGTAAATCACAGCCCTCCTGAAGGGTGTCTGCAGTGGTGCTTCACTATTACTATTCACAAGAACATTAACACCACTGAAATAGTCTCTGTGAATTTACTGCTATTTACCTGGTCAGATTAGGAACTGATGCACCACTGCAAACAGCTGACATGGTGTGCCAGACCTGCAGCAGCCCCTTCCATCTTCAAACACTGTGATAGAATGCTAGCAAGCAGCCTCCCCACATGCCTCTCATTTGCATGAGGATATTTTTTTTCTTATTTTTAAGCAATCTTTTAAAAATTTGTTTGTGAAGAAAATAGCTAATTTAAACAACTTTTTTTTTTGGCAATTCAAAAGCCTAAATTCTGGTTTCTAGAACTGGCATTGTTTTGACAAATTCTAAACAATTTTCAATTTTAAATGATTTTATTTTGGGGTTTAAAAATTAAGTTGGAGGAGATCTTGAATGAAAACAAGCCGAGTGTTTACTGTAAAAGAGACTGAGATACTGTTTCTTGGGATTTCATACAGAAGGGTATTTGTATAATGAAATCTCTGGGTTTGGTGAGAGGTGAAATTGGGAGTAACTCTGCTAGGAATGGATTTTTTATAGTTATTTAAGAAAATGGAAGAAAAGAGATATCAAACTGTAATGACCAACAATTTCAAACAGAGGCTTTGGGATGATGCTGGAGGATCAGATCAAACCAATTAAAGCACTGGGGAAGGATACTGGCTCCCAGCCCCTAGATAACAGCTCAAAGAGGAGGGGAGGAGGAGCAGGACTCCTCTCTCTTTCTCTTTCCTGCCTCTTTCTTTTTCCCACTCCTGTTTTTCATAGTGGGGGCACTAATGAACTTTTCAAGTCCCATGAAGACAACCCTTGTGTTCTGATTAGTTGCCTTACTTTTAATGAATTGTTTTAATCAAGTTTCAAAGCAGGCACTCTATGCTTCATTGCAGCAGCCCAATGACAATGAGCTGAATGTTACCAAGACAGTGCATCTGATGGACTTTAATGGATTTTATGTGACAGTGTCTAGTGGCCTCATATTAGACATAGCTTTACAACAGAGAACCCATGGGGTTGCACTATGCATTTAATCTATACAAACTGTAAGGATAAGGGAGAGGGAAGCTGTGGAGGGGGAGAGACTCTGAACCCTGAAGACCTTCAAAAGACATGCATTTCATACTAATAAGAAACAGTCTTCAGTAATTTTATTTTTTTCTTTATTTTTTTTTCTTTTTTTTAATTCCTTTTTTTTTTTTTTTCGCAACAGCAAAGTCCTGCCGTGTTTTCTTAGGGAATGTCATGAGTATATTTTTGCAATAACATTCTCGAAACATGAAGTTATCTGGAAAAATTAAGCTCTCAAGGAAATCATGGCAGGGCTGTAACATTTCCTGGATTTCAGGTAGCGATTCTGAGTTGTGATCTCTTAAGTCCGTAACAATTTGCTATTTCTAATTTATTGCTTCATTTGTGACTGCTGCTACAGCGAGGTAAATTTATTCTGATTTGCACAACCTAAGTCTTAGCTCTGACAGTGACTAATTATTACCTGAGTTAAAATAATGAAAGTGTCGGAAAGTGTCCGAATGCAATTTGTTAGGAAAACATGTGGCATGCTGTGTTACCCAAGCCCAGAAAAGCCTAAGTGATCAGAAACCATGGAGAATTAAGAATTTTTCCCCCAAAGGTTACAAATCAATGTGGAATTTTTTCAGGGAATTGGACTGCTGAGGGATTCCATTCACTGGAATATAAAAACGCAGACCATACTTTTTAAATTTTCTGCTTAAGGAGAAAAAGTTAGTTTTTTAGAAGAATCTAAAAGAATATTATAATGGTAACTATACCCAGAGAGCTTGCATCTATTATAGGTTATTGCTTGATATTATTTAAACTATACACTGGATGAAGATTATGTTGCAGCCATTCTTTCTCAGAAAAACCCAAACAAATCCACAATAACACATAGGAAACAATATCTGTTGCAAGAAACTCCAGAAGTATGAGCACCTTTAGCTGGTGTAACACTTCTTTTCTTTTTTCTTTTTCTTTTTTTTTTTTTTTTGCTGGCTTAAGGTTGGTCCTGTGTTTTGTCAATTGTAGGCATGTCTTGTTCACAGAACAGCTCAACTCCAGCTGTGTAAAATGAATCCTGAAATGAAATGGTCAGATGATGTTAATGACTCTGTCTGCTTGTGAAAGTTTCTGAGGAATGTTAGCAGCTCCGGGTTAGAATTAGAAAGCATCTGACAGCTCTGCAGTTCTGGTTGTTCAAATAACTCCATGCAAGCAGAAGGGATATCAGTAAATTAAAATAATAATGCAAAAAATAATAAACAGCTATCTGGCTGAAAAAGTAAGGCAGTACAAATGATTTGGATTTGCTTCATTCTGAGTATTCATCACTCTCGTGAGCCATTTAAGCCACACTTGAAATTAAATTTATCTTGAGCAGGATTTAATTTAGATTTAATAAGGCAATTGTTTTATTGTTAAGCACCAGTTGGATGTCAACACATAATGTTTCCTGGAGTGATAATTCTACTGTACTCTGAAAAGATGCAGGGACTACATGAGGGCTAAAGATTTCATGGGCCATAATGATGTACCTATGCTTAATATTGCTTAATATATCTGCATTTATTGTCTGAATTTCAGGCTCTCCTACCACACGAATATCCTGTTGTATTAAGAAGTTGCACAATATGTATTTGTGTCTGTCTCACACACCTGCTAGACCTCTTGAGAGATATGATTATATTAATTACAATATATTGATTGATTTCTACTTTACACAGACTGACTGTATTTAATTTAAATATACAATGAAGCATATTGAGGACACAATTTGGATTGTTACTGTGATAAATAATTGCTAATTGTGTCATGATAGATCACCTATTTTAAGGCAATGTTTCTCTTATGCTAATAGCAAGTGCATATATGGAATATGCTGAGAATCTGTTTCAATTATTCATATTTGTTCCTGGACTGCACTTTTCTATTCAGGTCTGGAAGGAACAATACATATCTTGGCACTTCAAAACAAATGCTGGCATAAATTTCAGGAAAGCATTTATGCCTTTTCACACAGAGTCAAAGCATGATGTTATGTTGATTAAATGAAAATATAGATATCAGTATGCAGTTCTGGTCTCTGTTTTGCTAATTCTAGTGTGTGTACACAATATATATATATAAAGATCAGTCAGCTAAATTGCTAATAATATTTGTAATAATTATTGCTATTAAAGATTATCAGTAGCACAATATTAGTGTAAGTGGTTTTGCTGTTGTCCAAATAGATTTAATTTGCCATTTTATATAAAAACAGTAACATTATTTTTAAATCTTCCCTACACCTACAACAGACCTAACAACAAATTTTCCAAGAATTTACATTCAAGGGAGAAAAACCCTTTATCTTAGCATTATCTTTTTTTGCCTTCACTCCCATTTTTTGTCTGCTTTCTACAAATCAAACCAAACTTATACAAGTCAGTTTGCCAAGAGAAGTTTCCATGAAAGCAGCAATTTAAAAGAAGGCTGGAGAGTATTTGCAAATTGTGAATCTGTAAATACAACATTTATTATTAAAAACTTGGTTCTAAGAGTCTCACTCAGTTAATCAAGTAGCAGAAACAACTCTGTGTGATTCACACGCCCAATAAAAAATAATCGGAAGAGACCCCAGACGTATAATTTCTAATCTATGACTACACTGAAAAAAACAACAGCTGTTCAAAGAAAATTTGTGTACTGAGAAAGAGGATGGGGTTTGGGTTTGAAAAGCATCTTAGAAAGACAGATCCTTTTGTTACTGAGTTCACTTGGGAATTTCTGCCTGGTCTGGGGTGCAGGGAGGGTGCAATGACTCCTCCTTGTGAGGGGCAGTGCTGCTTTTTGCTGCTCTTTGGTACCTTTTAGGAGGGGCTCTGGTTGGATGCTGTTCCACAGCCATTTCCAGTGGCACCAAGCTCAGCTGAAGAAGTTTCTGCTCTTTTTCCAGCAGGAAAAGATGCATTGTTCCCATCCTGGCAGTGCATCCCAGATCTGCAGCTCGATATCCCTTTGGTCAGGCAATTCTTTGTGTGGCATCTCTGTGCCCTTCACTACGGCGAGAGTTTTGAATTGGGAACACAGAGTTTTGCTTCCTCTTTTTTTTTGGAGAGAGTCACCAGCAGGAGATTTGCATGT